>NW_020868815.1:359793-384793 GCF_003789085.1 Penaeus vannamei
CAGGATGCG
Organism: Penaeus vannamei; assembly: GCF_003789085.1. NCBI lineage: Eukaryota > Metazoa > Arthropoda > Malacostraca > Decapoda > Penaeidae > Penaeus > Penaeus vannamei. The sequence goes on from NW_020868815.1 coordinate 359,803, forward strand.
AACAGTGACGAAACGGTCTGGAGGGCTCTCGGAGGGAGAAGGAGAAGGAATAGGCAAAGAAAGGGTAAAGGAGGGGAAAATGTGAGAGTGGACTGGGAAGAAGGAAGGAAGAAGGGTAGAAGACGACGGGACAGGGGGGAATAGGGAGAGAGGAGGGTTGTAGACAGAGCGAGGAATAAACAGATCCTAACTTAACAAATGAGGCCTCAGTCCAAAGACGCATGGTTTAGAAGCTTATCCAAAAGACAAAGACAATAACGGAGACACAACCAAAGGAGAGACAGACAGGCAAAATAGACACACCGGTACAGCAGTACGTTTGTTCTCTTAACATTCTTTCCATACTGGTATCTCTTCATTCAATTCGTCGTAATTTTATATCATAATATCCCTTTATATCGCAGTTCTGTTCTCATCTTCCTTTTCTGTTCGGACTGCTCAGAGACAAAGGCAAGAAGTCAGACGCATAGATCGACAAACAGAGAGTAAGGACGTGACCAGACAAAACAAAGACAAGATACAAAGACCAAGACCAGACAGAACAAATAGACCAACACAGACCGAAACAAGTGAATTGACCTTGAATCTCAGAGACAAAGGGAATGAGCAGAAAGAAAATAAAATCGAGAAAATAAATATAAAAAAACAGACAAATAGCAGAACGTAGACCAAAACAGACTTTTCAAGAAACAGCGACCAGAATTATCCCCCACACCTTAACCGCACCTGCCCCTCTCCCCCAGGTGAGTCTGGACCCCACCTGCGCCGTCCATCACCATGAACCCCGGATACGCTGGCCGTTCGGAGCTCCCCGATAACCTCAAGGTGGGTTGGTTGGGTCACGTGTGACTTGGCTTAATATGACCTGTTTTGGGGGACTATTTTCTGTTGACTTTGACTTATGGTTGACCTGTGCATGTGAGGGATGCGGGACTTATTTTCTGTTGACTTTTGATATGGTACTTATTTCTGGTGGACTTTGACTTATGGAATTTGTTATGTCTGTTTGATTTTCCATGTGATTACTATTTCTGTTACTTATGGTTTGACTTATTTTCTGTTGACTTTGCTATGGTTGACTATATTTTCTGTTGACTTATGGCTTTGATCGAGTTGACTATTTTCTGTTGACTTTGACTTATGGGTTCGATTGATTTTCTGTGATTTTGATTTATTATGGTTGCTATTTCTCTATGACTTTGACATATGGTGACTTATTTTTGTTGACTTGACTTATCGCGTTGACTTATTTTCTGATTGATTTTTGTGATTTATGGTTGACTTATTTTTTCTTGACTGTTGACATGCTTGACTGTTTCTGTTGTTGCTTTATTCTCTTTCTATTGTTGACGTGCATTTTTTCTCTATTATTCTATCTACGTGTTGCTTATATCTTTACTTATCATTGTTCTTTATATAATCTCTATTTTCTTTTTTGATGTGTGTTAATTGAAGGATTAATGTTTCTCTCCCCTATTTTTTTCGCTCCTCTTCTCTCCCCTTATGCCTTTCTTGTTTCTTCTCACCTTTGTTCTTCGCCTCCTTCCTCTTGCTATTCTCCACTTCCCTCCTCCTCCTCCTCCCCTCACCTTCCTATTCTCCTCCTTCTCCCCATCCTCCACCTCTCCTATCCCCACCACCGACTCTTCCTCCGCCCCACCCTTATCCATCACCCCCTCTCTTCATCCACCCTTCCCCCTTTCCTCTTCCCCTTTCCCCTCCGACCTAACTCACCTCCCTTCCTTCCTCTCCCCCTCATCTCCCTCCTCCCACTTTTCCCCTCACCTGCCTTCCGCCTTCCCTCTCACCTCCCACCTAACATCCCCTCCAACCTTTCCCCTTCCCCCCCCTTCCCCCCTTCCCCCCTTACCTCCCTCGCACCCCTCCCCCTTCCCTCTCACCCCTCCCCAACCCCCCATCCCCCACCTATCACCTCCCCTTCCCCCTACCCCTTCCCCCTCACCTCTCCTTTCTCCCCATCCCTTCCCCCCCCCACTCCTTTCCCTCTCCCACCCTCCAGGCCCTGTTCCGTTCCGTGCCATGATGTGCCCGACTACGGCCTCATCGCCGAGATCTCCCTCTACTCCTTCGGCTTCGTGGCGGCGCGGAGCATGTCCAGGAAGATCGTGGCCACCTACAGGCTGTGCTCCGAGCAGCTCTCCGCGCAGCCGCACTATGATTATGGTGAGAGGGGAAAAAAGGGTTATGGTGAGAGGGAAAATTATGGTGAGAGGGGAAGGGTTATGGTGAGAGGGGAAAATGGTGAGAGGGAAAAATGGGTTATGGTTGAGAGGGAAAATGATGAGAGTGTGGTGGGGAGTGATGGTTGCGGGAGGGAAGAGGGTGAGTGGGGGAAGGGGGGGAAGTAAGGGAGAGGGTGGGGGTATAAAGGAAGGGAGGGAAAAATGGAGTAGAGGACAGAGAGAGAGAGAGAGAGAAAGAAGAGAGAGAAAGATAAAACAGTAGGGGAGAGAATGGGATGGAGAAGAACAAGAACAGGGAAGTGGAAGGGAAGAAAAATAGATAAAAAGGGAAGATAAAGAGAGACGAAGATGGAAAATCACAATCGGGAATCGGAAGGGGAAGAGAAAAAGAAAATAAAAAAGAATAATGCAAGGACAGGAGAAATGAAGGAGGGAAGGAATTGAAACAGACGGAGAAGAGAAATAGATGGAGGAGTCTATCCATCTCGAAAAGTCACTGTGTCTTATTCATTTCCAAATGTGACTGTTTTTATTTCCATCTTTTTATGTTAAAGTGTTTTGCCATTTTCTTCATAACAGATACACAGACATAGCGAGGGGTGTAGAAGAGAAAAGAACTGTTAAATCCTTAATCTCTATCATTTGCATACTCTCATAGAATCTTCCATCCTAAGTCGCAATATATCACGATTGATAATCTCTCGCCTTAAAAGTCAATCATTTGCATATTGCATTTGCATACCTTTTAAAACTTGATAAATCACACTGATAATCTCTAAGTTTAAAAGTCTATCATTTGTAATTTCACACGGAATCTACCATTTGTTTAAAATCTTAATGAATCACATTTGGTTATCGCTCACCTAAGATTTCATTTACATATTGTCATAGAATCTCCTTCCACATTGGATCATTTCGCACTTACATCTCTTACCAACTGCATATTTCTCATAGAGTCTACTATCCTCATAAAAGCTGTAAATAAATCCCATTTAATTATTTCTCACCTTAAATTTCAGTCACGTGCATATTCCCAAGGAGTCTACCATTTCTTAAAAGCCGTAAATAGATACCATTTAATTATCTCTACCTTAAATTTCATCATTTGATATTCCCTAGAATCTACCATTTCTTAAAAGCCGTAAATAAATCCCATTTAATTATTCTCTCACCTAAATTTGAGTCACTTGCCTGCACATTCTCACAGAGTCAAACCATTGCTTAAAGACGTAAATAAATCACATACAACTTCCTCTTAAATTCAGTCATTTGCACACTTCTCACAGAGTCAACCATTGCTTAAAAGACGTAAATAAATCACAACATACAACTCCTCTTAAATTTCAGTCATTTGCACATTCTCACAGAGTCAACCATTGCTTAAAAAGACGTAAATAAATCACACATACAACTTCCTCTTAAATTTCAGTCAATTTGCACTTCTCACAGAGTCAACCATTGCTTAAAACGTAAAATAAATCACATATAACTTCCTGCTTAATTGCAGTCAATTGTGCATTAATGGAACATTCTCACAGAGGTCCAAGCATTAAGCTTAAAAAGAGCGTAAATATGAATCACATAAAAAACTTCCTCTGTTAAATTCATTCACTCTAGGACGACGATATCTCAGACACAGAGGTTCAACCCATTGCTTAAAAGACGTAAATATCACTCCATATGAGAACATGTCAATCTAAATTCAGTAAACTATGCAGCATTCTCACAGAAGTCAACACCAGATAGGTAGCTTAAAATACGGTCACTATAAATCCTACTACATAGACTTGCCCCTCTTTAATTTGCAGTCCATCTTTGCTAACAGTTTTCGATAGAGTCGATAGTTCCATCTGAATAGAACGTAAATCAAATCACATATCTAATTCCTCTTTAATTCAGCTACACTTTCAGCATTCTGTACATGGAGCATCGTCATGGTTGCTTAAAGACGTAATTATAAATCCACATTACTTCCTCTTAATATTTTCAGTCATTTTGCATTAACTTATTTCTCACAGATTCAACTCATTCTTATAATAGATCGTATATTATAATCCTTGTACTATTATACCTTTCCTCTTTTTAAATTTCAGTCATTTCACATTTCTTTGCTGTTTTTTCTTCGTACACGAGTCAACCATTGCTTTAAAGACGTATAATAAATCACACTATAAACTTTCCTCTTAAATTTCCAGTCCACTTGCTGGCATCACTCTCACAGAACGTCAACCATTGCGTTAAAAGACTAATAATCACACATAACTTCCTCTTAAATTTCAGTCATTTGGCACATTCTCACAGAGTCAACCATTGCTTAAAAGACGTAAATAAATCACATACATAACTTCCTCTTAAATTTCAGTCATTTGGCACAATCTCATAGAGTACCCATTTCTTAAAAGACACGTAAATAAATCACATACCAACTTACTCTTAAATTTCAGTCATTTGCACATTCTCACAGAGTCAACCATTCCTAAAAAGACGTAAAATAAATCACACAGTACAACTTCCTCTACGTGCAGGTATGAGGACAGTGAAAGCCGTGCCTCATTGCTGCCGGAACCTTGAAGGCTCAAGTACCCAGATATATGCCGGAAGCTGTGGTTGTCCTCAGGTACGGTTTCGGTGGATGAAAGTTCTGGGGGAATATCGCATGAAAGTTTTGGGCTTTTTTCGCGTACGGTTTATTTACCAAGTTTGGATTGAGTTTTATTTTTTTTATTAAAGCTCTCTGGATCGAGTTTTATTTTTTTATTGTTTTGTCTTTTTGGTATAGCGGTTTTTTTTATGCAAAGTTTGGTTGAGTTTGCATTTTTATAAAAGTGTTGGAGTAGAGTTTTATTTTGTTAATCAAAAGATTTAGGATTCGAGTATTTACGTTTTTTTGATGAGGTTTGTGTCTTTTTGGCAGTTACATGATACTGCGGTAATTTATTTGTTTTATGCAAGGTTTGGAGTGGTTATTTTTTTTTTTTTGTTTTTCATTTTACGTTGTTGAGAAGGATGATTTTTCCTTCTTGTATCTTTAAAAATGTGTATTTTGTGTGTATGTTGATTAGTTTATTTTTGTTAAGTTTGGATTGAGTTTTGATTTTTGATTCTTTTTAACGTCCTCAGGACGCTTCCTGTTTAAAGTTAAAGCTGCTCTTTCTCTTCCTTCTTTTCTTCCTTTCGTTTAAAGTTTAAGGTTTATATGCGGTATCCGGCGACAGATCGTTCTGTATATATACATCAATAATAATACTGTGGAGACACAATTACTTGTTATGCGCATGTCTTTGAAATACAAAAAATAAATATGTCCGTAGATCATTATTAAAACTTATACTCGAAACAGATGATCTGATAAGTGAATAACTTGGTAAATAAACGGGAATTGACGGTGTTTCAAAACATAATCAGAATACCCAAATAAAAACCGTAAAAAAAATATATATATACTTCACCTTTTATTTTCTCCAGGTCCGTTCTGTGATGTCAACTTGCTCCGAGATTCTTCTCGGCTCAGACTTGCCGTATGTTTTGTAAGTCTGTGTGTTTGTTTCTCTTTTGTTTGTGGTTGGTTCATTCCGTTATGAGTTGAATATTTATAAAAAGAAAAGTTTATCGGGAATGAAAATGTTGGTATAGAGCAATAGATGAGGCTAATAGAGTCTATTTCTCTTATGCGCCCCGCTCATCTGCGCTCTCATCTCAAGTCGATGGAAGAGAGAGAGATTGGAGAGCTCTACGTCGCTCTCTTCTCTCGTCTCTATTCTTCATCTCTCTGTCTCTCGTCTCATCTCTCTCTAGGTTCTTCTGCAATCATGCGTCGTCTCTCTCTTTCTCTGTGTGTGGTGTGTTGTGTAGTGTGTGGTGGTGTGTGTGTCGTCTCTCTTCTCTGTCTTCTCCCGTCCGAGTCTGCAATTATCTCATCTAGATCGACAACTCGGTAACGGGAGGACTTTAGCTTCTTGGGGTCTCTCTCACTCTCCTCATCTCTCTCTGGGTCTCTCATCTCTCTCTCTCTCGTTGTCTCTCCGATCTCACACTGACGACGTGGGTCTCCAATCTCGCTCTCGTCTCGTTCTTCTCCTCGTCTCTCTGCTCTCTCTCTCTTCTCCTCGTCTCTCCCTCCTCTCAGGTCGGTGCTCCGGTTGTCCCCTCCTCCCACCCTTCTTCCTTCTCTTCTGTCTCGTCGTTACCTCCTCCTCCCATACTTCCCAGTCTGAGTATGGCCTCCTCTCCCTGGGCTTTTACGCCTCACGTTCGGCCCATTATCATAATGCTGGGTGAGTGGCCTCTGTCATTCCGCTGTCACACTGAGAGTCCTCTCTCCGCTCTCATTCTCTCTCTCTCTCTCGCCTCTTCTCTCCCTCTCCTATATGTGAATTACTCCCCTCGCCTCCCTGCCCGGCTCTCACTCTCTCGTCTCTCTCTCGCTTCATCATCGATCCTCTCTCCCTCTCGTCTCGTCTCTCTCAATCACGGATGCCTGCTCCGGTCTCGGAAAAAGCGATCATCCCAGGTCAATTTCGTTCCTTCTCTCCTTTCTCTTCTCCTTCTTACTTCCCTCTCTTCTCTCTCGTATCGTCTTCCAGTCTCCTGCGTTCTGGTCGGTTCTCTTCTCGTTTGTCTCTGTCTTCTCGTCATTCTTCTTTTCTTTCCTTCTCTCGCCTCTGCTTCGCTTTTTCCTCTGTCCTCTTCTCTCTCTCATTTTCGTCTCTCTCTCGAGTTCTTCTTCGTTTCTCTCATGCTTCTCTCGGTCATTCTCTCTCTCTGTTCATTCTTCTTCATCTTCTCACTTCTCTCTCTCTCATTCTCTTCCTCTCTCATTCTCTTCTCCTCCTTCCTATGTATTTCTCCGATCTCTAACTTTCGCTTTTCATTCCTTCCTTTCTCCTCTTTTAATTGTATTCTTCTTTTCGTTCTTCCTCTTCCTCTCCCCTCTTCTCCCTCTCTCCTTCTCTCTCCCTCTCCCTCATACTCGCTTCTCTCTCTCGTCTCTCTTCTCTCTCTCGTCTCTCTCTCATCGTCGTCTTCTTCTCTCTTTCTCTCTCTCTCTTTATTAGTGGTCTTTTTTTCTTTTCTTTAACTTTTTTTCTTTCACTTTTTCCTTCTTAACGTATTCTGATGTCTGCTCTCGTCTTTTCGTTATTCTTTTCTACCTCCTATAATTTCGTTCATCCTCTTCTTTTTCCCACTTGGCTCCTTCCTGCTCCTTTCTATTCACTTTTCCCTCCTTTACCCCTTTTTATAACCTTTTTTTTCCTCCCCGTCTCCCCCTTCCCTCCCTATTTTCCTTTTCCGTCGCCTCTTCATTCTCTCCTCTCTATTTTCCCTCTCTTTTCGTTTTCCTCTCTCACTCCCCTTTCTTCCCCTTGGTTACCTTATCCCCCGTGGTGGCCTATCCCATCTGATCCCCGCATCCTCCTCTTCCCCAATCCTTTCCTCCCTCCTCTCTTCTTTCTCGGCCTACCCCCGCACTCTCAACTTCTTTGCCTCTTCCTATCTCTCCCTTATCTCTCTCCTTTCTCCAACCCTCCCCTCGTTCGCTCTCTCTCCCCTCTTCTCTCCACCTCCACCTCCTTTTTCCCCTTCTTCATCCGCCTTCTCCCTCTCCCTCTCTTTCCCTCCTCTCCCTCCTCTCCTCTCTCTCCCTATCCTTCCCCTCTCCCCTCCCTCTTCCCACCTTCCCCTCCTCTCTCTCCCCCCTCCCCCTCCTTTCCCCTCTCCTCTCCCTCTCCTCTCCCTCCTTTCCAACCCCTCCCCCCTCTCCTCTATCCCCCCTCTTCCCACCTTCCCCTCCCCACAGGGTATCATCGCCGACCTGTTCCCCGGGGTCGTCCTGCCTCAGCCCGACTACACCTGCCTCCCACCGCGCCATCAGGGAGGTGGGTGAATTTTGTGGGAGATGAGGAAGTGAATTGTGTGGTGGAGAGATGAGCATGGGGAGTCGTTGGATGAGGTTGGGTGTTTGTGGATGGGTGGGTGCTTGTGTGTGTGTTTATGGGTGGTATGGATGTGTTTGTGTGTTTGTGGAGGGGTTGTTTGTGGATGGGTGTGTCTTGTGTGTTGGTGCGTGTGTTTGTGTGTGTGTGTGTGCGGATGCGTGTGTGTTTATGTGTGTATGTGTTTATTTGTGCACGTATGTGTGTGTGCAGATGTGTGTGTTATTGTGTATATGGGATGTTGTGTGTTTATATGTGTACGTATGTGTGTGTGTCGGATGTGTGTGTTTATGTTTGTACGTATGTGTGTGTAATATGTGTGTGTGCATATGTGTGTGTACGGTTGTGTATGTGTTCATATGTGTGTACGTACATGTTTGTGTTTATGTGTGTATGTATGTGTATATGTGATGTATGTGTTTATATGTGTGTGTATTGTGTTTATATGTGTGTATGGAGTGTTTACATATATGTGTATATGTATAGTGTGTAGTATATTATAGGGGATTACTATAATCATGATTTATGATATTAATGTTTGTAATGAACCAGATTCATTGCAGCAAAGGTGGTCTTATTGGTAATGATGGTAATGATTATACTAATGATAATGATTGGTGAATAAGGATAGCGATGATGCGATATTATTGATAATGCTCTAGTGCTTTATGAATTATGATTTTGTTGATGACAATTAATAATGATGATGATCATCAATTATCATGACAATTATGTTATGTTATATTCATGAAGGCTGATAATAAAGATACAAGTCAAGTCAGTTATCGTCAGAACGATAACGACGATACCAATAATAACCAAAAGAAGAATAAGAAAAATAACAACGATAAACCACAATTCATTAAACCACAAAACTACCCGTCTTTTTTTTTCTTTTTCTTTTTTTTTTTTTTTTGGAGTCCATTGTAACAAATGGAATTAAAACTAAATCTTAAAACAAAAAAAATCCTCCTTAAACCCCATGCTTTCGCCCCCTCCCCAGGTGTGTCCGGCGCCGGCCTCCGCGCTAACGACTACTTCCTCGACAAAGTGCAACAGGTGTATGAGACGATGAGGGTCAGGCACGGATTTATGCTAATCGGCAACCCCATCGGCGGCAAGACGGTGGCGCTGAGGACTCTCTCGCAGGCACTCGGGATCATGAATGAGGGTGAGGAAGAGGAAGAGACGGAGGAAGGGAGAAGAGGAGGAATGGAAGGAGGAGGAGGAGGAGGAGGTGTGGGGGGAGGAGGATATGGAAGGGGAAGGGGGAGGGGAGGGAAGGGAGAAGAGGGGAGAGGAGGAGGAGGAAGGGGGATGGAGGGGAGCGGAGGGGGAAGGGGGAGGAAGGATGAGGAGGCGGAGGAAGGGAGAAGAAGAGGAGGAGGAAGAGAAGAAGGGGAAAGAAGGAGGGGAGTAAGGGAGAGGATCATGATGATGAGTATGGGGAGAATGAGAGGAGGGGTAAGGGTGGGAGAGAGGGAGGAGGGGAAGGGAGAGTGAGAGGACGAAGGGAGAGGGGAAGAGGAGGGGGAATGAGAGCAGGGAAGAAGGAAGGTAGACAAAAGGGGAGGAAAATAATAGAGGCATATGTGGAATGGGGGAGATGAGAAAGAAGAGGAGCGAGGAAGATTCCGAGGAAAGAAAATTAAAAGGAGGAGAGGGAAAAATGGTATAAACCACGGATGGAGAAGACGAAGGGAGAGAGATATATTGGGGGGGCCGGCGGCATGGGTGTTCCGCTTGCGGCGGCGGGGGGCGCGAGGCGGAGCGGCGGGCTGTCGGGAGCGGCTCGGGCAGAGGTGGCGGCGGGGTTTTGTGGGGTGGGTCTTGGTGCTGCTTCTGTGGTATGTTTGTGTGCTTGGGGGTGTCTTTGGTGGGTGGTAGTTCCGGTCTGTGTGTGGTACATGTGGGGGGGGGTGGGGAGGGGGTGGGGTAAGCGGGGGGGAGGTCGCTCTCAGCAGCGAATCCTAATGACTCTTCCCCGGCCCCCTTTCCCCCCCCCCCTTATCCCCCCCCTTAAAATCCCCCTCCCCTAAAAAACTTTCAACCCCAGGGCGAGGACGAGAAACTACGTGTACATAGATTGAATATGGAACCAAACAAACAAATCACAAACACAACAAAGCCATTCTATCTACGTCTTTCCCATCCTCTACTTGGTCTTTTCCCAACTCGTGTTTTTCATTTGTTTTTAATTTGGTCCCTTCATCCTCCCCCCCTCACCATCGTTTCGGGATTATTTGCCGGTTTTACAGTCCTTATTTTCCTGTTTAAATTAACCCTGAGTGCGAGGACGAGTACGCGGTGCGATGTGTATGACAAGCTCATCGTAGAAAGAGACACAACACAAACATAACAAAGCAGCAAACACATAAACAGTGCTCCCAACAAACATTCCCAAGATACCTCCGCTCCCCTTTCCCTCTCCGTTCACCTTTTTCTAACCCGCCTGCCCCCCTCCACCCTCTCCCCTCACACGCCCCCGCGTTCGCGCTCTGAGTACCACTCCTCCCACTCTGATTGGCCCTTTTTTTTCCTCTTTTTCCACCTCTCCTTCCGTTTCCTCCACATCGACGCTCCTGTCATCCAGGTTCACACACCTCTTCGGTCTCCCGCTCTCTACCGGGGTCCTATCAGCCCTTCCCCTCCATCATCTGCACTAATCTCTCCTTCCCTTACCTCCCGGCGCCCCGCGGTTGTCGATCGCGCGTGGTTCATCTTCCGCTTTTAACCCTCCTTTGTTCTTCCCCGTCTCTTATGCTTTTCTTCAGTCTATCCTCACGACTCCGGCCTACCCGCTTCCAATCCGTACCTCCCTCCGCGGCTTACCCGCGTAGGTCTCACCCTCGACTCCGGGGTCGTTGACTTCGTATTCACCTTTTTTGCTGGACAGGGTCCTCTCCATTTCTCCCCCTCCCTCCCCGATTCTTCGCCTTCACCCCTTTCCCCCCTGGCCCGAATTGCCAACCAGTCCCATTGCTTCTCCCGTAGGCTCAGCGATTCTTTCCCTGCGAGTTTCGTTTGCACGCGCTGAAGCGGCTGCTCCCAGGGACGCTTGGCTCAGCTGTCGTCCCCCGGCGGGTGGTAGACTCCATCGCCCCGCCCTGTATAAGGCTCCTCTCCGTGTTCTGTAGCCACCTTTTCAAGTGCCCTCCCCCTGCGCTCGACTCGCGGGCGGCTTACTCTTTACCTGCGGCCCATTATTCTCGTCTGCCTCCCGCTCCCTTCCTTTCTTTCAATCCTCGCGCCTCCTTCCCTCCATGATGCAGGCACTTCTTTAAATTTCGTCGCGCGGCGTTGTTATCCATTCACCTCCGTCCCTACCGCGCCCTTACCCTTTCCGTGTTCCTTAACCCATGATCCTTTTCCCCCCCCTCTTTTCATCCCTTAACCAACCTGTTGGACCCCGGGGTCTCTATGTGTCTGTCCGTGTTTGGCGTTCCTCGTAGTGGCATGCGTTTCCGGGCCTTATGTCTGTTCTGAGTTCGTGTTCTATCTTCTTTGTTCTTGCCTTTCTTTGTCTTCTTCTCTGTCGCGTTTTTCCTTTCTTTTCGTCTTCTTTCGTCTTTGCCTTCTGTATTCTTTTTTTTTTGTTTCAACATTCCCATCTGTCTTTTCTTTCCCTTACCCCCATGATCTTCCTTTGCCCTTTTATCAACCCCTTCCCCCTTCAACAATTTATACCATGAGTCTTCCCCTACCCTTTCATTCAGGCCCTTTACGTCTCCCTCCCCGCCTTTCCCACGCCGTCCAGCTCCCTTTGCCCCCATCCGCCCATATCTCTTCTAAATCCCTTTTATCCAAGTCCCGCTTCCCCCTTTCTCCTCACCCTCCCTCCCCCCATATCAGTCTCTATCTCCCTCCTTTTCCCAACCCCTCCCCTCCCCCATATCTCTCTAATCTCCCCCTTTCCCACCCCAGGCGCGAGGGCGAGAACCGCGTGCAGATGTGCGTGATCAACCCGAAGGCGGTGACGGTGGGCCAGCTCTACGGCCAGTTCGACCCGACGTCTCACGAGTGGTCCGACGGGGTCCTGGCGGTCAACTTCAGGAAGTTTGTTTCTCTTCGTCGCCGGATAGGTAGGGCGGGAAGGGTGCTTGGGGGGGGTTTGTGTTTTTTTTTTGTGTGTTTGGTTGGTGGTTAGATTTGTTTGTTTGGTTGGTTAGGTGGTTAGTTAATTTTGTTTCGTTGGTGGTTGGTTGGGTGGTTAATTTTGTTTGTTTGTGTGCGATTGATTGTTTGGTTGTTTTGTTTGTTTGGTTGGTTAGTTAATTTGTTGGTTGGTTTGGTTAGTTGGTGGTTAATTTGTTTGTATATTTGGTGGTTGGTTAATTTTGTTTGGTTGGTTGGTGGTGGGTTAATTATCTTTTGTTTTTTGTTGTTTGGTCGCTTTGTTGGTTAATTTTGTTTGGTTGATATTTGTTTTCGTTGGTTAGTTTTGAGTTTTTTTGTTTGTTTGTTTTTAGTTGTTAGTGTTTTAGGGTGTGGATTTTGTATTTGCGCGGAAAATGGGGTTTATTTCTTTTGTTTGTGTTTCGTTTTTGTTATTGGTGTTATTTGATTGTATATTTGTTTTTTTGTTTGTTATATTTATGTGGAAGGAGGATGGGGTTTTGTTTGTTCCTTTGTTTATTGTTTTATTTGTTATTGGTGCTGTTTTTTGTTTGTTTGTTTGTTTGTTTTTTTTTCGGATTTTTTTTGTTATACTTCATAGGTAATTGCATGGAATTGGGGTTTTGTTAATTTGTTTGTTTGGTTGGTTGGTTAGTTGGTTGGTTGGTTTTGTTATTGGTGTTTTTGGTGATTTTGGGATCATCTATCCAGTATTTATTCGTTATCGCCTGATAGGTAATTGCATTTTTATTCTTAGTCGATAGGTATTTGCAGGAAAACATGAGATTTTGCTTGTTTTGTTTGTTTGTTTGTATATCTGTGGTTTTGCTTCGGTTTGTGATGCATCTTTGGGTTTTAATGTAGTTTCGTTGTTATGAGTGTGGTGGTGTGAATCTAGACTAGAATTAGTGATTTTTCTTACAATCTTGCATCTTTAGATTCTTAATTAAGTCTATTTTCCTCGTCTTAATTGAGTTTATTTTCCTCGTCGTAATTAAATCTATTATCCTCGTCTTAGCCAAGTCTATTTTTCCTCGTCTTAACTAAGTCTAATTTTCCTTCGTCGTAATTAAATATATTTTTCCTCGTCTTAACTAAGTCTTTTTTCTCGTCTTAATTAAGTCTATTTTCCCCCTTCCTTTCATTCCTTCCCATTTACTCATTCCACCTCCTCCCCCTCCCCCCTCCTTTTCCAGGAAGTGGATCGTTCTCGACGGGCCGGTGGATAGCGTGTGGATCGAGAACATCAACTCCGTTCTGGACGACAACAAGAAACTCTGCCTCATGTCCGGAGAAATCATTTGTCTCTCGTCCACCACGAACATCATCTTCGAGGTCCACCATCTTGAGAACGCGTCGCCTGCTACGGTAAGGAGGGAGGGAGGGAGGGAGGAGAGATGGGGAAGGAGGGGGGGAGAAGGGGGGAGAGGAGGGGAGGGAGGGATGAAGGAGGAGGGGAGATGGGTTAGGGAGCAGGGAGGGAGGGAGGGGGTGGGGGGTTGGAGGAGGGAGGGAGGGAGGATGGGTTGGAGGTAGGGAGGAAGGGGATAGGTAGGGAGGGGAAGGAGGGAGCGAGGGGATAAGTAGGAGGGGGAAGGAGTAGAGAGGGATAAGAGGGAGGAGGTAGGGGAAGTAGGGAAACAGAAGGAGTTCGAGGAGGGAGGAAGTTGGAGGGGAAAGGAATCAGTAGGAAACGGGGTGATAAAAACTAGGTAAAATTGCTCGTTGTCCTTGCGATCGTAGTCGGTAAGGAGGAGAATCCCTTTCGTCAGGTAGTTTTCTCGATAGTTTTGGTTTCTACTCCTTGAATTGCGGCTTTGAGTGGTTTCTGTTGGTCGTTCAGTGAGCCGGTTTCACGCTGGCCTTGGTTTCTACGTCGGTTTATGTAGCGTTTGTTTGTTCTCTTTCATGGGTGTGAGATCGTTATTATTATTTTATTATTATTATTATTATTATTATTATTATTATTATTATTTATTATTATCTTTTTTTATTTTCATCTTCATTTTTTTTGGGGGGAGTGCCTGTGGATTAAGGTGATGGTTAATTTTGGTTTCTTTTGGCATCTCGTTTTTTTCATGCAGAAGTTCATGCATTTATTAATTCCTGTGTTTTATCTCTTCATATTTATTTTATCTAGGCTTGTTTATTTTTTATTTTTTTCTTTCTGGCTTGAGCTGCATAACTTAAATCTTCATATTAAGCGTTTCAGGAATAAACAGTATTATTCTTTAGATATTTTTTAATAGTCCTCTAATCCTAATATATAATGTGTCTCCTGGAAAATGTATGTCCCCCCCCCATTCTTATGAAACACCCCTAACCCTTAGCCCCTTCCCCTAACTCCTAGCCCCTCCCCCTAACCCATAGCCCCCCCCTAACCATAGCCCCTCCCCCCATAGCCCTCCCCCCATAGCCCCTCCTACCCATAGCCCCTCCCTCTAACCCATAGCCCCTCCCCCTAGCCCCTCTCCCTCCCCCGCCACTTCCCATGAAACAACCCCTAACCCTCTCCCCTCCCCCTCCCCCTGGGCAGGTGTCGCGGTGCGGGATGGTGTACATGGAGCCCCTGGCCTCGGGTGGCGCCCCCTGGTGGAGACGTGGCTGGCGAAGCTCCCGCAGACGCTGACGCAGCAGCACCGCGCCGTCCTCACCGCCCTCTTCCACCGCTTCGTGCCGCCGCTGCTGTGCTTCGTCAGGAAATACCTCTGTGGTACAAGCTGGAGCGGAGCGAGTCGTACGTGCAGAAGGGCGTGTCGCCGACCACGGACCTCAACCTCGTGCGGAGTCTGATGAACATCTTCGACTGCTTCCTCGAGGAGTTCACGGACCCCGCCTACACCAAGCACCACCCCGAGTCCGACATCCGCGCGCATCTCGAGGTGGGGGTCGAGGCGCTTGCACACACGCGCACATACCACACGCAAACGACACACATAAACGAATGCACGCACATAAACAAACGCACGCACACGCACGCACACGCACACGCACACGCACACACACACGCACACACACACACACACACACACACACCACCACACACACACACACACACACACACACACACACACACACACACACACACACACACACACACACACACAACACACACATGCTCGTAAATTTCCCACATTTCCTTATTCACTGAAGTCATATAATCATTTACAGACAGACAGACAATCAACTAGAAAAAAACAGTAATTCCCTCCGATAACCCTCATCCCCGTCGTTTCACCTGCACATTCGCCTTCACTAAACAACGACGGTGAGGAAATTCAACGACATTCAACAACAAACAGATTAGGTGCTTCGTTATAGACCCACAACAACCCAGACAACCCTTTCTGTCCAATTATTGCCTCGTCTGTGAGTCAGTGAATCCACCGCTAGCCACTAACCATCCAACTCGCCAGTGAGCCAACCACTAACCTCAAACCACCCTAACCACAATCCACCAACACAAACATAACCTCAGACCACCCCACCACAGTCCACTAAACCACCTAACCTCAAACCACCCCAAACACAAAGCACTAACCGCTTACCATCAACCACTAAACACACCCCAACACAACCACCAAACTACCCCAACCACTAACCTAAACCGACCCAACCACAACCCACAAACCACTACCCCCAACCATCCCCAACCAAACACAACCACTTAACACTAACCACTTCCTCCTCCAGAGCATCTTCCTCTTCTCCCGCCATCTGGTCCTTGGCGCGGCCCCCCTCGACGAAGGCTCACGCCGCAAGTTCGACCCTCCGTCTCAGGGCTCATTAACGGACAGCCGACAAGAAGACGATTGAAGAGTGAGTTTGGGAGGGTGGGGTTGGAGGGGGAAGGGAGGAGAGGGAGGGAGGGTTGGTAGGAGAGAGGGAGGGCGGGGGTATGTGGGGGAGAGGCAGAGGAGGAAGAAATGAAGGAAGAGGAGAAAAATGGAGGAGATGAGAAGAGAAGAGAGAGAAAAGCATAGTGTAAAGAGGATAGAGATGAAGACATGAGAACGAGAGCAAGAGTCTATAGCTAAAGAGATTCGAGTGATATGCTAAAAGAGCGAGAGAGAGCAAAAGACATAATAAGAGAGAGAGAGAGAGGAGCGCAAAAGAATAAGAATAGAGATAGAGCGAAAGTAGAGCCAGTCTTCTAATCCCTACAAGCTCGGCCTGTCAGAGGTACCAAATCCTCCCCATGACTACCAGCTCCCTCCATCTGACTGACACGGTCTTCCACTACAAGCTTCGTCAGGAGGTAAAACATAAATAGATAATTAAATAGAGAAAAAAATGAATAGATAAAAAAAAAATCATGTTTCCGTTGCCTTTTAGAAATTCGGATGATTTTGATAAGGTTGAATCGTTTGTTGTTTTATTTGTGGATGGGGAGAATCTTTTATGTTTTGAATCACAAAATCTTCATATTTTTAATGTTTTTGACATAACTCTACGATATTACCAACCATGGTTTCACTTTATCCTATTTTTAAAAAAATCTACGGTTCTACATCCCCAAATTCACTTTACTCGCCTCCAAAAAAAACAAACAAACACAATTTTCTCCCATGAACCCCTCTATTTCCACCACAGGGTCGTGGGTACTGGCAAAAATGGAGCGAGGACCTAGCCAACGCAGCGTCCATACCCCGCGACGTGGCTGCCATCAGATTCTGGTACCCACCGTCACGACAGTCCAAGTCACCGCCATTCTGAGCCTTCTGGTGTCCCAAGCGAAGCCCCTGCTCTTGGTGGGACCTCCTGCGACCGGCAAATCGGTCTATGTGGCGGTGAGGGGAAACTCTTTGGGTTGTTATGTTGTTGTTGTTATTATGGCTGCCCTGTGTATACCGTGGTTGGAATCCAGGCGGTAAGGGATATATTGTGAGAGATTTTATATGTGAATTTTCGTAAGGTAATTATGATGGTTATGTATGATTATAGTAGTGATATGGAGTTGTAGTAAAAAGGTAGCTATGGCAAAAGATGGTTTGGGTAAGATAAACTTTACTATCCTATTGTTCCTTGTAACCTAGTACGCACATATTTTCAGCTTACCTGAATCAAAATCTCTCAACAGCAACTAGCATNAGAGAGAGAGGAGAGAGAGAGAGAAGAGACGAGAGAGAGAGAGAGAGAGAGAGAGGAGCAGAGAGAGAAAAAGAGGAGACTGAGAGGAAGAGAGAGAGAGAGATGAGAGAAGAGAGAGACAAATAGATAAATAGGTAGACGGACAGAGAGATTAGATATGTATATATATGGAGAGAATGATATGGATAACATTAGATAAGATACAGAATAATAGATATATAGATAGACAGAAGAATAAGATAAAGAGAAAGAGGGAGAGAGAAAGAGGGCGAATGAGTTAAAAGAAGAAAGATTAGTTAATTGAGAAAGACAGGTAGAGAATGTGCTTCATTACAGGACACATAAATAGAGATAGAGAAAATAGATAGATACATAAGGTAGATATACAGACAAACAGTTATATAGACAGAATTGTTAGGGGTAGACAGATAAGGGAGACAGATAGATATGTGTAGATAGTATAAACAGATAGATAGACAGACAGATAGACAGACAGATGAATAGACAGATAGATAGACAGACAGATGAATAGACAGATAGATAAACAGACAGATGGATAGACAGATAGACATATAGATAGGTAGATAGATGATTAGACAGATAAATAGATATTTATATATAGATAGACAGATAGATAGACAGATAGACAGCCACTTAGATAAATCAACAAACAGCTACATAAATATTTATATTCATATCTACATATTGCAAACACGCAAGCACTCACTCGTATTAATAACGAGAACAGCTATATTGGCAACAAATTATCAATACATCCATCAAAAAAATTACTATACATAAATCATCAAGATTGTCACCGTCATTAAAATATACTATTAATATATATTTTTTCATAAACGAAAAGCTTTTGAATTCTAACGATAACCATCCGAATGGTGTTCACTGTGATACAGCGCACGGAGGAAAATAAAAATTAGCAATGTTTTTTTTTTTTTTTTTTTTTTTTTTGTTTTGACATTTAATTCACTGTTGACACTCTGGTGGAATCGCATAAACGTCTATTGAGTTGTTTTTTCATTTGTCAAATATATTGTTCTTATGGTGCGTCATAATCCAAAGTAGAAATGCAATTTGCTAAAAATAAATGAATAGATAAATGAATAAAAATGAACGAACATATACATTGTGTATGTATATTCTTATATATATTTGATTCACTGTTGTTGATGCTCTGGTAGAATCGTATGAACGTCTATTGAGTTTTTTTTTTCATCTGTCTAATATATTGTTCTTGGAGTAGAAATGCAATTTCTAAAAAAAAAAAAAAACGATAATAATAATTAAAAATAAAACATTACCAATACATCTTTTTCTATATTTAATTCACTGTTGTTGATGTCCTGGTAAAATCATATGGACGTCTACTGAGTTTTTTTTTTCATTTGTCAAATACATTGTTATAATGCTGCGTCATAAACTACAGTAGAAATGCAATCTACTGAAAAAAACGAACATTAGCGATATATATATATTTTTTTCTATATTTAATTCACTGTTGTTGATACTCTGGTAGAGTCGTATAAACGTCTATTGAGTTTTTCTTTATTTGTCTAATATCTTGTTTTAATGCTGCGTCATAATTTAAAGTAGAAATGCAATCTACAGAAAAGAAATTGAACGGACATTATCGATGTATATATATATGTATTTTTTTTCTATATTTAATTCACTGTTGTTCGATGTCCTGGGTGGAATCTATTGAATTATTTTTTTCATTTGTCAAACTCTATTATTACCTTAATTGCTGCGTCATAATTCCTAAAGCACGAAATGGAATCTAACTAAAAATAAGTAACGAACATTAGCGACGTTATATATAAATATTTTTGTATCATTAAATCACTTGTTGTTGATTGTTCCTGGTAGAATCTACTGAGTTTTTGCTTTCATTCGTCCAAAATATATTGTTCCTAATGCTGCGTCATAATTTTAATAAGCAGGAAATGCAATTGGTGTAAGGCGAGGGGGTTACGTTCACGCCGTTATTATTAGTTTGTGAAGTATTACTTGATATTGTTTAATGATACGTGGCGAGTGACGGACGAGAGGTATGTTTTTTTTTTTTTTTATTCGTAAAATAAGGGAGAGGGAGGGAGAGGAGGAGGAGCGGCGCGGAGGAGGGGAAGGGAGTGGGAAGGGAGAGGGGCGAGGGAGAGGAGACCGGGAGGGAGGCAGGGGAGGCAGGGGAGGAGGGAGGAGAAAGAGAGAGAGAGAGGAAGTGAGGATGAGAGAGACGAGAGAGAGGAGAGAGATGTGCGAGAGAGCAGAGAGAGAAGAGAGGAGGACGAGAGAGAGGAGGAGACGAGAGAGAGGACAGAGAGAGAGAGAAAATAGAGAAAAGATAAAGAAAAGAGGAGGGGGAGAGGGACGAGAACGAGAAAGAGAGGAGGGGAGGCAGAGAGGAACGAGGAGGCGGGAGAGGAGAGGGGGGAGGTGGAAGCAGCGAGGGAGAGAATGAAGAGAGAGAGAGAGGAAGGAGAAGAAGAGAGTAAGAGGAGGAGGGGAAGAGAAAGAGAAGGCGGAGAGCGGCTATGGTGCGGAGGAGGAGGCAGGAGGAAGAGAGAGAGGGAAAGGGCCGGAGGAGAGAGGAGAGACGAGGGAAGAGAGACAGGGAGAGAAGAGTGGGGAGAGAGAGGGATGGAGAAAGGAGAAGACAAAGGAGAACAAAGAGGCGAGGAAGGAGAAGAGGAAAAGAGAGAAAGAAAGAGGGAAAGGAGAGGGGAGGAAAGAGAGAGAGAGAGACGAGGACGAAGAGACGACGGAGGAGATGACGAGGTCCGAGAGGAAGGGAAGGGGCAGTGAACGAGACGAGGAGGAGAGAGGAGAGAGAGAGAGAGAAGAGAGAGAGAGAGAGAGAGAGAGAGAGAGAGAGAGAGAGAGAGAGAGAGAGAGAGAGAGAGAGAGAGAAGGAGAGGAAGGAGAGAGAGAGAGGGAGAGGAGAGGAGAAGATAGAGAGAAAGAGAGAGAAGAGAGGGGCGGAAGAGAGAGAGAGAGAGAAGAGAGCGAGAAAGAGAGAAGAAAGGGAGGAAGGAGAAAAGAGGAGAAAGAGAGAGAGAGGAGAGAAGAGAGGAGAAGAGAGATGGGAGAGAGAGAGAGAGAGAGAGAGAGAGAGAGAGAGAAGAGAGAGAGAGAGAGGAGAGAGAGAGAAGAGAAACAGACAGACGACAGAAGAAGAGAGACAGAGAGAGAGAGAGAGAGAGAAGAGAGAGAGAGAAGAGAGAGAGAGAGAGAGAGAGAGAGAGAGAGAGAAGAGAGAGAGAGAGAGAGAGAGAGAGAAGAGAGAGAGAGAGAGAGAGAGAGAAACAGACAAACGGACTGATAGATAGACGAGAGAGAGAGAGAGAGAGATAGACTACAACTGGCCGATTAGTCAAATAAATAGATAGATAGCAAGATAGATTAACAAACATATATACAGAATGAGAGAAAACAATTCCGATAAAAGTAAATGGATGAAAAAAATAATCAGAGAAATAACCAGACGAATAGATAAATAAATAATCAAGAACAGATAAAACATTCAAATATATCAGACAAGAAACTCGTATCGGGAGAACAGGAACAAGCTCAGAAATAAATAGATAAACAGATAAACAAAACAAAACAAAACAAAACAAAAAAATAGATAAAAAAATATATAATATGAAGAGAAAACTGCATTGCCTACAAGCATTTAACATGAAAGCATTATCAAGCATTATCGTTCGGGGAATTTTTACAAAGACCCGGTCAATATTTCGACGAAGGAAAGCTCCCGTGTATATATTTCTCTCTCAGGTGCATTTTTATTATTGTTATTGCTCTAATTGCTATTCTTATCGTGGGCATTTCGTGTCGAGACCGGGACGCTGGCGATAACGATAATTCTGTTGTCGAAATTGTTATAAGCATAATTGTGAAAGTAATGACTGCAATGGATTATTATTATGACTATCATTAAAAGTTTTGATGAAAGATAGCATTACTCGTCTCCCTCTCCCTTCCCTCCCTTCCCGTCTCCGTTTCTCCCCTCCCTTCCCTTCCCTTCTCTTGGTGTCTCTTCCCCTCTCCTTCCTTCTCTTCTCTCCCTTCTCTTAGTGTCTCTTCCCCTCCCCTTCCCTCCCTTCTCTTTTGTGTCTCTTCCCCTCCCTTCCCTCTTCCTTGTGTCTCTTCCCCTCCCCTTCCCTCACTTCCCTTCCCTTTGTTCCTCTCCCTTCACTTTACCCTTCCCTCCTTTTACTTCCCCTCCCTCACTCCTCCCACTTCCCTTCCCCTCCTTCCCCTCCCCTTCCCCTCCCCTCCCATTCCATCGGCTCCTTGACCTTCCCCTCCACTCACTTCCCTCGACTCCCTCCAGAGTTCAAGAGCTTTTGTTTAACGAATAACTTACCCGTCTCTCAACCCCCCCCCTGCTTCTCCTCCCCCTCCCCCTCCCCCCTCCTTCCCCTCAGCGCCAGCCCCTTCGTCAGCATCGAGGGGAAAAGGAGGGAAACGGATGATGAAGAGCAGGTAGAGGGAAGGTACGGGCGCAGATGAGAAAGTCTGCCTACGGAAGGACAAATAAAACAATAACAACAACAAAAAGGAAAAGAAAATAAAGATGAGGAAAATAAACGGTAACAAAAAAGAGACAATCAAAAGACAACAGAATGGACAACAAAAATATACAAGAAGTAAAAAAAAAAAAAAAAAAAAACAAAAAAAAAAATCAACAGTATCAACAAATAAACTGACAAATACAAATACAGCAACAACAACAGAAGAAATAACAAATAAATCAGAACACCAATAACAGAAGCAACAAATAAACAAAACAACAACAAAGACATTTAAACAAATCCAACAAAGGAAACATTAAAAGAATACAAAAGGAACAACAGAATCAACATAAAAAAACAAGAACAGAATCGACAAATAAACAAGAGCAACAATAACAAAATCAACAAACAAACTCCAGAACTGAACTTGTGCTTCGTTTAAACTTGACATGAAGCGATCACATACAACGCCCCCTCCCTCCCCCTCTCCCATCCCCTTCCTCCCGATCCCTTACTTATTCCATCTACCCTCTCCCAATTCTCTCCCCGTCTCCCCCTTTCCCCTTCTCCATCCTCTTCCACAACCCCTCCTCCCCGCTACCCCCTTCGCCTCCCCTCCTCTCAGTTCCCCTCTCCCAAACAAACCAACCCACTCCCTTCCTCTCCAATCTCCTCCCATTCTTCCTCCCCATCCCCTCTCCGTCCTACCCTCCTTTTCCCCCTATCCCTTTCCTCTTCCAACCCCTCTATTCCCCCTAACCCTTCCCCTTCAATCACTTCCCATTTCTCCTCTCCTCACCTTCCATCCACCTCCTCCCCCCTCCCCCTTCCCCTCCAACCCTTCCCCATTCTCCCTCTCCAGTCACCTTCCCTTCCCCCCTCCCCTTCCCCCTATCTCCAGTTCCTTTCCCAACCCCCTCTATTTCGCCCATAACCCCCTTCCCCTTCCCTCCCCTCTCAGTCCCCCTTCTCCCAAACCCTTCCATCCCTCCCTTCTCCAGCCCCCTCCCAGTCCCCCTTTGTCCTTTCAGAAAAAAAGAGGAGGGGAAGGGAGTGGAAGGGAGGAAGGAGAAAAAAGTAAAGAGGAAGAGAAGAGGAGGACAAATAAGGTAGAGACGACGCGGAGAAGAAAAGAAGAGAAATTGAAAATTGGAGAAATCAAGAGCGAAAAAAGAAGAGGAAGGATTAAATAGAAGACGAAGGAGGTTAGAAAGAAATAGATAAAAAAAAATAAAAAAAGAAAGAAAGAAAGTTAGAAAGAAACAAAAAAGAAAGAAAGAAAGAAAGTTAGAAAGAAAGAGAAAAAGAAAGAGAAAGTTAGAAAGAAGAGAGAAAAAAGTTAAGAGATAAGAAAGAAAAACAAAGAAAGAAGAAGATAGAAAAGAGAAAAAGAAAGAAAGAGGAAAAAAAAGAAAAAGGCGAAAGAAAGAAAGAAAGAGGAAAAAGAAAGAACCAAAGAGAAAAAAAAACAAAAAGAAAACAAAAAACAAGCGAGAGAGAGAAGAGAAATATCTTCGGGTCCCCCCCCCCCCCCACACCCCACCCCACCACCTCGCCCTGGACCACGAATCAGAAGAAGCCCTCGAGCAAAGAGCTTCTCGTCTGGCCGTTCGAATTAGCCCCCCGTTGCACTGCCTTAATGGCCGCCTCTTTAGCTCTTCCCTTCAGAAGTCCGCCTCCCCGTCGCCAATGATTTCTGAAGTGGCGCTCTATTGCATTCTGCCCTCTTGCAATGTTTCCGAGTGGGAGTTCAAGAGATCGAATGTTTACGCGACGTGTGGGGGGTGGGTGTTTGTGAGTGGATGCGGCGGATGTTTGGGGGGGGTTGTTTTTGTTTTGTGGGGTTGGTTGGTTTGTAGATGGAATGGCTATGTTTTTTTGTTGGGATTTGTTTTATATGTATACACACATGCACAGACATGCACACACAGACACACTACACCACACACACACGCACACAGAAAACACACACACACACACACACACACACAACACACACACACACACACACACACACACACACACACAACACACACACACACACACACAACACACACACACACAAGTTCCAATCCCCATCCATCTTTCAAAACTCTTACGATGACACAAAACAACAAGAGAAAAGCGAAAAAAAAAAAAAAAAGCCTATTAACAAAGCAATCATAAAAAAAACAATAGACACAAACAACTAACACATACCATCAAAAGAAGGAGAAAAAAAGAAGAGAAACAATAAAACAACAAACAAACACAAGAGAAAAAAACAAACAAAACAAACAAAAATACAAAAATAAATGAAACTAAAAAAAAAAAAAAAAAAAAAAAACATTTACCTTCAAGTATGCCACGCTTCCCTGTTTACCCATTTCCATCTGGACATGCACGGAGGGTGAGGATTTCAATGAAGATTCTCGAGCCAATATGGTTAGAGGGCTTTGTGTTCACGGGGATATTGAACACGGGGACTGTGTTGATATCCTTCAATCCTTGAGGTCATGGTGTGGTGTGTGTGTGTGTGTGTGTGTGTGTGTGTGTGTGTGGTGTGTGTGTGTGTGTTGTTGTGTTTGTGTGTTGTGTGTGTGTGTGTGTGTGTGTGTGTGTGCTGTGTGTGTGTGTGTGTTGTGTTACATTTAAACCTGATATGAATCCAATTTTCCTGCTATCCATCTACCTCTCTCTCTTTCTCTCTCTCCCCGCTCCCCCCTCCCTCTCTCCCTCTCTCTCTCTCTCTCTTCTCTCTCTCTCTCTCTCTCTCTCCTCTCTCTCTCTTCTCTCTCTCTCTCTCTCTTCTCTCTCTCCTCTCTCTCTCTCCTCTCTCTCCCTCCCTCTCCTCCCTCCCTCCCTCCCTCCCTCCCTCTCTCTCTCTCTCTCCTCTCTCTTCTCTCTCTCTCCCTCGCCTCCCCCCCCCCTCTCTCTCTCTCTCTCTCTTTCTCTCTCTCTCTCTCTCTCTCTCTCCTCTCTCTCTCTCTTTCTCTCTGCTTCTCTCTCTCTGCTCTCTCTCTCTCTTCTCTCTTCTCCCTCTCTCTCTCCTCTCTCCCTTCTCCCCCCCCCCCTTCCTCTCTTTCTTTTTTTTGTTTTTTTTCCCCCCTTCTCTCTTCTCTTCTCTCTC
>NW_020868815.1:392293-394793 GCF_003789085.1 Penaeus vannamei
CCTCCTCATCCTCTTCCTCTTCTTCTTCTTCCACCTCCTCCTCCATCACCACCAACTCCTCCTCCACCTCCTCCACCTCCTCCCCCGCCGCCCACCGCCCGCCCACGCCCAAACTTTCCTCTCTGAACACCTTTGCTATAACCTCTTCTACTCCTCTGCCGAGTGTATCGATCCCGGTCTGGCTCTCACTCTGTCTCTGTTCCTCTCTTTTACTCTCTGTTTCTATTCCTCTCTTTCTGTTTCTTCTCGCTTTCTCGTTTTCCGTCTTCTGTTTCTATTGCTTTGTTTCGTTTCATTTTGATATCTATGTGTTTATCTGCCCGTGTGTATGTCTCTGTCTGCCTGCCTGTCTGTTTGTTTATCTGTCTGTCTATCTGTCTATCTTCTCCCTCTTCCATCCTCGCCCTTTCTCCCTCTGTTCCCCCTCATCCGCTCCCTCTTTCTGTTCCTCGCTTTCTGGTTGTCTCTCTCCTTTTCTCTCTATGTCGTTTTCCTTCTTTCTGTTTCTATCGCATTTCTTTGTTTCTTTTCTTATCCTTGTCTATCTGTCTGTCTCTCACTTTCTCCTTCTTCCATCCTCGCCCTTTTCTCTCTATTTTCCCCTCCACCCGACCCCTCTTTCTTCTTCCCTTCTTCTTCTTCTCTCCTTCTTTTCTTACGCCTTTCGCAGACCATTCATGTATCTCATTTACCTCTCTCTTTCTCGACCGTATTTTCGAAACAGTTTGACGACAGCAACTTCTCCGTCTTCCCTCCTCTCTCCCCCCTTCCCCTCCCTTCTTTCCTCCTCCGTCCCCTTCCCCTCCTTTCTCCCCCCCTCCCTTCTGTCCTCCTCTGTCCCCTTCCTCCCCTTTTTTTCCTCTTCATCCCCCCTCCCCCTCCTTTCCTTCTCCGCCCCCTCGCCCTCCCTTCTTTCCTCCTTCGTCCCTTCCCCCTCCCCTTCTTTCCTCCTCCGTCCCCCTTCCCCCTCCCTTTCTCCTCATCTCTTTCTTCCCCCTCCCCCCCTTCCTCAACCTATTCACCTGGTATGATGACCTCTATTGCTTTCCTGTTGACCTTTCTCCTGTCCCACGCAAGGTCATGGAAAGTTTTTTTTTTTTATTGAATCAGAGACGCTGCCATGTTTTTATTTTTTCATTTTGTAAATTATTTTCTTATTGAATCATTGACAATCAGTGAAGAATTATGTTTTTTCCTCGTCCTAATGCACAATGGAAATTTATAATTCCATAATCTGAAATTCAATTCTTTGGACTGAGAGAGAGAGAGAGAGAGAGAGAGAGAGAGAGAGAGAGAGAGAGAGAGAGAGAGAGAGAGAGAGAGAGAAGAGAGAGAGAGAGAGAGAGAGGGAGGGAGGGAGGGAGAGAGAGGGGTGATAGAAACAAAAAGTTTATTACAAAAACTCCTTCCTAGTCATAATATTCGTAATTGAATTGTTGCTGGATATGTTTCTATAATTCTCTCTCTCTCTTTCTCTTTCCCCCTCTGTCTCTTTCTTTCTTTCTCTCTGTTTCTCTCTATCTAAATTTATGTTTCTGATCTTTCTCTCTCTCAGTCCCCATCTCTCTTTCTCTCTCTCTTTATTTTGCCTTTCTAGCTCACGAGGAAAACAATATTGACGAAACAAAATAGTCATACACAGAAGAACATAAACTGACTCTTGTGTACTATATCAGTGCCATCTGATACTGTTCTTCCAGGCCACTTAGCACGAACAACAAAGAGCTGTGATTACTCTATTTCATTGGATGTAATAGAACAGGTGCTTATGGTGTAACGTAAATTTGTAAAGGGCATAGTGCAATATCATGACCATCTGTCAAATATATCAAAAGTTAACTCAGGTCCAACCGGGTGAAGAACAAGAAATGAGGAAGAAAGACAGAACGAAAAAAATAATACAGTACATTTAGGAAATGACAAGAATTTAATAGGATTTTATTTATTGCCATTGTTGTTATTTCACCTCGTCTATCAGATTGGAATATCAACAATTGTAAATCCGGAATATGGTTTTCTAAAATGATGTGATAAACAGCAAACAAATACACCAAACGTGTAAATAAAAGGCAAACTCCCCTGAAGAACACTGCAACACATTTACAAAAGAACAAAGGCACTACTAACACACTAAGTGCCAGCCCAAAGGACCTGAAAATCCTAGTTGGCAACTGCTCCGCTAAGTCCCGCCTTTTTTTTTACTACTATTTATTGCCAATATCAACAGCATTTCTGCAGTATTCTGTGTTTTTTCGATCATATATTACCCTACGTATTATTGAAAAAAATCAAAGATATACTGAAATAACTTCATAGAATATCGCACAGATTGACAGGAGTGAAAAGGGGGCGGAGCTACATGACATCATCACTTTCAGCCAATGAGAGCACTCTGTGAGATTCCAGATATAGCTAGGCAAGTAAATATTTGTATAATTCACTGAATGTTGTTATGATTACAGGTAAAACAAAAATGTCCGCTCTTTTAATTACGATAACG
>NW_020868815.1:425864-428364 GCF_003789085.1 Penaeus vannamei
CTTCCCGCGATAGATTTTCTCGAGTTTATTTGTATATATTTTTGTTCTATTAATTGTTTTTTTTTCTTTTTTAATTGTTATTGAAACGTGATGTTCCTGTTGTCATAATTGGTTTCATTAACTGAAGTGCTATTGGTGATGCAATTATTATGATAATGATGAGAGGTAATGAGAAGGGCGACGATAATCATAATAACTATGATAATGATAAAGATAATTACTATTTGCATCTGTGTTATCATTAGTTGTTTTGTATCTGTATCTTGTCCACTGGTCGATTTTAATTACGGTTATAAATCTTATCATTGGTTTAGTTATATATTGGTTATATTACTTCTAGTTGTAGCTGTTGTAAAAGAAAGTCTTAGTTGTGCTTGTAATTTATTAGCTGTTATTAGCTGTAACTGTAGCAACAACTTTAGCTTCAGTCGTAGCTGGGATGTGACATATTTAGTTGTAGTTGCATTAGCTGTCACAGTTAAGCTTTAGGAGATGAGATTGTAATAAACAAGGAAGTTTAAACCAGGTAACTCCACTTCGTCTTGATGAAAATCCTAGTTGGCAACATCCGAGTTAACCCCGCCTCTTTTCCCTAAGTCATTGGAAATATTACTAAATATTCTTATCATTTCTTTTTTTTTCTTGGTTTTATTTTTATTTATTTTTCTACTACTGTCATTATCAAGCCGTCTTCAAGGAAGATGCACTGAAAAAACATCACAAAACATCGCATCCACTGACCGGGTCAAATAAAGGGGCGGAGCTAATGACGTCATCACAATTGGCCAATGAAGGTGTGTTGTAAGATATCAGTTATAGATAGATCCATAATTAGTTGTATAATTTATTCTATTCTGTTATAATTATCACGAGTAAAGCAAAAAAATTTCTTCTTTTATTTAGGACCACGTAGTTCCCTTTCATTAACAGCTGGCAGAATACTGAAAAAATCAATTTAATTTTTGGTTCAACATGGCAAATGGAAGAAGAGCTACATGGCTATATGTTCCTTGGTAATACGAGTCTTGCAGTTTAGATTTTCCTTTACTCTAAATAAGCTCCCCCCTAAATATATCCAGGGTTCTGGGGGCTGTAGGTCCCTGTTGGGGTCCAGGGGTAGCGCCCTTGTGAGGGGGTGGGGGAGCAGGGAGGTGAAGCCCCCGGAAGCTCCTGGATTAGAGCAGTTTTAAAGAGATAAGCTCATTAATTTCTGCACCAGAATGTCAGACATTTTTATGCATATAATACTTGACATAATGATTATTTCATATTGAACGCCAGACCAGTTGCGTAGGGTCAGTGTGCTCAACAATTGGGTAACTAAAGAATTGCTCTGTTTATCTTTTACAGAGAACGTCCTCGAGAGTTGAGGAGTGGGGGTGGGGGGAGGGTGCCATCGTCACCCCCTCCCCCCCCCTATTCCTACGCTATGCATTTTCAGTTGTAGTCGAACTAGAACAGTTACTTCTGTGTTGGTTGTTGTTATAATTGCCTTTTCGTGCCTACTTTCCTACCCTAATCCTCATCGAAGCCAATCTAACGATCCTCTTCACAGCCTAATCCCCTCACCCCCCCCCCGCTTCCAGTCGAAACTCCTCTCTCTCCAATCCCAAAGCACGAACACAGCACCCTCCTTCAACCCCCAATCACCTACCTACATGAAAGCCGTCCCTCAACCCAATCCTTCCTTCCCTCCATCTCCCTCACCCCTTACCCCTGACCCCCCTCCCCTTTACCTCATTCCTACCTTAATCCTCACTCTTCCCTCAATTCCCTTTCCCATTCTCTACCTATACCCATTCCTCCCTCACCCTACCTCCTCTTACCCTCCCTCTTTCCCTCCTCCTCTCCCTCCCTTACCCCTAATCCCCCTCCCTCCCCCCTCCCCTTTTCACTTCCTCCTCCCCTCCTCTCTCCCTCCCTCCACCCCCTCTTCTCCTCCCTCCTCTCCTCCCCTCCCCCCCTCCTCTTCCTTCCCTCCTCCCTCCTCTATCCTCCCTCCCTTCCTTCTCCTCCCCTCATCCCCTCTTCCTGCCCTCCCTCCCTCTATCCTCCTACCCCCTCCCCTCGCCTTCCCTCTTCCCCCTCCCTCCTTCCCTCCCCAACCCCCCACAGGCTGCCATCGCCGTGATATCGATTGAAACTTAATAAGTGATCGACAACAATTACAGAGGTGCGTGTGATATTGCTATATTGTGGCGGTTATTGCGAAGGTTGTGGGGGTAAGTGGAGGGAAAGTGGAGGGTGTTGTGGGGGTAAGTGAGGGTGTTGTGGGGGTAAGTGGAGGGTGTTGTGGGGTAAGTGGAGGGTTTGTGGGGTATGTGGAGGGTAGGGTTGAGGAAGGATGGGGGTAAGTGGAAAGTGGAGGGTATTGTGAGAGTAAGTGGTAGGGTGGGTGTAAGTGGGGGTAAATGGATCGGAAGCGTGGGCTAGGGTGGGGTTGGGATAAGTGAAGGGTAAGTGGAGGATAAGGTGGGGGTAAGTGGAGAGTATGATGAGG
>NW_020868815.1:438364-443364 GCF_003789085.1 Penaeus vannamei
AAGAAGAGGAGGAGGAAGATAGCGGTGAAGAAGGAGGGGAAGAAGAAGATGAGGAGGAGGAGGAGGAGGAGATAGTGGTGAAGAAGGAGCATAAGGAAAATGAGGAGGAGGGAGGGAAAATGAGGAGGAAATGATAAAGAGGAGGGAGTTGACTGAGGAAATGATCTAAAGGATTAGTAGTATCATTAAAAAGAACGCTTTTCATACTTCCTTTCTCCAATTGTTGTTTCAGTCAGTCAGACAATTAATCAATCTATCAAGCTAATATCATTTCCATTATCACGAAAAACAAAAAGGCATAAAACAAGAACAATATAAAACATACAAGCAGCTTGGATAATGTTAAGATAATGATACAAAACAATAGATAGGAAATTAGATAAATAACAAATATGTCACTAAAATATTAAATTATGATTGATGGGATTGATAACTGACTCCCCTTTCTATTTAAATTTAGCGAAGGGTTCGAATTAATGCAAAAAAGAAGGTGGAGAAAAGGAGAATAAGAGAATGTCAGGATAAATGCAGACGTAGAAGGAAGAATGAGCGAAGAGAATGATTGAGGGAGGATGGGGATCGAAAGAAATCGAGGGAGAATGAGAGTGGAAAGGAGAGAATGGAGGAGGAGAGGAGGAGGAAGGAGGAGAGAGGAGGAGAAGGGGAGGAGGAGGAGGAGGAGGAGGAGGAGAAGGAGAAGGAGAAGGAGAAGAAGAAGAAGAAAAAGGAAGAGGACGAGGACGAGGAGGAGGAGAAGAAGAAGAAAAAAAGGAGAGGAGGAAGAGTGAGGTAGGAGGAGTAGGAAGAGGAGAAGAGTGAATAAAGGAAAGGAAAGATTAAGGGAAGAGGAGGCCTGAAGGAAAATGAAGGAGGAAAGAGAACGCGAGGGAATAATGAAGAAGAAAATAAGGGAAAGAGTGAGATAGGAGAAAGAAAAGGAGGGAGAAGAAAGGAGGAGGAGCAAAAGAAGGAGAAACAAGGGACGGGAAATATTAAAAGAATGAGGGAGGAGAATGAGGGAAAATGGTGGATGTAGAGGGGATAGGGCGAGGGAGAAGGAAAAGAGGAAAACCAAGAGAATGGAACCAAAAGAAGGGGATGAGGGAGGAGAAGGATGGAAGGGAGATTAAGGGAGAGGAAGGAAGTGAGGCAGAGTGAGAGAGCAGAAGGAAAGGAGGCAAAATAAGGCGAAGGGAAGAAAGAGAGGGGGATTAGGAGAGGAGAAGGATGGAAAGGAGAATAAGGGAGAGGAAAAAAGAGAGGGGGAGTGAGGGAGGCAAAGGATGGAAGGGAGAGGAAGAATGGGAGGGAGATTAAGGGAGGGGAACAAGAGGAGGGAGAGTGAGGGAGAAGGAAAGGAGGGAGTGTAAGGGAGGGAAATAGAGGAGGGAGAGTGAAGGAGAAAAGAAAGGAGGGAGTGTAAGGGAGGGAAATAGAGGAGGGAGAGTGAGGGAGAAGGAAAGGAGGGAGTGTAAGGGAGGGAAATAGAGAAGGGAGAGTGAGGGAGAAGGAAAGGAGGGAGTGTAAGGGAGGGAAATAGAGGAGGGAGAGTGAGGGAGAAGGAAAGGAGGGAGTGTAAGGGAGGGAAATGAGGGAGAGTGAGGGAGAAGGAAAGGAGGGAGAGTGAGGGAGAAGGAAAGGAGGGAGTGTAAGGGAGGCAAATAGAAAGGAGAATGAAGATGGACAGCACGAGGGAAAGTCTGATTGCCTACCTGTCTGTCTGTCTGTCTATTTTCATGTCATTCTATCTTTCTTGTCTCGTCATTTTCCTTGCTCTGTGTCTCTCCATCATCCTGTTCGTCTGTCTGCTTCCTTATCTTCTTCGTCTGCCTTTCTCTCTACGGAAAAAAAAAACAGAAAAAATAACTAATGAAGGCCAGTGAAAAGAGAGGAAAAGTTCTCTTAGAAGCGACGAGGAACCAAAGAAAACACAAACACAAAACAAACAGGAAAGTAGACAAACAAACCACAGATAACAAATACGATTAAAAAAATAATAATAAAAACTGTGATAGCGAGAACCAAAACAGTGAATCCTTTCAGCAGCATGTGACAACGGCAGTGAAACCTCCTAACTATAATAGAGGAGGTGAATTCTTCCAACCGCTAGTGACAACAGCAGTTTACTCCCCCCCCCCCAATACAAGTGACAACAGCAGTTAACTCCTCTAACATACAGGTGACAACGGCAGTTAACTCCTCTCACATACAAGTGACAACAACAGTGACAACAGTTATGAATTCCACTTAACTATAACAGTGAACCCTCTTAACTATAACAGTGAACCCTCTTAACTATAACATCAGCTTTGAACTCTTCCAACCGCCAATGACACCAGCAGTGAACTCCTCCAGACTACACGTGACAACAGCATTGAATCCTACTATGACAACGGCGGCCAATTCCTGCCAACGACCAGTGCCAGCAGCAGTGCAACCAAAGGCAAAATGCACACTCTCCCTCGGTGTGTTGTGGCAGACCAACGAAATCGTACGAGGTTGCCGCTGGGGACGATGTTGCTGTTGACATTAAAGATGAAAACGCCAAGTTTAAAATGACATCCTCTCAGCTGAAGCTCACTACAACTGGAACCCTGACTACCCACCTAACTAACCCCCTCCCCCCCCCCTACTGACTAACTGAACTGACTCCTACTGGACCCTCCCTCCCCCTCCTACTGCCTACTGACGAACTCCCCTCCCCCCCTCGACTCCCTCCCCTCCCCCTCTTCCCCCTCCCCCTCCCTCTGACCCTCCCCTTCCTTACTGACCCCCTCTACCCTCCACCACCACCTGATCCCTCCCTCCCTCTCCAACAGATGGATGGATGGATAGATTGATAGATAATAGATAGATAGAATAGATAGAGGGAGGTGATAATAGTAATGCCAATAGTAATGGTAATAATAATTAATAATAATAACAATAATAATGATGATCATGACAACAACAATAACGATAGTATGATAATAAAAATGATGATGACATAAAAATAGTAATAGTAGCATTAGTAATGATAATAACAATAATAACAATGATAATAAGAATAAATGATAATAATTTATAATTAATAAATAATAATAATAATTACAATAACAATAATGATAATAATACCAACATATAATAATGATAACAAGGTTAATGATCGTATGTATATTACTACTACTACATAATAATAACAATGATGAAAATAATAATGATAATAATATTGGCATAAAAATTAATTTTGATAACAATATTATTGATAATGATATAATGATCATGATATGATAATGATTAACAAAATTATGTTACTTGTAAGCGCAACAATGATAGCAATAAAAAGAGAAAGAATGGAAGAAAAAAAAGCAGATAACATTCAACAAAACACCAACCCCCCCCCTTCCCTTCCCCCAATACCCCCGCCCCCAGACGCCGCCGAGACGCCCCAAAAGCGCCTCGACGCTTAGAGTACAAGGCAATCCTTTCACAGACTAAAAACAGATAGAACGTATACAGATAACTGCATACACAAATATCTTCCTTTACGAGACTTTCCTTTGTTGAATTCCCTCTCCTGGCGAAGACTGTCAAGTCCAGTCAAGTGATGGCAAGGAGGACGGAGGAGAGGAGAGGAGGAGAACGTGAGATGGAGGGAGGGAGATGAGGGTGAGAGGAGGAATACGAGAGGAGGAGGGCGTGAGAAAGGGACGAGAGGAGGAGGATGAGAGGGGGGGTGATTGATGGAGGATGAGAGAAGGAGGAATTGAGATGGAGGATGAGAGTGAGGGGTTTAAAGAGAGAAAGAGAGAAAAAGGAAGAGAAGGAGATGACGTGAGAAAGAGGACGAGAGATAGAGGGCGTGAGATGGAGGACGAGAGAAGGGTGTCAAGAGATGGAGGACGAGAGGAGGAGGAAAAGAAAAAGGGAATAACAGATGGAGAGCGAGAGGAGGAGAACAAGAGATGGGGAATGAGAGAAAGAGGACGTGATTGAGGATGATGGCGGGCGAGAGAAGGATGAGAAGAGGAGTACGAGAGGCGGAAGAGAGAAGGAGGACGAGATAGAGAACGAGAGATGGAAAACAAGAGGGCGAGGGAAAGAGGAGGAGAGAAAAAGGACGAGGGATGGAGGACAAGAAACGAAAGACCAGAAATAAAAGACGAGGAAGCGAGGTCGAGGTAAGGAAGGAGAGAGAGAGAAAGAAAGGAAGAAGAAATTGGGTATAGAATAGGGAGCGAAGGGAGAAAAGGAAACATGTGGGAAGAACAGATGGAGAGAGGGAAAGTTCGGGTTATGGACAAATAAGGAAGTGATAAAGAGTGAGAATGAAATGGAAGGGGAGAAAGAAGTTTGGGAGGGAAAGATAAAATAGGAGATAGGCCAGAGGAAAAAAATAGTAGAAGAGAGGAAACTAAGGAATAAGTATAAGCTGGAAGAAAGGAAGAAGGCAAGGATTTAATAAGGAAGAGGAGATAGATAGATAGATAGATAGATAGATAGATAGATAGATAGATAGATAGATAGATAGAGAGAGAGAGAGAGAGAGAGAGAGAGAGAAAGGGCGACTGACTGAAAGAGAGAGAGAGAGAGAGAGAGAGAGAGAGAGAGAGAGAGAGAGAGAGAGAGAGAGAGAGAGAGAGAGAGAGAGAGGAGAGAAAAGATATATATATATATATATATATATATATATATATATATATATATATATATATATATATATAGAGAGAGAGAGGAGAGAGAGAGAGAGAGAGAGAGAGAGAGAGAGAGAGAGAGAGAGAGAGAGAGAGAGAGAGAGAGAGAGAGAGAGAGAGAGAGAGAGAGACTGAGACTGAGAGGGAAAGAGAGAGCTGTACGGCACCAAATGTATTATAGTTTTGTGCCTCCATTATTTTGTATCAGATAATGGTGAGTGACTCTGTCGGTTTGCGAAATATGAATCAGATACGTAACTGTGAGTGAATACATATAAAGGTCATTCTAAACGTAAACAAGTAAGGCTATCATTCTCACTCTTTCTC
>NW_020868815.1:448364-450864 GCF_003789085.1 Penaeus vannamei
TTGTTGCTTTTTTCTTATTTCTTCAGCAGACCAGAAGAAAACTTCTGTTCTCTCCAGCTTACTTCCACTCTCTTGCCTTCAGGTCACTACTGACATCTTATTTTTTCTTCTTCAGTAGACTTCAAGAAAACCGCTGTTTCTCCAGCTTACTTCCCCCTTCCCTTGCGAGTTTCAGATTTACTACTGATATCTTGCTTTCTTGCAGTAGAACTCAAGGAAGCCGCTGTTCTCTCCAGCTTAGTTCCACTTCTCTTGTGGGTTCGAGTTCACTACTGTATCTTCTTGTTGCTTTTTTCTTATTTCTTCAGCAGACCTCAAGAAAACTTCTGTTCTCTCCAGCTTACTTCCACTCTCTTGCCTATTTCAGGTCCACTACTGACATCTTATTTTTTCTTCTTCAGTAGACTCAAGAAAACCGTTGTCCTCTCCAGTTTACTTCCCTTCCATGCGGGTTTCAGATTCACTACTGATATCTTTTTTTTCCTTCTTCTTCTTCAACAGACCTCAAGAAAACCGCTGTTATTTTATTTTTATTTTTCTTCCAAGAAAACTTCTGTTCTCTCCAGCTTACTTCCCCTTCCCTTGCGAGTTTCAGATTTACTACTGATATCTTGCTTTCTTTCAGTAGACCTCAAGGAAGCCGCTGTTCTCTCCAGCTTAGTTCCACTCTCTTGTGGGTTCGAGGTTCACTATTGGTATCTTGCTTCTTTGAGAGGAAATTCACGCTGCAGAGCCCATGGTCTAAAATATCAGGCAGAGGATTTGTGAAATCAGACAGTGGCTGAGATCACCGTCCAGTAAGGAAACTGCTCGTACGGAAGAGTTGGGCGTCTCACTGAAGTATTTTCTCTTAGTTAATCACAATGGAAATAAATTTTATAAATACAACAAAAATTCCCAAACTGTGACAGCCAATGTCAATATTTAATACGACACTCCCCCCCCCCTCTCCTCTCTCTCTCTCTCTCTCTCTCTCTCTCTCTTCTCTCTCTCTCTCTCTCTCTCTCTTCTCTCTCTCTTCTCTCTCTCTCTCTCTCTCTCTCTCTCTAAAAAAAAAAAAAAAAAAAAAAAAATAAAGATGGCAGACTGCGCCTTCTGCGGGTACGGCAGAGGCGCACCCGCTCCCCACACCTTCGTAGTCTCCAGCCAATTACCGCGCCGTTCTCGATCTGTTGCCGAAAGTGTCCTTGACTTAAATTGCCTCGGAAAACACCCGCTTTCTTTCTCTTTCACAAAACAGGCAATCAGAGCTAAAATCGAGCTTCCCTTTTTTTTAGTCGACCTGAACACCACTGTCGATTCCAAAAAAAATAAAAAATGATAAAAAAGGCCAGGGACGGTAGTCATTGCGAAGGAACACCATTCAAATATGAAATCGTGATAATTAGTTGGGTGAATGGCGGCCATTTTGAATTAAGACTGACGTAGGGAGGAGTATGGCTTCTGTTGTAGTTTGTGCGAGGTCAAGTTACATGATTACTAGAATCGTCTTCCCCAACAATTAACCTCTTCCCTTCTTCTCCTGCTCTCTCTCCCTCTCTCTCTCCCTCCCTCTCTCTCCTCTCTCTCCTCCCTCTCTCCTTCTCTCTCCTTCCTCCCTCCCTTCTTCCCCTCTTCCTCCTCCCTCCCTCCTTCCTTCCTCCCTCCTCCTTCTCCTCCTGCTCCTCCCCCTGCATCTCACCCTCCCACTTTCCCCATACCTCCTCACACCCCTCCATCGCGCTATCCCCCACCCCAATCTCGCCTATTCTCCCTCCTCACTACTCCTTACTCCTTCCTCTGCTTCCTCTTCTCCACCAGTCCTCCCTCTCTCCATCTCTCTCCCTCATTTCCATCCTTCTCTCCAATCTCTTTCTTTCTCCTCACCTTATGCCTCACTTCCTGAAATCGCCTCCTTCCCTCTTCTTTAAACAACTCCACCTCTTTCTTTCCCTCTCTTCTCCTCCTTCGTGTCTATTCTTTCTTCTTTACCACCCCCCTTCCCCTTCACTCCCTTTCGCCTCTCCCTCTTCATCTCTTTATTCCCAGCCTTCCCTCGTCCACCATTATTTCTTCCTCTTTTTTCCCACTCTTTTCTCTCTCTCTTTCTCCATTTTCCCTCCCCCCTCCTTCCCTATTCCCTGCTCCCTTTCGATCTCTGCCCTGTGTCTCTTATACTTCCTTCTCTCACTCTTTCTTTCTTATCCTCCCTCTCTCTCTGTCTCTCCCTCCTTCCATCTCTTTCTCTTCCTAACTTTCTTCTTTCCCTCACCTTCCCCCACTTCCAATATCTCTTTCCAAGCATCCTTCTATCTCTTACGTCTCTCCTTCCCTCCCTCTCTTCCCTCCATCCCTCCCCTCCTCATCTCCCTGCCTCCCTCCCCCTCTTTTTACCTCCCTCCCATCCCAATCCTTCCTCTCCCCCGTCTTTAAATCCATCCTCATTCCCCTCCCTCTCACCCCCTCCTTTTATTCCTTCCTCTCTCCTTCCCTCCTTCGCTCCATAAAGACAGCCAGCGAG
>NW_020868815.1:468364-483364 GCF_003789085.1 Penaeus vannamei
AGAGAGAGCTGGAGAAAAAGGGAATTAGACACGAATGATAGAAAACGAACGACTGTCGCTTGTCAATCAACTGCACAGGGATCTTTAACATAAGTAGGCCTATCATTATGAATGCTCTTATTGAGGATAAAATACATTACAACCTATGTATTCATGAAGTCTGTATATATAAAACAATCATATTCATCATGAGCAAGAGTAAAATCATTTACGAAAGAAACGCACATACTTGTACACATTAAAATTCGTAATTACTGTATTAGTCATTGAGAATTCTACTCGTGTAGAAATAAAACAATGTTATTTGTAAGCCTACATCTCATATCATAAACACAATCTTTACATAACAATCATGATGATAATGATATTTGTTATTTTTATTATCAATAAAAAACACAATTATAATAATGATAGTAATAATATTGACAATGATAATAATAACGGCAATAGTTAAAATATATAAAATAATGATAATAATAATGGTAATGATAACTGCAATAATTAAATATTCAAAAAATGATAATAAAAGTAGAAAAAATAACTAGCGCCACCAATGGAAAGAATAGTATAACAATGATAAGGATTTTGTTACCAATAGGAAAAGGATAATGTTGATAATAACTATGAGAGTAATAATAAGAATGAGGATTGATCATGATAACACATGAAAAATAAAAAAGAAATATAGCAAAGATATTAGAATATATAATTGTGTTGTGTAATCTTTCCCTTTCTCTCTCTCTTTCTGCTGTTATAATATAATAATAATAATACCAGTAATGATAATAAGGTTAAAAACATACAATAAAAATATATAACTCAATAAAATTAATTGCCTGTCCCCGCCGGGAGTCGAACCCGGTGTTCCCGCTTTAGAGGCGGCTGCGTTAACCGTTACACCACAGAGACTTAGAAATGTAAATCGTAGAAGTAATTAATACAGAAGGATTTTTTGGAGGTGAGGGTTTGTTTACATACATCTTGTAAGTTTGTTCATTTCTTTGTTTATTCTTTCTATTTTCCTCTGTTAGTCTATTCCTTTCCGTAAGTTTGTATAAGGATGTTACTTTCCCCTCATGTGTTTTAATAATGACAATGAGTGCTATGGCAATAAACAAATACCACTAATACTACAACTAATGATAAAAAAATATATATAGCGATGGTTAGGAGATTGATACTGACAAGGAAATCTCAAAGTTGAAAATTATCATGATTCTGATAATAAGACAAAAGTAACAACGATAATAACATAATGATAAGTAATTTTGTAATGGTTTTAGATTATATTTTTGTTGTTGTTTTAGCAATAAAAGTAATCAAATCAACAATGATATAGAATATATACCATCATTCTCTCTTCTCTCTCTCTCTCTCTCTCTCTCTCTCTCTCTCTCTCTCTCTCTCTCTCTCTCTCTCTCTCTCTCTCTCTCATACTCTTATCCATTGACGTTGGCTATTTTGACCTTGACCTTAAAATTTTTCAATACTTGCGTGGTAAAATAAGGCAATGGCAGATGGCAGAATGGCGAAGATGTAATTAAATAAATAACAAACATATCAAATAAAGGTTGACTCCTACAAATGTAACACAGTAAGAATTAAAGGCCACGAATAGATTGTAAATATGGTTATAACATCAGCAACAGATTGAGAGAATGAAAGACAGAGAGAGACAAAGGGGGGGGGGGAGAAGTGGAAAGAAAAAGAGATGAGAGAGATTGAAAAGAGAAACACTCCCAAAATCAGATTTTGCTGGAAAGGGCAAAATGATATTGGAAATAAAGTGAACACAGTATCTATTCCAAAAGAAACAATAAAATCTAGTCCATATAGGTTTCTTCTTCAACAATATATAATATTAACGTAAGCGAAGAGGGAGAGGCACAAACACACAGGTAGGGTGAGAGATAGCTGGAGAAAAGAAAAGAAGTGCGGAGAGACAGGCAGAGAAAGAGAAATATAGAAACAGATAAAGAAAAGAAATATGCATATACTTATATATAGAGGGAGAAAGGTGGAGAGTTTGAGAGAGGTAGACACATAAAGACTTTTTTTTTTTTTGAAAAAATGATATTAATGAACAAAATGTTTCTCATCAATGGAAATGCTATCGTCTAATCTACGTACATTACAGTAACTGCATTGAATTTCACTCCAAGGGAATTAGACGCGAATGATAGAAAACGAACGATTGTCGCTTGTCAATCAACTACACGGGATCTTTAACGCTAAGTAGGCCTAATCATTATAAATGTTCTTATTGCCAATAAAATACATTACAACCTATATAATCATGAAGTCCATATATACAAACAATTATATTCATCATGAACAAGAGGAAATCATTTACGAAAGAAACGTACATACGTGTACACTAAAAAAATCATTGAGAATTCTACTCGTATAGAAAAAATATATATATATTTGTAAGCATACATCTCACATTCATAACACACTAGTTTATTCAAAAGATGACTTTCCATAACAGTAATGTTCATAATGATAATTATTATTTTCATTATCAAATAAAAAACTACAATGATAATAATAATGATAACAATACTATTAACAATGATAATAATATAAAATAATGAGTATGATAATGGTTGTGATAACTGCAATAATAACATATTCTAAAAGTGATAATAAAAGTAGCAACCATGAACAAATGCCAGCAATGGTAAGAACGATATAACAATGATAATGATTTTGCTACTGATAAGAAAAGGATAATGTTGATTATAACTATGATAGTAATAATAAGAAAGAGGATATATAATAACAACAATAATTATCAAAAACAATAAAAGGAAATATAACAAAGATTTTAGAATATATAATTGTGCTCTTACCAGAATAATATGAGTAATCAAATCAACATTAATATAGATTATGCATACATGATTGAAAACAATAATCTCTCTCTTTCTCTCTCTCTCCCCTCTCCACTTCTCTCTCTCTCTCTCTCTCTCTCTCTCTCTCTCTCTCTCTCTCTCTCCTCTCTCTCTCTCTCTCTCTCTCTCTCTCTCTCCCTCTCTCTCTCTCTCTCTCTCATAGGAAGGAAAAGGGCCAACCCAAGCACGCTGCGCAGGCGGGCTGGTCAGGGTCCCTAGAGTCGCCTTCGACGACGATCCTCCGGAGGCATTCCTTTCCCTTCCGTGTCCTCAGGGATACACATAGGAATAGAAATAGCGAAAGAAATAGCGAGCTGATTGCCCTGTTTTACAACTGCATAATAATAATTATATAAATGATTATCTTGGTAATGGAAGTTACAATGATTTCAGTAGTGATAATGACAATAATAATGGTGAGGATGATAAAGTAAGTAACGAAAGTGATGGAATTAATTACACTGTCAATGACAATTGGGATGTTATATAATAAACGTAACAGTAAGAATTAAAGCCCACAAAAATAGATTTTAAATATTGTTATAACATCAGCAACAGATCGAGAGAATGAAAGACAGAGAGAGAAAGGGGGGGTGGGAAGTGAAAAGAAAAAGAGATGCAGAGAAAGAGGAATTAAAAAGAGAAACACTCCCAAAAACAGATTAATTTTGATGGAAAGGACACAATGATACTGGAAATAAAAGTGAACACAATATCTATACCCAAAGGAAACAAAAATCTAGTCCATATAAGTTTCTTCTTCAACAACATATACTATTCATCGTAATCGAAGAGGGAGACGCACATACACACATGTAGGGTAAGAGAAGCTGGAGAAAAAGAAAAAGAAGTGCGGAGAGAGAGAGGCGACAGGCAGAGAAAGAGAAATATAGAAACAGATAAAGAAAACGACAAGATGACATATGCATATTTATATATAGAGGAGAAAGGTGGAGAGTTTGAGAGAGGTAGACACATAAAGACTTTCATTTTCTTCTGAAAAACAATGATGTTTATGAACAAAATGTTTCTCATCAATGGAAATGCTATCGTCTAATCTACGTACATTACAGCAACTGCATTGAATTTCACTCCAAGGGAATTAGACGCGAATGATAGAAAACGAACGATTGTCGCTTGTCAATCAACTACACGGGGATCTTTAACGCTAAGTAGGCCTATCATTATAAATGTTCTTATTGCCAATAAAATACATTACAACCTATATAATCATGAAGCCCATATATACAAACAATTATATTCATCATGAACAAGAGGAAATCATTTACGAAAGAAACGTACATACGTGTAGACTAAAAAAATCATTGAGAATTCTACTCGTATAGAAAAAATATATATATATATTTGTAAGCATACATCTCACATTCATAACACACTAGTTTATTCAAAAGATGACTTTCCATAACAGTAATGTTCATAATGATAATTATTATTTTCATTATCAATAATAAAAACTACAATGGTAATAATAATGATAACAATACTATTAACAATGATAATAATATAAAATAATGAGTATGATAATGGTTGTGATAACTGCAATAATAACAAATTCTAAAAGCGATAATAAAAGTAGCAACCATGAACAAATGCCAGCAATGGTAAGAACGATATAAAAATGATAATGATTTTGCTACTGATAAGAAAGGATAATGTTGATTATAACTATGATAGTAATAATAAGGAGGATATATAATAACAACAATAATTATCAAAACAATAAAAGAAAATATAACAAAGATTTTAGAATATATAATTGTGCTCTTACCAGAATAATATGAGTAATCAAATCAACATTAATATAGATTATGCATACATGATTGAAAACAATAATCTCTCTCTTTCTCTCTCTTCTCCTCTCACTCTCTCTCTCTCTC
Source organism: Penaeus vannamei (assembly GCF_003789085.1). Lineage (NCBI taxonomy): Eukaryota > Metazoa > Arthropoda > Malacostraca > Decapoda > Penaeidae > Penaeus > Penaeus vannamei. The sequence continues at coordinate 473,160 of NW_020868815.1, forward strand.
TCTCTCTCTCTCTCTCTCTCTCTCTCTCTCTCTCTCTCTCTCTCTCTCTCTCTCTCTCTCTCTCTCTCTCTCTCTCTCTCTCTCTCTCTCTCTCTCTCTCTCTCCCTCTCTCTCTCGTTCATAGGAAGGAAAAGGGCCAACCCAAGCACGCTGCGCAGGCGGGCTGGTCAGGGTCCCTAGAGTCGCCTTCGACGACGATCCTCCGGAGGCATTCCTTTCCCTTCCGTGTCCTCAGGGATACACATAGGAATAGAAATAGCGAAAAAATAGCGAGCTGATTGCCCTGTTTTACAACTGCATAATAATAATTATATAAATGATTATCTTGGTAATGGAAGTTACAATGATTTCAGTAGTGATAATGACAATAATAATGGTGAGGATGATAAGTAAGTAACGAAAGTGATGGAATTAATTACACTGTCAGTGACAATTGGGATGCCGCTTTCTCACTATCTATCTTTTTCATCGTCTCTCTCTCTCTCTCCACCCCCCCCCACCTCTCTCTCTTCCTCCTCCCACTTTCTTCTCTCTCCCTTCCCCCCCCCTCCTCTCTCTTCCCTCCTTCTCTCCCTCTTCTCCCTCCTTCAATCTTTCCCCTTCCCTCCTGTAACAGTAGACTCTCATCACAGGGTTTGGCTCACATTACACCAAGGGTAGAATAATATGCAGGTTTCTATGTAGGTTCACATTTTATTCAACCTGTAAACAATATATTTCAAAATAAGAAATGACAAATGACGTCAATGAGCACACAAATAAATACATAATTAAGAGGCCAAAACTTTGGAGAATTGTTCAAAATAAAAGTGATTAAACTTTCACATACAGGGAACCAGCACACGGTATCTTCCAAGAAAAAAATCAGTAATAATCTAGAATCACACAGTTCCAAACACTTACACCAAACACTCGCCCCGGAATGATGATGATGATGCTATACATGAAATCTCTCCCAAACTCAGTCCGTTCCATGCCCGTCAGTCATCAGGCTGCACAAAATCAACATAATACCATGTAGCCTTCTATGGAAAATGACCGTTGAAAATCCCCAACACCCAAAATTAATACATTTCTAATATACACAATAATAACATAGGTTCCAATAATATTTACAAAGGTGCACACATTCATAATTCCCTATCATTTCCATAATAATACACTTCCCTCTCTCTCCTTCCCTCCCTTTCTCCCCCCTCTCTCTCCCTCCTTCATTTTTTCCCCTTCCTTCCCTCTCTCTCTTTCCCTCCCTTTCTCCCCCTCTCTCCTCTCCCTCACCTTGGGAAACACCTCATCCAGCGGGCCCGTCCCTTCCGCCGCTCTGTCCAGCAGNCTTTTCACTTTTACCTATCTTTATTAGTCTACAAAATCTCCCCTCTTGTACAGTAAATACTCTTCTATGGTCTTCCGTTCTCCATGTCTCGCGCTTTCTACTTCCACGTCTCTTTACATTTACATGGCGTATCTAACGGGGTTATCAACTTCGAGTCTTTTTGTTTTGTACCATAAAGTCCATATCATAAATCTATTATGGTTCCATTTACTCTCTATGCATAGTCACCATTCTACTAGATATGACCAGTTGAACATCCTATCACTATTGTGTCATTTCGATCACTTATAATTCATTTACTTCCAACTCTCCCAATAAACTCATTAGTTCATGGCCCACTAATTAACTCTTTATAATTTCAATTAATCCTCATATATCTTCAAAGGAATAATAAAACAAATAAGAATATACTGAGTTCCCCGCTTCATATCCATTAATTGAAACAAAACTGTGACTATTATACGTTCTTAATTTCATTGAGGAGAGTTGAAATTGTGAGATTCATTAGAATACGGAAATATCAGATAGATCGAGGTCCAGGAATAGAGATAGAGAAGTAGGAACTAGAGAAGAGAGTTTGTTTAGGAATAGAGATAGAGGGAATAGATATAGGTAGGATAGATAGAGAGGTGGGAATAGAGATAGAGAGGTAGGAATGGAGATAGAGAGGTAGGAATAATAGAGAGGTGGGAATAGAGATAGAGAGGTAGGAATAGAGATAGAGAGGTAGGAGAGAGAGGTGGGAATAGAGATAGAGAGTAAGGAATAATAGAGAGGTGGGAAAGAGAATAGTAGGAATAGAGGCAGCGTTCGCGTGTCCCGCTCATTTCAGCTTGTCAACAACGCTTCCTCATGACAAAAGAAATTTATAATGCGCAACTTTTCCCGTAACTAAATAATATATCTTCATTAGAACTTAAATTTGACAATTCTTCGTATACAACTAAATAACAAACAACAATAGATATGTCATACGTTGATAATCCTCAAAATGAATACATTTCTAATATACACAATAATAACGTAGGTTCCAATAATATTTACAAAGGTACACACATTCATAATTCCCTATTATTTCCAAATACACTTCCTCTCTCTCTCCTTCCTCCCTTTCCCCTCTCTCTCTCCCTCCTTCATTTTTCCCCTTCCTTCCTCTCTCTCTTCCCTCCCTCCCTCTCTCCTCTCCCTCCCCCCACTCATCCAGCGGGCCCGTCCCTTCCGCCGCTCTGTCCAGCAGGAACTTGGCCGCCGAGAGCCCGTATCTGAAGAACTTTCCCCCGAGGAATTTGTTCGCAAAGGGGAGGTTCCCGAGGGCGAGGAAGACTGCCAGGCCCTCGCACAGGAGGACGGGCAAGGCGCAGAGGCCGTGCGTGCCCAGGGAACACGAAGTATTCCGTCGCCAGCTTGACCTGATTTGATAAAGTTTATATATATTCAAACATACATACATGCATGCAATGTTTATATATATATATATATATATATATATATATATATATATATATATATATATATATATATATATATATATATATATATATATACTTAAAGATATGCATTTATGTACACACACACACACACACACACACACACACACACACACACACACACACACACACACACACACACACACACGCAGCATACCTACCCTCTTTGCAACTCTCTCGGGGAACACTTGATCAAGATCGACCGCTAATCAGAGAACCCGAAGCCGACCAGGTGCCACAGGTACGCAGGGAGATAATAGATGACGATTCGCAGCACCAACGCGAGGGGGACCCACTGGCAGCAGGCGCGGCGCTGGCGGTCCTCCGGCGAGTCCTGTGTGTGGAGGGTCCTGCGCCAGGCTGGGCTGATGCCTGCGCTGGAAGGGAGGCAGGAAGTTGGTGGTGATTCATGGAGTGGAAGGGTGAGGAGAGGGAGAGGGAGAGGGAGAAGGAGAAGGAGAGGAAGAGAGAGAGAGGGAGGGAAAGAAAGAGAGAGAGAGGGAGGGAGGGAAAGAGAGAGAGGGAGGAAGGAGAGAGAGGGAGAGAGGGAAAGAGAGAGAGAGAGAGTTTTTTTTTTTTCTCTCTTTTAGAAGGATGGTTTGGTACGTAGAAGGAGAGAGGATCAGGCACAATAAGTTGATACTTGTGTTGAAAATAGAGGTCTTATACATAAAGAAATTGTGGAACCCACTCTTCGAAGCGCAGAATCCTCTACTAAGGAATAATAACGATAATAAAAATCAACTGGTATAAAACAAGAGAATAAAGACATTGCATTTTTGAAAGTGATAGTCCTAAATCTACTTCAAGATTTCCTACAATCATGAAGATTCTAGAATAAGAAAATTGTGTTAAGAACAGAATTGGCGTCACACAATTTCTTTAAGCATACGACCTTAAGGCTCAAAATGATATTCAAAGACGGAGGGAAAAATAGGGTATGAATAGCGTTTGATTAAGAGATAATACACAAGTATTTTAAAGAGAAGGATAACGTTCTAAAAAATTTAAGGATAGAAAGGACAAAGTACAAAGCGTTTAAATAAAGATAAAATATGGATAAAATTGTCTGATTTTAAGGACAATGAAATACGAAATATTTGATTCAATGAAAAAAGAAAGAAAAAAAATAAAAAAAAAACAGTATTTGATCTCATCCTATACATACATACACACACAGAGGGAGACAGAGAGAGAGAGAGAGAGAGAGGGGAAAGAGAGATTTTTTTTTTTTTTTTTTGGAGGATGGTTACACAACACACACACACACACACACACACACACACACACACACACACACATATATATATATATATATATATATATATATATATATATATATATATATATATATATATGTGTGTGTGTGTGTGTGTGTGTGTGTGTGTGTGTGTGTGTGTGTGTGTGTGTGTGTGTGTGTGTGTGTGTGTGTGTGTGTGTGTGTGTGTGTGTGTGTGTGTGTGTGTGTGTGTGTGTGTGTGTGTACATATATACATATATATACATAAACATTAGCGAAACGTAACGAAAACCCTTCTCACCTCAGGCCCCAAATCAACAGCAGTAAAACGTGACGTCATGAAACAATAGTCTCAATCGCCTTATGTTCCGTCCTCTCCATGCCCGTGACGCACTTGATGACGTCACCGATGTACCCCCTGGCCGTCACGACCACAAAGCCGATGAAGGTGACTATCATTAAATATGATAATCTTATGTATTTAGAAAAAAAAATCGTTTGTTTGAATGTCTGCCCCTGCGCAAGGCGATGCTCTTGTCTCTGGGTTGGTGGCGGTCGCTTTGGCAGGAGCCTGGATTCTTGAAAAGAACAAGATTTCCCTGATTATTTGTAATGGACGGTTCTCGCCGTATTGTGCACAGGTACGTGATTGTTCAAAGTATGAGGGGAAGTGGTAATAAAAATGTTATTTTCTTTGTTTGGGAAAGATTTTTTTTTCTTTTTTTCTTCTTTTCTTCAGACATGAGTGTCGCTCGGATCTCGTCAGCTCACCCCCTCCCCCGCCCCTCCCCTTCCCCCTCCCAGTTCGTCGTATTGCTAATATTCACAGGAAATGATTTCATTGAGGGCGTCGCTGTAGTTCCCTTTTCGTCACCTGGCTAAAGGAAGGAAGCAAATGAGAACCAAGGCAAAGGGAAACGGGGAAGGAGAGAATAGAAATAAGTTAATTCATTTTGAGAATCCTCCTGCATGTAAGCAGCAGTGAATAGCAGAAATACCGGAAAAGTGCTTTAAAGATATGAAAAAATTACTTGAACTAGTCACGTGGATGATGTTAGGTTAACCTGTGAGAAGCAGATGAATTTGACTACACATATTTACATTTAAATCGTTTGATTTCATTCAGATTGAAGCTGTGTTGAGAGAGACAATTAATCCTGAGGCGTGGTATTTGTATTCAAGACACACAGGCTGAATCTGTAAGTGATAAATATCTTTTATTTGTATGAAATATTTCTCATTTGTGATATTAGATATGGAGCATCTTTATGTATAATATTTTGTTAAAAAAAAACATCTTGAATATTAAACATACATACACATACACACACACACGAATATTGAGGACATAACGTTGATGTATAGAATATTGTATCACATGTTATTTGTTTTACAGGTTGAATGATAAGCAATAAAGAAGTTCGTCATAAGGCTGGTTTTTGTGTCTCCTAACATGACAGTGACGTTCTTCGAGACTTTCAGAGGTGAAGGAGAGAGAGGCGGCTGTGATGACTCACTGGCGGCGAGGGAGAGGTGGTTGGACGGGGAGAACTGTGGTGGTGAGTGTGACGAGTGTGATGATGAAAATGGTGACTTTGATGATGAATGTGGTGGTGAATGTGATGACCTTGATGGTGAATGTGACGAATGTGATGATGAAAATGATGATCTTGATGATGAATGTGGTGGTGAATGTGACGAATGTGATGATGAAAGTGATGATGATGTGAATGTGGTGGTGAATGTGATGAATGATGATGAATGATGAAAATGATGACCATGATGAATGTGGTGGTGAATGTGACGAATGTGATGAAAATGATGACCTTGATGTAAATGTGGTTGTGAATGTGTTGATGAATGTGATGATGAGTATGATGATAAAATGTGATGAATGTGATGATGAAACGTGAGGATCCCTGGGGTTTAGATTTAGGTAAACTAAAATATTGTTTTTTTTTCTTTCTTTCTTTCTAAGACTTCTCTACCAAAGAAAGACTACAACGGTTATTCTCATAAAGTAATGAGTACAGTGGACGAGAAATAAAATAATAAAAATCAACATGAACATTATTGTTACTGATAATAATAAAGAAATTAAAGCTAATGATGATAGTAAAAATGATGATTGTAAAATTGATGATAATAATGATAATGATAATAATGATAAAAATGATAATGATAATAATAATAATATAAATAATAAATAATGATAATAATAATGAAATGATAATAACAATAATAATAATAATAATAATAATAATAATATAATAATAATAATATAATAATAAAATATAAAAAATAATATAATAATAATACAATAATAATAATAATAATGATAATAATAATAATAATAATGAATAATAATAATAATAAATAATAATAATAATAATAATAATGATAATAATAATAATAATAATAATGAAAAATATTACACTTACCGAGGAGCCTTTTGGTTTTTCATTAATTCACTTAATAGTGAAATCATGTTGGCGAATTACAGTTCTGAGAAAAAAAAAGATAAAGAAAGACTAGTGCAACAGGCAGCGCAATCGCAGAGCACAAGGCGACTGCAATATCTTATCATGAAGTGAAGACATGATGCTGATTATCTTTACTGCCTCAGATGTATCTATTGTGCATACATGATTATACATACATGCATCCTTACACTCACACCTATATACATTTATGTGTGTGTGTGTGTTTGTGTTTGTGTTTGTGTGTATTTGTGTGTGTGTGTGTGTGTGTGTGTGTATTTGTGTGTGTGTGTGTGTGTGTGGTGTGTGTGTGTGTGTGTGTGTGTGTGTGTGTGTGTGTGTGTGTGTATTTTTGTGTGTGTGTGTATATGTGTGCGTGTGTGTGTGTGTTGTGTGTGTTGCGTGCGTGCGTGTGTGTGTGTGTGTGTGTGTGTGTGTGTGTGTGTGTGTGTGTGTGTGTGTGTGTGTGTGTGTGTGTGTGTGTGTGCTGTGTGTGTGTGTGTGTGTGTGTGTGTGTGTGTGTGAGTGTGTGTGTGTGTGTGTGTGTGTGTGTGTGTGTGTGTGTGTGTGTGTGTGTGTGTGTGTGTGTGTGTGTGTGTGTGTGTGTGTGTGTGTGTGTGTGTGTGTGTGTGTGTGTGTGTGTGCGTGCGTGTGCATATTTGTGTGCGTGTGTGTTTTTGTGCGTGTGCATGTATGTGTGTGTGTATGTATGTGTGTGTATGCGTGTGTGTGTGTGTCTGTGTGTCTGTGTGTGTGTGCGCGCGCGCGTGTACGTGTGCATGTATGTGTGTGTAAGCGTGTGATCAAAATGACCTCATCGATAGCAATCTATTATTTCCTTGGTAGTGTTCCAGCGCCAAAGGGAAGTTCGGAGCCATTCTGTTCAACAACGGCAAGCACAAGACCCTGGTTATATGACGAGACTTAATAACTGTTTTGAATATACATTGGGTTGCTGCAGCTTGTCTTATAGTATAGGAATTTGCACTCCATAATGCCAGGAGTGATAATAACTTCAGGGAGTTATTGGAACTGTTTTAGCATTGTAATTTAGGGGGATGTATTTGTATTAATAATGCTATGGTTGTGGTTATAGATTGAGTCCACAGTGTCTCATTGTAATGCCTATCGGTAAGAGCTTAATAAGTCTGAATATTGATCATACAGCTGTTGGTGTGACCGAACAGATAATTAATTTAATCCGATATTATTCATAATCTGTATTTATAGCAATGAGAATAAAATGGAAGGCAAAGAGGATAATATAAAACCTTTTTTGTGTCAGCTGTTGATATCAAATGGAACATCGGGGGCTTCCCACATGTGTATTTTAACCTCCACAAACGATTCTCATTATACGCTTATACTTTCTAACCTGTGCGTTTGTCCCGTCGTTTCTGAAACAGACTGATAGAAGTCACTAATACGGAGATATCAAATTTTCACATTGATCCCCCCCCCCCCCTCCCCTCCACTTTTGATGAAGATTCATATCATCTGATGTCCTCCCCCCCCCCCCCTCCGACCACGCACCCCAACCACCAATCTCCACTAAGGTGTATTCTTTTCAGGTTGACAGTTAAGCAGATGGGCGGTCTATCAGAGACATATTAGGAATGTGATTGTATACTTTCCTTCTTGAGCTCGCATAGAGTTCATATTTGTCTGATATAATTACTTTTTTTTCGTCTATATTTCACACAAATTAATTATCTCCATTATCGTCTATTTTTGTCGGCGTCTAATGCAAAGAGAAAAACAATCATAACTTTTATCAACAACATAACAGTATCATTGTATTTTCTTGCTTAACTCTAATAAACCACAAACATTTTTTTACAGTTTAGATAGCAGGGTCTTTTGCAATTGCAGGTAACACCAGGGGCAAGCAACGTGTGAAATTTTTAAAAATACTCGAAATAAAAAAAAAAATCTGTAATCTAGTGGGCTTTGGCAATCTCGTGACGTAATATTTTTGCTTAATATGTAAAATTAAAGGAGTTATGACTAAATCTCTGACCCCCCTCCCCCTCCGATATTTACATTGTCGCGTCTGTGAAAATTTACTCGACAAATTTGTTCATTTTCGTATTTTTTTCGGTTTATTTTGGAATTCTCTGGTAGCTAGCTGGCAACTCTGTTTACCCATCAGCTGATCGCGAAGACTGCGGCTCTGGGAGACAAAACTCCGACAGAAAGTCAGAGAGAAAGGTTGCTAGCTCCTAGCTCCATGACACCAAACCGCAGACGTACGGCCTCATCGCACAGTAAGGGTACACAAATAATTGTAGATGCTAGTTTAGTATATAGTAGACGTAATATGATAGGAAATACTTCTAAATCACAGCTGCAGCGGTTGTTTATACATTTAAATACCTCACGTCGTCAGGTTAGGCCTTACAAACCATGTGCTCCAACGGGAATTTCTACAATCATTTGCAGTTATTACCATTAGTACTTTGCAAAAGGTGGGGACCATGTACCAGCTACATTTCAGAATACCATGTGAACGCAGTAGAATGCAGCAAGATTGCCGCAGAGATTAGAATTCTAAAATAATAATAATAATAATAATCCGAGGGAAATCCAAAATTTCGGAGCCCGTTATCGCAAAACTACACTTTTGTCAGCATTTGTCAGCATTTTTAAAATTTATCCATAAATACTTGGGCGATTCTAATGGGGTTTGGATCATTTAAAAGCTGAATGTATTTGCGATGATTTTCTTACAGAAAATTTTCTTTTTAGTTAATAGTAGTCCATATATCAATATCATGATGTTCATAACACTAGACATTTAGAAAAAAAAATCCCACTAGACTAAAACGAAATTTAAAACTCTGGTCTTTGCAAATTTTAGGTATTGCTATAGACTATAGGTGGTAATTTTTCAACAAATTTGTTTGGAGAGGAGTTGAGGGCAGTGCCAAAGGGNTGATGACACAAATCGGTCTGGAATGACGATAAGATAACGAAATGGTCGAATTCTATGATGAGACCGAAATGGAGATGGCATTATGGGAGTATGGTGACCTTTCTTGGTCATGGAGATTCAGATGGCAGGACGACAAAGAAAATGGATGGTGCTGATGGTGCCAATTTATGAGAGTTAATGATGGTGCCAATTTATGAGAGTTAATGCCAATTGATGAGGGTTAATGATGGTGACAGTGAATCTTCTTGACAGTGACAGTCCCAGTGACAGTTACCCACCCAGTTAAGAAACAAAAAAAAAAAAGGGGAATAGAAGGAAAGTTAAGAAACAGAAGAAAAAGTTGGAGAATAGAAGGAAAGTAAAGAAATAGAAGAAAAAGTTTGAGAATAGAAGGATGGGAAGAAAAGAAGAGGGTAAATTGAAAGAACACAGGGAATAATAGAAAACCAAAAATTCAGAAGAGAAGAGAAAAAAGGAAGAAGAAAGAGAGGAGAGGAAGGACTGAAGAACAAAGATCGAGAAATACGAGAAGTAAAGACCAAAAGAAAAACACAGACACGAAACGGGACCAGAATCGAGGGAGAGAGAGAGAAAGAGAAAAGAGATGAAAGAGAGAGAGAGAGAAAAGAAGAAAGAGAGAGAGAGAGAGAGAAAAATGAAAGAGAGAGAGAGAGAGAGAGCAAGAGGCAGATAATGACAAAGAAAAACACCCCCAAAAGCCAAGACTCCA
>NW_020868815.1:485864-500864 GCF_003789085.1 Penaeus vannamei
TTATTGTTCTTTTTTTTTTTTTCTTCTTGGTGTTGTTTATTCGTCGGGGTCAGAGGCATAGGGAGGAATGTTGTTGTTGTCGTCCCTTCGTTGTTTCTCCTTCGGGTTCAGAGGCTGTGGGAGGGTTGCTGTTCTTCTTCTCCTCCTCATTTCTTCCTCTCCTTCTCTTCTTCTTTTTTTAAGGTAGGAGATGCTTCTTGCCGTTATTTTATTCCTTTGTTTCTCGTCCTTCGATTCCAAGAGCTAGGACTTTTTTTCACCTTCTTCCGCCTTCGTTTCAAGGGCGAAGGAGAATCTGCCTCTTGCTTTTGTCAGGAGGAAATAATTGTTTTCGTGGTGACAGCTGTGGAGGGATGGATGACGATGGATGACTCGAAAGGGCGAAAGGAGTCATTCATATTCATTCCTCCTCGTGTGTTTCTTCACCGTTAGTAATTATACAAGACAAGGGGAATTACCGACGATGCTGGTAATTCTCATGCATACGTCTCAGGTTCATGATTATACAAGGCGAGGTGAAGGCGATTGTTTATTCCTATGCTTGCTTTTCGCTTCAGAGATTGCCAAACGCTAGCGCCTCGGAGGAGGTCGGGAGAGAGAGAGAGAGAGAGAGAGAGAGAGAGAGAGAGAGAGAGAGGAGAGGAAGAGAGAGAGAGAAGAGAGAGAAGAGAAGAGAGAGAGAGAGAGGAGAGAGAGAAAGAATGAAGAGGAAAGAAGAGAGGAGAGGGAGAGAAAGAATGATAGAGAGAGAGAGAGAGGAGAGGGAGAGAAAGAATGAATAGAGAAAGATGAGAGAGAGAGGGAGAGAAAAGAATGATAGAGAGAGGAGAGAGGAGAGGGAGTGAAAGAATGATAGAGAGAGAGAGACTGGTTCCCACGGCCGCCCATTTCTACTCCGAAGGAATTCACTCAGCGAGAGAATCTGCGCCGATTTCATTTGGATTCTTTCGGAATCCCTTGCCTGGAGCGCGGGCAGCGGGGCACCACGGGAGTCCCAGGGAGGAAAAACGAGAAGGAAAAAGCGAAAAAACGGAAAAGAGAGAGAGAGAGAGAGAGAGAAAGATACAGCGATAAGTGACAAAGCCGAGAACTCAAAAATCATTAAAAAAGAGAGAGAAAAAATCGCGTCACGAGCCGGGCGAGGCGGTCCCAGAGAGGGCCCTTTGTCGCCACGGGGTATCAGGGACCCCGGAAGGCCTGCGATTAACAGAAGGGGTCCAGTGGTGGCGTCCGGCGGCGGGGTCCAGCGGGGGGGTCCAGCGGGGGGCCAATTTAAGAGAGTAGACGCGGGACAACGAAGAAAGGGGGGAGGGGAGGGGAGGGACAGCGAAGGAGGGGAGGGAGGAGGGGAGGAGGACGCCGACGGGTCAAGACGTGGCCATAACGGGACCGCTCGGGCTCGGACGACGGCGATCATAGAGCACTCGGGACCCGCGGGACGAAGGACCTGCTGGGCTGACCTGGGAGGCTGCAGGATGCTCGGCCGCGCCCGTGGGAGGGCGCGTCGGTGGGCGTTGTGCTTTGGAAATAATGCCATGTTATTTGTCTGTTGTTATTGCTATTTTCCATTTTCATTGTTATTGCTGTTCTATTATTGTTTTTAGTATAATTCATTATCATCATCACCATATTATCATTATTATTGTTATTATTATTATGATTATTGTTACTGTTGTTGCTGCTACTGCTGTTGTTACTGTTAATGCTGTTGTTCTTGCTCTGGTTGTTGCTTCTCGGACCATTATCATTCTGAGAGTGACCCTCATGTGATGATTTCGTTCCCTCGCGTCCTCTCTGCAGCTCCTCAGGAACACCACCAAGTCCCCACGTCGCCGCCCTCGCATCGCAATCACCACACGCCTTCACCATCACCGGGGAACCATTGCAACTATTTTTTTTTCCCGTAAAGGTACATTGTCCCTTCCAATGAATGTGGGAATGATGGGAAGAGAGTAGGGGAGACAGACAGATAGATAGAGAGAGAGGGAAGAAGGATAAAAGAAAGGAGGAGGAAAGAGGGAAGAAGGAGGTGGAAAAGAACGGGGATGAAAGGAATAGAAAAGGGAAGAAGAGGAGAGGAGAAGCGTAGAGAGGTGAATGGAGGAGAGAAACGAAGAGAGTAGACAGAAGAGAAAAAAAAGAGAGGAAGGGGCAGAACAAGAAGAGAAAAGGAGGGGATAGGAGAGGAAATGAAGGAGGGCGGAAAAGGAAGGAGGGGATAGGAGAGGAAAAGGAAGGAGGGGATAGGAGATGAGAAGAAAGAAGGGGATAGGAGAGGAGCCGAGAGGAGGAGAGGGAGGAGGACGCGTGGGTCGAGCGGTTCGTAGGCGACCTTCTGTGACCTTTAACGGGCCGGACGCGAGGGCTGGGTACGCAGGGGGAGGGGGGAGGGGGATGGGCAATAGGGAAGGGGAAGGGGAGGAGGAACAGAGAATGAGAAGGACGGTGAGGAAGGGGGGAGCAGGAGGGAAGGGGGGGGAGAGGGGATTGGTTGATGGGCAACAGGAAGGGGAAGGGGCGGGGCAATGGGGAAGGAGGAAGGGGGGCAGAGTGGTAGGGTAGGGGAATGAGGCCAAAGGGAAGGGAAGGGGAAGAGGAAAGACAGATAAGGTCAGGGGAAGAAGGGCAAGAGGAAGGGAAGGAGAAGAGAACCAAGGGAAAGGGAAGAGGAAAAGCGAAAACGGATAGGGTCAAGAAGGGAAGGAGAAGAGAGCCAAGGGAAAGGGAAAACGGATAAGGTCAAGAAGGAAAGGGGAAGAGATAAGGTCAAGAAGGGAAGGGGAAGAGATAAGGTCGGGGAGAGAGGAAGGGGAATGGAGGGGAAGGGGGGGAGGGGGAGAGAGGGAGGGAGGAGGGGGAAGAGGGGGGGGGGGAGGTTGATACCGGCGGCCCAAAAGTCCCGAGCCGGAAGAAGGCGCGAACCAGCCCCGAGACCGCGCGAAGGTCCGCTCGAGAACCGGTTCCTGTCGGCGGTTCTCGGGCCGAGGCTGATGTCACTCCGCCTCGACGTCGCTGCCTTCGTTGCCAGAGAGCGGCGGGCGATGGGGGGGGGGGGGAGGAGGATGGCGATAAAGGGGGCAAAGAGTAATGGTGATAAAGGGGGACTAAGAATAATGGGGATAAAGCGGGACTAAGAATAATGGGGATAAAAGGGACTAAGAATAACGTTGACAAAGGGGGACTAAGAATAATGGTAATAAAGGGGACTAAGAATAATGGCGATGAAGGGGGACTAAGAATAGGGCGATAAGGGGGGCAAAGAATAATGGAGATAAAGGGGCAAAGAACAATGGCGATAAAGGGGGACTAAGAATAATGGAAGCGGGGCGATAAAGCAAGCGGGTTTTGGGGAAGAGCTGAAGGTTATGGCGTCGCCGCGAATGTACGGCGGAACAGCATTGTTATTCTGCGCGTTTTATTTGGCGCTGCTTGGATGCATTCAGGCGCCGTCGTGCCTCACGTGGCCATAAACTTTCTCTCTCGGTCTGGCCCAGTCTCTCTCTCTCTCTCTCTCTCTCTCTCTCTCTCTCTCTCTCTCTCTCTCTCTCTCTCGTCTCTCTCTCTCTCTTCTCTCCTCTTTCTCTCTCTCTCTCTCTCTCTCTTCTCTTTCTCTCTCTCTCCTCTCTCTTCTCTCTCTCTCTCTCTCTCTCTCTCATCTCTGTCTCTCTCCTCTCTATCTTCTCTCGTCGTCTCTTCCTCCTCTTCTCCTCTCTATTCCTCCTTCTCTCCCTCCTCCTTTCCTTCTTCCTTTTCCCTCCTCCTCCTCCCCGTCCTCTTCCAAGAGAGCGGCCGAGGAGCGTGGATCCTGCAGGCGGCGCCGGGTGAACGCCCTAGGACTCACGACCCGCCGAGAGAGTACGTCGGAAGTGCTTATCCCGCGAGGGCGCAGGCGCAGGCGCGCGAGGGAGCTCCGTCCGGTAGCTCTCCGGCGGCGCAGAGGAATGCGGCCGGACTGCGCTGGGGTCACGTGACTGCATTCCTGGGGCTGGGCTTGCTAGATTCAATTAACAATGGAAGTCGCGGAGGAGGCGGGGCGCTAATGGGAGTCAGGACTCTCCTCCTCCTTCTTCTTCTTCGGTTTTTGTTATCAATGGCTTTATTGCTGTTGTTGGTATTGTTATGTTATTATCATATATCATTATTGTTGTTGTTTTACTATCATTATTGATTGTTGTTTACTATCATTATTATTGTTGTTTTACTTATCATTATTATTTTTAACTATCATTATTATTGTTTTACTATCATTTTATTATTGTTGTTAGTAGTAGTAGTAGTATCACCATCATTATCACTATCATCACCATCATCATCATTTTTTTTTTTCTTATTCTCCTTGTTTCTCCTTCTCTGCCATTTCCTCGTCCTCCTTGAGTCGATGCCATGTCCGTCGATCCTTTCGCCTTCACGCCGCCTTTTCCCTTTCTCGAGTCCGCCTCGGCGAGCGCCATAGCGAGAGGCACCATTTGCGTCTCTTCTTGCGCCAGGAAAGGAGACGAGGAAGGAGGAGGAGGCGCAGAAAAAAGGAAGAAAGGCGGAGGGGAGGGAGGAGGAGAAGTGGAAGAAGAAAAGAGAGATGGAGGAGGCGAATGAAAGTCAAACTTCTTTTGCATTATGCCATTTGCAGGGAGGATTTGCAATTTACCCGCATCCCACTCGAAGGGGTTCGCAGCCGGGGTAGTCGCGGTCCTGCAGGGTTTCCGCCGTGTTTGGCAACGCTGGTATGCGCGGCACGACAGGCTGGACCGTCGACTTGATCCGGAATTCCATTAGGCGTGCTTGGTGGACCGTCGACTTGGTCTCGAAGTCCACGATGTTTCCAAAATCACATTTTTTTCCCAACTGATAACGAAGTGTCTTGACTAATTGCAGTAGAATTTTAAAACAGTGGGAGCTCTGCGTGCGGCAGGGGTGGCAGGACGGGTGAGTGCAAGCCGGTGATAACGAGGACAAGTTGGCGCGAGCGAGTGTGTCAGAGAGACGAGAGGACGCGTGTAAACAAGTGCTTAATGTCCGGAATTTGCGTCGCCTTTGAATATGGAAAGCAGAGTAGGTAATGACATTCTATTGGGGGAATAAGTATCCATTTTATATCTTCTTGCTTACATTTGGCGAGGTCGTAAATGTTTGTTTACATTGCCTCGGGCGTAGTTGGAAGTGTTAATATTAATATCGCGTATAGAAGGCTCTTCAAAGACAAGAGAGAGGAGGCAGAGCAGAGAGAGAGAGAGAGAGGAGAGAGAGAGGAGAGAGAGAGAAGGGAGAGGAGAGAGAGGGGAGGGAGAGGGGAGAGGGAAGAGAGAGAGAGAGAGAGACGAGAGAGCGAGAGGAGAGAGAGAGAGAGAGAGAGGGAGAGAGAAGAGAGAGAGGGGAGAGAGGAGAGAGGGAGAGGGAAGAGAGAGAGAGAGAGGAGAGAGAGAAGAGAGAGAGCAGAAGAGAGAGAGGAGAGAAGAGAGAGAGAGAGAGAGAGAGAGGAGAGAGAGAGAGAGAGAGAGAGAGAGAGAGAGGAGAGAGGGAGGGAGGGGAGAGAGAGAGAGAGAGGAGAGAGAGAGGAGAGAGGGAGAGAGGAGAGAGGCAGAGAGCAGAGAGAGAGCGAGAGAAGAGAGAGAGAGAGAAGAGAGAGCGAGAGAGAGAGAGAGAGAGGGAGCACAGGAGAGAGAGATGAGAGAGAGAGAGAGAGAGAGAGAGAGAGAGAGAGAGAGAGAGAGAGAGAGAAGAGAAGGAGAGGGATTCCCAGGGAAGGCAACGAAGTCAGACAACGAAACAGTTTCTTCGAGCCAAAGCTCTCAACCCCCCCCGAAATAAAAGCTATCTTCTCCCGAAAGAATGAATAAATAGGTAAATAAATAATGAACCACGGCCTGGAAAACCGCAAGAGACGAAAACCAAGCAGTCCCCTTGGGGAGGAGAGGACGAAGAAGAAAGGGAGGAGAGGAGGAGAGAACGGAAAGGAGAGAAGGAAAGCAGGAGGAGAGAGAAGGAAAGATAAGAAGAGGGCCCAGGAGAGAAGCAAGCGCGAAGATGGAGGAAAGGAAAGAGGAAAGAAAGAAAAGAGGTGAGGAGGAAGAGGGGAGAATCATAGCAGAGAAGCAGGAGAGGAGGAGGACCATAAGGAAGAAGAGGAAAGGGAAGGCGCTGGAGCGTGACCTCGTGTCTGACTTGAGGTTCATGCGAGGTCAAGAGGAGTCATTTATCTGGGTTTTCTGGAAGGTTCAAAGGTCAGTCGCCACGATGAAGTCAGATTTCTTTTAATGACCTGTCCTGACCTCTGCTTGCGATGCTTTTCGTCTGATTGATTCATTGGAATTTGTTTGCGGCGGAGATGAGCGATGACGTGGTCTGTGGCGCCACGCAGAGAGGTCGAGGCAAATCTGACCTTTTTTTCCTCACCGTGACCTGTCCTGGTCTCCGTCCTTTACCGTTTACGGCACGCATAACGGTCCGCCTCGTCAGCCAGCGTCGTGACCACCCACGACGAGAGCTGTCAGATCGGGATACTGACAGCTGACATCCCTGACATCGAATATCTGATGAAACGTGGCGTGACCTAACGTCAGTGTGACCCAAGGTGAGCTCCAGGAAGGTCATATCGCTCCGATCAGACTGGCCAAAGGTCGCCGAAGCTGCTATTTGCTCCCTCCGAGGGCAAATAACGACATACCTCTCTTATATCCATACTAGTAGCAATTTGCACTTGTCAAAAAGGCCTTATAGTCGGGAGAGCAGTGGCTACTCATACGATAATAAATAAGAATAAATAAAAAAGAAAAAAATAGTGAGAGGAAATACATACACACACAACACACACACACACACACACATATATTAATATATATATATGTGTGTGTGTGTGTTGTGTATATATATCGTTGTGCTCCACTGACCGTTGGATTTCCGAACAGCCGGGGCGAGAAGACGGACAGGGACCCCACGTATAAAGTGTTTTCTTGTTTTCATAAAAAATGCATTTGGTATTGTTATTGTTATTATTATCGTTATTGTTTTTGTTATTAATATCATTATTGTTTTTATTATTGTTTTTATGATGGTTATGATGATTATTATTGTTGTTCTTATCAATGTTACTTTTATTATTGTTGTTTTTATTGCTTTATTATATATTATTATTTTTATCATCATTATTTTTGGTATTATCATTGCCATTATAATATTTTTGTCATTATCATTCTAGTTTGGATTATCATTATCATTTTTGTAATTGCTGTTGTATTTACTACCAGTGTTATGGTTGTGTTAAGTATTAGTATCAGTTTCAGTATTATTTTGCAGTTGTGTTTGTGATATTTTAACACAAAGACAATATTTTCAATTTCTGGAACTGCGCCCTCTCCACTCTTTCGTTCTTCTTCTCGTTGTCTTCTCTCTCTCTCTCTCTTCTCCTCTCTCTCTCTCTCTCTCTCTCTCTCTCTCTCTCTCTCTCTCTCTCTCTCTCTCTCTCTTCTCTCTCTCTCTCTCTCTCTCCTCTCTTCTCTTCTCTCTCCTATCTCTCATATATCTATTTATTTATGTCTATCTCTCTCCTCCCTCTACCTCTCCCTCCTCCTCCCCCACTCCCCCTTTCCTATCTCCCTCCCCCTCCCCTCTCCCCTCCCCTCCCTCTCCCTCTCCCCTCCCTCCTCCCCCCATCTCTCTCTCCTCCCCTCCCCCTCCCCCACTCCCCATCTCCCTCTCCTCCCCTCCCACTCCCTCCCCCTCCTCCCCCCTCCCCTCCCCCCCCTCCCCAATTCCCTCCAAAGCCCGGCGTCACGACCAGGGGACAAAGACAAAGCTTGCCAATCTTATTTTCTAGCCAAGAATTAGCCAAGATGATCTTGCCTTTTGTCAAGTCACGAACTACTCTTGGCGCCTCTGAAAATAGATTTCAATTCAATTATCTTTTAGTCTTTGAAAATAGATTTCAATTATATTAGTCTTTGAAAATAGATTTCAATTATATTAGTCTTTGAAATGCGTTATTCGTGAGCCGCGCAAACGACGAGAATTAACGCATACGAAGCTTAATTCCGTCCTTTTGGAAACGTGTTGGTCATTCTAAAATACATAAACATATATTATTCAACCCCGGCTTGCAATTGGATATGCAACGTCGGGTGTCCATGTCCCCCGAGTTTTGCATGGTAATTGGCAAGTCTGCAAATATGACACTGTCATGCCATCGGTTTCCCTTTTATGCGGTTTTTTTCTTCTTCTTTTTTTCATGAAATTGCCTTTTTTTTATCAGCAACATTACTGGACACGAGAAATAACCCTAAGCTTATCTGTCTCCTCATCATCATCTTGTAAACCGGTGTCTTCCCCCCCTCCTTCCCGCCTCCTGTACCTCTCCGTCTCCTCTCCTCCTTCCTCCTCCACCCTCCTCTCCTCCTCCTCCTCCTCCTCCTCCTTCCCTACCTCTCTCTCCCCCCTTCCTCCCCCCTTCCCTTCTTCCCCTTCTCCTCCTCCTCCTCCCCCTACCCTTCCTCCTCCCCTCCTCCTCTCCTCCTCCTCTCCTCCCTCTTCCTCTCCACGCCTTCTACCCCTTCCCCTCCCTCCTCTTCCCCTTCCTCCTCTCTTCTTCCTCCTCTCCCTCCCCTCCTTCCCCCTCTCCCCCCCTCCGCCCTCCTCCCCTTCCTCCTCCCCTCCTCATCTCCCCCATCCATCCTCCCCTTCCCCCCCCCCTCCCAACACCTACCGTCGGGCACGAAGGCGGGCGAGGGAGGGGGACATTGCTCCCTGCGGCGGGCGGGAACGTGAGGCTCCCGCCCGCCGCCCACCGCCGCCGCCGCGCCCCTCTCGCCCGGGCAAGGGAGCGGCTGCTGTTTGCTCTGCATACATACCCACGCACGCACGAAGGCACGCACGCCACGCGAAGGCACGCCCACGCGAATACGTGCACGCTCGCGAAGGCAATGCACAGAAGAGCGCGGGGTAAGGTGCACACGAGGGTCCGCGGTAGAGCAGACATACAGACACGCGCATACGTCCACGAGGACACACATGCACACGCACATGTACACGCGCGCACACACACAGCACACAAGCATGCACACACACACACACACTCTCTCATCTCTCTCTCTCTACTCTCTCTCTCTCTCTCTCTCTCTCTCTCTCTCTCTCCTCTCTCTTCTCTCTCTCTCTCTCTCCTCTCTCCTCTCCTCTCTCTCTCTCTTCTCTCTCACTCACACACGCACAGGAAAAAAACGCACAAACACATCCACTTCCTCAGCAAACACAAGCACTTCACGTAAGTATTCAAAAGTGAAGTGTTTAGACTTTCGAAGAGAGAGAAGTGGGAGGAAAGGGAGGGGAGAGGAGGGGGAGGGAGGGGAAGGGCAGGGGGGGGTAAGGGTTGAAGGCATACAGAGGTTCTTAGGGTCTCCTGTTTGGTTAGGCTGGGTTAGGTTGGGTGAGGTTGGGAAGGGTTGAGATAGGTTAGGTTGGGTTAGGTTACGTTAGAAGATAGGTTAGGTTAGGGTAGGTTATGCAAGGTTGGGTTAGGTTTGGATTGGGTTGGGTTGGGTTTAGGTTAGGTTAGGTTAGGTTGGGTTGGGTTAAGTTAGGTTGGTTAGATTAGGTTAGGGAGGGTTAGGTTAGATTAGATTGGGTTGGTTTGGGTTTGATTGGGTTAGGTTACGTTAGGTTGGTTAGGGGTTGGTTACGTTAGGTAGAGGGTTGGGTTTAGGTTAGGTCAGGATAGGTTAGGTTAGGCAAGCTAATTAAGAATTTTCTTGAGGTTATGCTCTCCTCGACTGATTAACAAAAGGACGGGCTTTGATTAGGCTCGGCGAGGTAGACTACGCTAGACTCACTGTTGTTTAGGTAAGTTAAATAATTAAATTAGATAAATATATTAATTAATAATTAAATAAGTTAAATAGTTAAATAGGCTAAGTTAAACAGTTAAATTAGATTAGCCAAAATGTTTTCTTTGTTCCAGGTGCAAAAACAGCTGTGCGGGAGAATGAATAATTTCACAATCCAAGCGATGTGATTTGCGCTTTTCGACTAAATCCTGTATTTTGTGTGATTTTGAGGAAAATGTAGTGGAAACGCGTTGTTTATTATTTTTTGTGATGTGAAATGCTTTCTTTTGTCAGCATAGGATTTACATAAAAGCAAGCTAAGGTTAAGTTAGGTTACGATAATCTCAGATTTTATTTTATTTGCTTATTTTATTATTATTATTATCATTATTATTATTATTATTATTATTATTATTATTATTATTTTACAATACGGCTAGAATGACATAATCCTTTGCATCATTGATATTATGGCGATTATTATTATATTATTATTATTCATTTTTTATTATTTATTTATTATTATTATTTATTATTAGATTCTGATGATTATGGCCAGCTGTTTTTTCCCGCGCTTTTCCGCCCTCCGACCGCGCCACGGATGGCTGCCTCTGCTCACGGCGGCTCTCGCGATAAGAAATGATTGATAATGATAAGAGAACCTGGCGGGGAAAGCGATTATCTTGTCGCGGCGGCGGTTAAGGGTCACGATTCCTTGCGCTTGATTGTAGGGGAATCCGAGAGGGTTTGGGTGACAAGGAGGCGGGAGAAAAGGGGATTATAGATGACTCAAAAGAAGGAACGAAAAGGATGGAAGCGGTTGGAGGCGTTTTTTCAGATTTATTTATTTATATATTTATTTTAGTTTCGTTGTGGGGGTTTTAAGACCGTTGAGCTAATAAGAAGGGCAGTAAATGAAAATAATATTAGTAAAATTTTTTTTTTTTCTTATTTGTATTTCTGAATTCATTTTCTTTTGTTGTTGTTCGTGACTAACAGCTTTCAAAGAATGCAAATATCCATATTTGTCTGGTATATTGGTGTATGTGTGTATGGTTATATGCATGTGTATGCTGTGTGTTCGTCCGTGTATGTATATTTTTGTGTGTGCCTGTGTATGTGTGTGCAACAGAGGGTATTGCTGTATGTACAGTATGTGCGCAACAGGATGTGCTCATGTAAGTGTGTACGACTACTGTAAGCCCCCCCCCCCCGTCCCTCTCCTGGTTTGCCTTTAAACCACGCGCCCCCCTTCCCCCACCTCCCACCCCCACCCCCGTCCTCTCTTGTTTTGCCTTTAAAACACGCCCCCCCTTCTCCCCCCCCCACCCTCCGTCCCTCTTCCTGGTTTGCCTTTAAAAACCCGCCCTCCCCCTTCTCCTCCCACCCACCCCCCCACTCCCCCACTCCCCGTCCCTCTCCTGGTTTGCCTATAAAACACGCCCCCCCTCCTTCCCTCCCCCTCACCCCACACCCACACCCCGTCCCTCTCCAGGTTTGCCTTTAAAACACGCCCCTCCCCCTTCTCCCCCCACCCCCACCCCACCCCGCCCCCACTCCCGTCCCTCTCCTGGTTTGCCTTTAAAAACACGCGCCCTCCCACTTCTCCCCCCCACCCCCACCGTCCCTCTCCTGGTTGCCTTTAAAACACGCCCTCCCCCCGCCCCCCCCCCCCACCCTCCCTCTCCATGGCTTGCCTTTAAAACACGCACCCCTCCCACCCCTTCTTCTTCCCCACCCCCACCCACCCCACCCCGCTGTGCAAACTCTCCCCGGGACTCCCAAGATAATCTTTCCCGAATCACTGTTGATTTATTTGAGCTGCTTCTTGAGGCTGAGCGTTTGAAGAAAAAGAAGAAGAAGGAAAAGAAAAGGAGAAAGAAGAAGAAAAAGAAGAAGAAGAAGAAAGGAGGAAGAAAAAGAAGAAGATGAAGAAGAACTAAGAAAAAGAGGAAAAAGAAAAGAAAAGGAGGAAGAAGGAGAAGAAAAAGAAGAAAGAAGAAGAAGAAGATGAAGAAGAAACTAAGAAAAAGAGGAAGAAGAAGAAGAAAAAGAAAAAAGAAGAAAAGAAAAAAGAAAGAAAAAAGAAGAGGAAAAGAAGAAGAAGAAGAAGAAAAAGAAAAAGAAAAGAAAGAAAAGAAAAAAAGAAGAAGAAGAAGAAAAAAAGAAAAAGAAAAGGAGGAGAAGAAGAAAAGAAAAAAAGAAAAACAACAACAACAAAGACGACGATTCACTTTTCAACATTTCTCGAGTGTAGGATAATTTTGAAGTGCTTGTGCGTGAGAGTAAGTGTTTGTTTTGTAAATGTACATAAAGACGTTTATATGCAAACGATAAAAATTAAAAACAACACGTGACTTTTAAATTCCTCTGAAACATCTGCTCATGACTACCCGAATTAATTTAATTTAAAAATTCCCAAAACAAAACGAACGAAATATAATACAAAAAAAATTAAATAAAATTAGAAAAAAAAAAAAGAATAGAAAAAAAAATCACAAGAAAAAATGCATGGAAAAAAAATCTAGAAATAGAACATGAATTAAATAAAAATCTACAAGTGGAAAAAAAAATAAAAAATAAAACGAAAATTTAAAAATAGAATTCCCAAGTCACCCACTGGGCAGCTGGACCTCATGACAAGCACCATGCACTGCCTCTGGGAATGCGCCGTGCGGGGAGAGAGGCCAAGGAGGGCGATAAAGGTGGTGTATGGAAGGAAACGGCGAGAGGGTAAGGGACTAGAGATGGGAATAGAAGGAGAGGGAGGGAGGGAAAGAGAGAGAGGGAGAGGCGAGAAGAGTGAGAGGGAAAAGGGATAGGAATAGTCACACACACACAAACTCACATACACACACAAGCACACACACATAGACACACAAAGAGAGGGAGAGATAGAGAGACTGGGCCAGACAGACAGACAGAGAGAGAAAGAGAAAAAGAGAAGAGGAGAAGAAAGAGAGAAAGAGAGAGAGAGAGAAAAAGAGAAAGAGAAAGAGAAAAAGAGAGAGAGAGAGAGAGAATAAAGCATGAATAATAGAAACACGCACGCATGTAAAATACCTTCCAGGGAAGCGCCTTGACGCCGTCCCCTGCAACCATGCCCTCTTTTTATGCAATTTATAGGAAGACAATGCACTTGCTCATTTTCCTCGTCTTCCCTCGGGACAAGAACAACACCGCCGTTCTGTCATGTCATCTTGTCCTGTCATTTCGCTTCTCAGAAAGGCGTCATCAGCAGACAATGCGCCTCCGTTTTCTGTGCGTCTCCGTTTTCTCTTCGCGCAGGTTCAAGGGTAGACTATAATAGATCGGCGATTGCACCTGGCAGTCGCCCGAGTGTATGTGTGTCTGTCGGAAGGCAATTGAATATCTGTCACGGCTGTCCTATTGTCTTGCCAGTAAGCGTCGCTCGCCTTGACGGATTTATGAAGACGTTTGGGCTTTCGTCGAGCCGTCTGGACTTCGTTTGGTTATCTGCTCTGCTTTTATTTATTTATTTATTTTTATTATTTTATTTTTTTTTTTTTTTTTTTGCTTTTTTTGTTTGTTTTTTTATCGTTATTATGGCCATTATTCTTGATGTTGTTTATATTATTGCTATTATTATCATTACTATAATTTATTTATTTATTATTTTTTGTTTGTTTGTTTTTTTATCGTTATTATGGCCATTATTCTTGATGTTGTTTATATTATTGCTATTATTATCATTACTATAATTATTATTATTTGTTGTACAGTTGTAAGTGTATTATTATTAGAAATAGTAGTTGTAGTAGATATTTTTATGATAATATTTTTTTTGTGTTATTATCTTCATCATCTTTATCATCTCTTCGTTAATTACGAGCGAAAGGGAGCAAAGAAGAGATGAGAGAAGAATGTAAGATAAAGAAGGAATAAGATTGGTGAAGAAAAAGAGGAGGAAAAAGAGGACCACGAAGGGGAAGAGGTGGAAGCAAGAATAAGAATAAGGAGAAAGAAGGGGGAGAGAAAGAGAGGAGAAGGAAGGAACAGAGAAAGAGAGAAGGAAAGACCGATGAGAACGATAAAATTAGGGAGTGAAAAAGCGGAGAAGCGAAAGAGGAGGAAGAGATAAGAGAATAAAAGAAATAAGAGAGGAGAGGGGTGAAGAGGGGGGGGGGGGGGGGAGACAGGCCACCCAGCTGGTCACTGGTCCCGCGATGAGTCAGCAATTTTCTTTCAGTGACTCTCCCTCGGGGTTGGATAAGAGGGGGGGAGGGGGCCGGGGGGGGGGGGCGGGGGGAGGTGGATTATTTGTTGGATAACAAAAAAAGGATAATTCTAAAGGAGGCCCGAGAGGTATAGAAGGTGGAGGGGGGGAGGGGGAGGGGGAGGGAGGGCGTAGAACGACGTAGTACTAATGAGATAGACTTTTTTTTTTTTCTTTTCTTTCTTTCTTTTTCTTTTTTTTTTTTTTTTTTTTTTTTTTTTTGGCTTCTCTGATTCCTTATCTTCTGCCTCTTTCTTCTTTCCCCTTTTTTTCTTCTTTTTCCTTTTTTTTCTCTTTCATTTCTTTTTTTAAAGTGTTTCTGCTAATTATATTTTTTTCTTCTTTACCCTTTTTATTTTTTTATTCTACATCCTTTTATCCTTTTTATTGTTTTTTTTTTCTTTATATCAGTAGACTTACGGATGACCAGATAGACAGACAGACAGACACAGAATAAGAGACAGACAGACAGATTGAATGAAAGACAGAAACGGAATAATAGAGAGACAGACTGGCAGACTACTGACTGACTGACAGACAGAAAGAAAGAAAGACAAAAACTAAAAGATGAACAGAAAGAAAGAAAGAAAGAAAAAAGACAAAAAAAAGATAGAAAAGAAAGAAAGAAAGAAAGAAAAAAGACAAAAACTAAAAGACAGATAGAAAGAAAGAAAGAAAAAAGACAAAAACTAAAAGACAGATAGAAAGAAAGAAAGAAAGAAAGACAAAAGCTAAAAGACAGATAGAAAGAAAGAAAGAAAGAAAAAAAAGACAAAAGCTAAAAGACAGATAGAAAGAAGAAAGAAAGAAAGAAAGAAAAAAGACAAAAGCTAAAAGACAGACAGACAGAGTGATATGCAGAGATATGACTGAACGGAGAGAGGAACAAAGACATATCCACACAGACAAATGGAAGGACAAAGTGCAGAAAATCCTGCCCACTTCCCCCCACGAATC
>NW_020868815.1:518364-523364 GCF_003789085.1 Penaeus vannamei
GAGGAGGAGAGAGTGAAAGGAAGGAGAGGACAGAGGAGGGAGAGAGTGAAAGGAAGGAGAGACAGAGGGAGGAGAGAGTGAAAGGAGGAAGGACAGGGAGGAGAGAGTGAAAGTGAAAGGAAGGAGGGAGAGAGTGAAAGAGCGGAGGGACAGAGGAGGGAGAGAGAGTGAAAGGAAGGAGAGGACAGAGAGGGAGAGAGTGAAAGGAAGGAGAGGACAGAGGGAGGGAGAGAGTGAAAGGAAGGAGAGGACAGAGGGAGGGAGAGAGTGAAAGGAAGGAGAGGACAGAGGGAGGGAGAGAGTGAAAGGAAGGACGTGAGGAGGAGAGAGTGAAAAGAAGCAGAGGACAGAGGGAAGGAGAGAGGAGAGTGAAGGAAGGACGAGGATAGAGGGACAGAGTGATGAAGAGAGTGAAAGGAGAGAGGACAGAGACAGAGAGAGTGAAAGGAAGGAGAGGACAGAGGGAGGAGAGAGTGAAAGGGAAAAGGAGAGGACAGAGGGAGGGAGAGAGTGAAAGGAGAGGAGAGGAGGAGAGAGTGAAAGAAGGAGAGGACAGAGGGAGGCGAGAGAGTGAAAGGAAGGAGAGGACAGAGGGAGAGATGAGTGAAAGGAAGGAGAGGACAGAGGGAGGAGAGAGTGAAAGGAAGGAGGAGGACAGAGGGAGGGAGAGAGTGAAAGGAAGGAGAGGACAGGAGGGAGGGAGGAGCGATGAAAGGAAGGAGAGGACAGAGGGAGGGAGAGAGTGAAAGGAAGGAGAGGACAGAGGGAGGGAGAGAGTGAAAGGAAGGAGAGGACAGAGGGAAGGAGGGGACAGTGAGAGGGACTGTGAGCGAAAGTGAATGCACTTTGGGGAAGGTGCGTGTACGTAAATGTACATCCATGCACCGATGCACACACACACGGACGCATACACAGTGACGCGCAGTTAAATCTTTTAAAGGCAATACGTGTCGTGATCCGTTCTAACTCATTAAGTACAATAAAATGATAATCACTCCTGCAATTGCCATTAGGAGGACGCGGCGACACTGAACCCCCGATCTCAGGGGAAAAGGACGAGGAGGAGTACTCAGTGTTTTTGCTCGAAACGTTGTGGGTCTCCCGATCTCAGAGAAAAGGACGAGAGGAGTTAGTGTTTGCTTGTTGTGGGTCTTTCTGTTTCGTCCTTGCTTCGCTTCCTCCCCGTGTGTTCTTGTTTATCAATTGTGGGCACTTTCCTTCTTCCTTCTTCTTGTTCTACTTCTTTTCTTTTGGTTTTTTCCCTTGTTTTTCCTTTTTTCTTTCTTTTTCTTCTCTTTCTTTTTCTTCTCTTTCTTTTTCTTCTTCTTGCTCTTATTTTCTTAATTATCCTCTCCTGCTCCTCCCTCTCATCATCCTTTTCCACTCCCTCCTTCACCTTGTCCATCTCCTTCTCCTTCTCGTCTTCCCTCTCCTTTTCCCTTTCCTTCTCCTCCCTCTCCTCCTCCTCCACTTTCTCCTTCTCCCTCTCCTCTTTCTCCACTTTCTCCTCCTTCTCATCTTCTCCCTTTCCTTCTTCTCCTCCTTTCTCCTCCTCCTTCCCTTTCTCCTCCTTCATTCTTCTCCTTTCCTCTTCTTCGTCTCCTTCCTCCTCCACCTTTCTCCTTCTCCTTCCCTTTCTCTTTTTATTTAATCTTGCAAAACCTAGGGATCGTTCTTTTCTCTTCTTTTTTAAGATTACACTGTACTTTATACATTCCAGTGTCACGGAATCGGACGCGGCCGTCAGCTGTGACACTTGACTCAAGACACCGTGGGAAGGAGGAGGAGGGAGGGAGAAGAGGCAGAAGCAGAAATAAGGAGAGAAGGAGGAGTTAGAGAAAAAAAATGAGGAGGAGAACGAGGAGAAGCAGAAAATGAGAAGGAGAGGGAAGGGAATAGCGAGAAGAAAAAAAAAGGAGGAAGAGGGAGGGTGAGAAGAAGAATGAGGAAGATGAGGAAGAAAAAAAGGACGAAGAAAAAGAAGAAAGGAATGGAGCGAAAGAAGAAAAGAAGAAGGAAAGAAGGACGAAAGAAGGAGGGAAGAAAACAAGAAGGACTTAGAAGGACCGAAGAAAGAAGGCAGAGAGAGAAGAAGAAAAAGAAAAAAAAGAGCAGATTGGAGAGTTAAAAAACACTATTTAAACTTGTTAGCAACATTGAGTTAAAGCAAGTAGATCAGCTTGGGAGCGATTTACTGAAATTAATAACCTGTCCAGAAAAAGAGGAGAGGAGGCGGAAGAGAAGAGGAAAAAGCGGGGGAAAAAGAATTAGAGGAAGACAGAAGAGGCAAGGAAGGAGACAGACGAAAGCTAGGTGAAAGAAAAAGAAGCNCCCACGCCCCAACATGCAACACCTCAGCCCCAGCACGCACCTGCAGATTATTGCAAGCATCCAGCCGGCGCCTCACAGGTAAAACCGGTGCTTCAACACGCGGCCACATTGCAAGCCTCGCCCCCCCTCCCCCCTTCCCCCCTCCCCCGCCCCCTCCTCCCCACCTTCCCTCCCCGGTTTCCTCCTCGTCTTGCCCCCTATCCCCCCACCCCCATTTATCTACTAAGGGTGGAAAAAAAAAGGGGGAAAACGTGGATTGGTGTGGAAGAATGAGATAGAGGTGGAGCTTCGGTGAGAGGCAGAGAATATCGAGAGAGAGAAGGAGGGAGGGAGGGGAGGGGAGGGGAGGGGAGGGGAGAGGGAGGAGAGGGAGAGCGGAGAGGGAGAGGGAGAGAGAGAGAGAGAGGAGAAGAGAGAGAGAGAGAGGGAGAGAGAGAGAGAGAGAGAGAGAGAGGAGAGAGAGAGAGAGAGACGAGGAGAGAGAGATAAACAACACCAAACCGAAAGCAATGGAAAAAAAAATAAACAAGAAGCAGAAAGACAACAAACAACCCAACCAACCCTCTCCCCAACCCTCCCCCTCCCCCTCCACCCCACCCCCCACAAAAACAAAAAAAAAAAAAAAAAAAAAAAAAAAAAAGGAAAACCGATACGACCGGCAGACGGCCACGCAGCCAAGTCACAAGACCGACGCCGAATCGAGTCCCACCGCCGACTCCGCCTCCGTCTCGCCGACCTCCAAATACCGGATGATGTCGAGCGGTTTCTTCGCGGTACCCCCCAAAAGGCGCCTCGGTGCCATCCTACCATTAGGCCAGCCCGCCATCCTACTATCCTGCCTTCTTCGGCCACCTGCAAGCCCACCATCTTAGGCATCCCAGCATCCTACCATCCCACATTCCTCGACATCCTACCATCCTAAGCATCCCACCATCCTTAGCTTCCCCACCATCCTACCTCCTAAGCATCCCACCATCTTAGATATCCAACCATCCTCGCATCCTACCATCCTACCATCCTTGGCATCCCCCATCCCAAAGTCCTCGACATCTACCATCCTCGGCATCCCACCATCTTAATTATCAACCATCCTCGGCATCCACCATCCTACCATCCTAGGCATTCCGCATCTTAATTATCCAACCATCCTAGGCATCCCACCATCCTACCATCCTTGGCATCCCCCCATCCCACAGTCCTCGGCATCCTACCATCCTTTGGCATCCACCATCCAACCATCCTACCATCTTAGCCATCCTACCATCCCACATTCTTCGGCATCCTTACCATCAGGCATCCTTCATCAACTTCTCTCCGCGAAGACCCAAACAAGCCACACCGCATCTCGATCGGGACCTAAAAGATCCTTCGGCGACATATCCTCCGAAGGAAAGAAAAAGAAAGAAAGATAGAAAGAGAGAAAGAAAGAAAGAAGAAAAAAAAAAGAAAAGAAAGAAAAAGAAAGAAAAAAAAAAGAGAAAAAAGTAAAATTTTAAAAATTACCCAAAAGACAACCCCATATCCCTACCTTTAACCTTCCCCTAAACCCTTACCCAACCCCCCAACCCCCGCCAAACAAGGGCCCAGGAACCCCCCGAAACGGTCCCCAAACAGCTGCTGCACAACCTCGTGAGACTGCACAGCACCCCATCCCTCCCCTTCGCCCTCCCTCACCCTCCTTCCCTCCCTCCTTTCTCCTTCCCTTCCTCCCTCCCTCTCTCCCCTTCCCTCCCTCCCTCCCTCTCCTCCCTCCCCCTCCCTCCCCTCCCTCCCTCCCTTCCCTCCCTCCCTCCCTCCCTCCCTCCCTCCTCCTCCCTCCCTCCCTCCCTCCCTCCCTCCCTCTCTCTCCCCCTCCCTCACCTCCCTCCCTCAGCCTGCGTGCTCGCCAGCCATCCCGTGACAGCCGCAGGTCCTCTCCGACAACGGTAAACAGGCCACACGAACGAACCCTGAAAACTACTTTATTAAAAAAAGGAAAATAAAATGTACAAGAAGAGGGAGGGGGAGGGGAAGAGGGGGGATGGAGAGGGGAGGGGGAGGAGGAGAAGGGGGGGAGGGAGAGAGGGAGGGAGGGAGGGAGGGAGGGAGGGAGGAGAGGGAGGAGGAGGGAGGGAGGGAGAGAGAGAGAGGGAGAGAGAGAGAGAGAGAGAGAGAGAGAGAGAGAGAGAGATGAGAGAGATGAGAGAGAGAGAGAGAGAGAGAGAGAGAGGAGAAGAGAGAGAGAGGAAAGAACAGAGAGAGAAAGAGAAAGAGAGAGAAAAAAATGAAAAGAACAGAAAATGAATGAGAAAAAAAGAGAAAGAAAATGAATGAGAAAAAAAGAGAAAGAAACAGACAGAGAAAGAGAAAGAGAGAGAGAAAGAGGGGGAAAGGGGAATCCTCACAGCAGAATGTAATTACCGGCGCCCCAATATCCTCTCTTAATAAGGGGCTCCCCAGCAACAGCTCCTAATTAGACAGCCTCTGTAACTCCCAATTTCGTCTGCAGTCTCGTCCGTGCACCCTTTGCCTCCTCCGTCACTCTCTGTTCGCCATTAACATTCTTTCGCATTTTTTCCTCCTTCCTCCTTCGTCGATATCTTCTAAAAAAAGAAAGAAAATTCCATCTCATTATTTCAGATCAACCGCTGTCAATATTTGTGGATTTTAAGAGAATATATATCTTTCCT
>NW_020868815.1:528364-530864 GCF_003789085.1 Penaeus vannamei
TAATTTCATCACCATTAATAACATTACCATTACCATTACCATTATCATTACGAGATCCCCCCCCAAAAAAAAAAAAAAATGTCGGCGATTTTGAAGCACAAAGGAAGATCCCAAACGGTAGTGCTAATAATAGGAGGTCCTATCACGCCCCGAACCGCCGATAACACGAGACCCGATGACACAGCCCGATAACGATGATGAGTGACTCCTGCCGTTAAGGTTATCATCGTCTGGACCACAAAGGCGATTGGGAAAAAAGAAATAAAAGAAGAAGAAAAGAAGAAGAAAATAAAGAAAAAGAAAAATTGGAGTTTGAAAAAGAATAGAAAGAAAAAAAAGAGAGAAAAAAAAGAAGAGAGAGTTTGAAGAAAAGAGGAGAAGAATAAAAAAAAAGGAAAAAAAGAAGAAGAAGAAAAAAGAGAGATTGAAAAAAAGATGAATAAAAAACAAAAAAAAAAAAAAAAAAAGTAAAAAGAAAACGAGAAAGAGTTTGAAAAAAGCGGAGAAAAAAGACAAAAAAAAAAAGAAAGAAAATAAAGACAAGAAAAAGAAAAGAAAAAAGAAAAGAGTTAAAAAAAAGGACTTGACTTGTTAATCCAATGTCGGGCGAAAGAGCTGCGTCCACCTCGGAGCGAGATCACGCCTAGATTGGAGCCAGATTATCATCATAAAGCAGATGTTAATGGCATTCATGACAGAGGGTGTGGCGAGGGGAGGGGGAGGAGGAGGGGAGGGGAGGAGAGGGGTGGGGGAGGGGAGGGGAAGGGAGGGAGGGGTGAGGTGGAAAGGAAAGAGGGAGAGAGGTGGGAAGAGGAGAGGGGAGGAAATGGAAAGAAGGGAAGGGAGAGAGAGGAGAGAGAGAGAGAGAGAGAGAGAGAGAGAGAGAGAGAGAGAGAGAGAGAGAGAGAGAGAGAGAGAGAGAGAGAGAGAGAGAGAGAGAGAGAAGAGAGACGAAAGAGAGAGAAGAGAGAACGAACCTCTTTCACATCTGGACAAAGACACTCATTATTTATAAGGAACTCCTCCGGTTCATTACTCTTAACTCTTACTCGCAGCGAAGACGACCCTCAATTCCCCAACGCTTAAAAGAAATTCCCATCTCCTCCACATTCCCCAATCCCAACCAATCCCCAAATCCCCAATCACAGTTCACCCCCCCTAATCCCAATCCCTTGACCTCCCCTCCTCCCATCCCCCCAATTTATACCCCCCCCACCCTAATCCCAATCCCTTACCTACCTCCTTCCCTCCTCCCTGCCCCCTTCCCCTCTTCCTCATCCCTTTCTCTCCTCCTTCGACAGCAGGTGCTCCGAGAGCCACGACGTCGGTGCCACCTGGGTCAGAGCGGGGCGTGATTGGGTGCCACGTTTCGGAGGGTGCCGGGGGGGAGGAGGGTGGGGTGGGGGGGGGGTGGGGGGAGTGCCGCGTGCCATCACTCATGCCCGATAAGATCTCTCCCAGCTGACATTATGGGGCATCGCCGCTTCCATTCTCTCGGCCCTGCGCTGTGATCTGGGGGCGCGGACGCTGTAAACATGGTGGTTTTTTGTCTGTCTGTCTGTCTGGTTGTGTGTTTGTCTGCCTGTGTCTAGCTGTCTGTCTGGTTATGTGTTTGTCTGTGTCTAGTTATGTGTTTGTCTGTCTGTGTCTGGCTGTCTGTTTGTCTGCGTCTATCTGTCTGTTTGTGTTGTTGTCTCTGTCTGGCTCTGTGTCTAACTGTCTGTCTGGTCATATGCTGTCTGTTTAGTTATGTTTTGTCTGTCTGTGTGTCTCTCTGTTCACCTGTCTATCTCTATCCCCCCTCCTCCTTCCCTCCACCCTCACTCGCATCACAGCCTCCTTCCCTCCCTCACGCCCACCTCTCTTGACTCTAAAAGCATGAACAGGAAAATAAAAGAAAAGAAGGAAAACAAAGGATGGAAGAAGCAAGAAGAAAAAGAAGAAGAAGAAGAGAAAAAAGGAAGACAATGAATCGCCTAAAATTCCATTGTACCCCCACCCCCCTAAAACTCCATACCCCTACCCCGTACCCCCCTACCCACTCCCTCAGTCGGTACTCCTCCTCCCCTCCTCTTACCTACCTACTCCCCCTTACCCTCTCCCCACTTGCACCCTCCCTTCCCACAACTACCTCACCCCCCTGCTCCATACCCTCCCCACTTCTTCATCCTTACCCTACCCCCCTCCTACTCCCATACCCCTTCCCACCTCCTCATCCTTACCCCCCTGCACCTATACCCACTCCCCGGCTCCCTTACCCCTCCTCCTATCCCCCCTACCCCCCACCCAATCATATTCCCCATCCCTTCTTTTCCCCCTTACCCCAACCATTTCATCTTACCCATTCCCAACTACCCTTCCCCCCCCCCTTCCCTTCTCCAACCACCTCACCTTACCCAACTCATCTTACCCATATCGTTTCCTTACCCCAAACCCCTTACTCACCGTACCTAACTCCATACCCCTTACCTCCCTATTTACCCCCACCTCTACCCTACCC
>NW_020868815.1:535864-545864 GCF_003789085.1 Penaeus vannamei
TTCCTTTTTTTCTATTTATTCATTTGCTTATTTCCTTCTTTCTTCTTATCTTATTTCTATTTGCTTCTATCTATTTCTCTTGGGACAAAATATATATATGGTTCTGTTCGTGTTTCGTTCCTTCTTTCTTTCTTTCCTTCTGTCTTTTTCTATCAATTCATTTACTTATTTCCTTCTTTCTTCCTATCTTATTTCTATCTGATTCTATCTATATGGTTCTGTTCATGTTTCTTCCTTCTTTCTTTCTTTCTTTCTTCTTTCTCTTTCTATTTATTCATTGACTTATTTCCTTCTCCCTTCCTATCTTATTCTATCCCTTTCTATCTATTTTTTAATCCTCCTCATCAAACTCCACAGCCGCTACCTTGTTCTTTTTCCATAAAAAATTCCTTTATTTCCCTTTTCTTCGCAACGTACCCCTTCCTCCCCCTCCTCCCCTTCTGCCATCTCTTTCCCCTCTGTCTTTCCCCTCTTCCTCCCTTTTTACCCCTCCCCAGTCTCCCTCCTTTTATCTTTTATCTCCAATCAAAACTGCAATCAACACTTTCCGACCGAACGCATGTAAAGCAAAAAAAAAAAAAAAAAAAAAAAAAAAAAAAAAAAAAAAAAAAAAAAAAAAAAAAAAAAAAAGAGAGAGAGAGAAGAAAAAAACAGGAGAAAATAATTGCCAATTCGTCGTCAGAAAGTTTAAAAGTGACAAAATTAAGTTTTGGAATGATGGGAGGAAGAGTTCGGAGTGATGGAGGAATGAAGGGAAGGGGAAAAAAGTGATGGGCGAGGGAGTGAGAGGGAAGGGGAAAAATACGGCGAGACTGAGGGAGTGAAGAGGGAAGGGAAAAAAGTGATGGAGGGATGAAGAGGGAAGGGGAAAAAAGTGATGGAGGGAGTGAAGAGGGAAGGGGAAAAAAGTGATGGAGGGAGTGAAGAGGGAGGGGAAAAAGTGATGAGGGAGTGAAGAGGGAAGGGGAAAAAAGTGATGAGGGAGTGAGAGGGAAGGGAAAAAGTGATGGAGGGAGTGAAATGGAAGGGAAAAAGTGATGGAGGAGTGAAGAGGGAAGGGGAAAAAGTGATGGGGAGGGAGTGAAGAGGAAGGGAAAAAAGTGATGGAGGGAGTTGAAGAGGAAGGGGAAAAAGTGGGAAGGGAGTGAAGAGGGAAGGGGAAAAAGTGATGGAGGGAGTTGAAGAGGGAAGGGGAAAAAGTGGACGGAGGGGAGTGAAGAGGAAGGGGAAAAAGTGACGGAAGTGAAGAGTGATGGATGAAAGGAAGGGGAAAAAAGTGACGGAGGGAGTGAAAGAGGGAAGGGGAAAAAGTGATGGAGGGAGTGAAGAGGGAAGGGGGATGGAGGAAGGGGATGATGGAGGGAGTGAAGAGGGAAGGGGGAAAAAGTGATGAGGGAGTGAGAAGGGAAGGGGAAAAAAAGTGATGGAGGGAGTGAAAGAGGGAAGGGGAAAAAAAGTGATGGAGGGAGTGAAGAGGAAGGGGAAAAAAAGTGACGGAGGGAGTGAAGAGGGAAGGGGAAAAAAGTGGGAAAAAGGGAAGTGATGGAGGGAGTGAAAGAAGGAAGGGGAAAAAAAAGTGATGGAGGAGTGAAGAGGGAAGGGGGAAAAGTGATGGAGGAGTGAAGAGGAAGGGAAAAAAAAGTGATGGAGGGGTTGAAGAGGGAAGGGAAAAAAGTGATGGAGGAGTGAAGAGGGAGGGAAAAAAGGATGGATGGGAGTGAAGAGGGAAGGGAAAAAAAGTGATGGAGGGAGTGAAGAGGGAAGGGGGAAAAAGTGATGGAGGGAGTGAAGAGGGAAAGGGGAAAAAGAAAAAGAGCTGATGGAGGGAGTGAAAGAAGGGAAAAAAGTGATGGAGGGAGTGAAGAGGGAGAGGAAAAAAAGAGTGGATGGAGGGAGTGAAAGGAAGGGGAAAAAAAAGTGATGGAGGGAGTGAAAGTGATGGAGGAGTGAAGAAGGGGAAGGTGGAGGGAGTGAAGAGGGAAGGGGAAAAAAACGGAGGGAGTGAAGAGGAAGGGGAAAAAAGTGACGGAGGTGAATGAAGGGGAAGTGAAGAGAAGAGGGAAGGGGAAAAAAAGTGATGAGGAGTAAGAGGGAAGGGGAAAAAAGTGATGGAGGGAGTGAAGAGGGAAGGGGGAAAAAGTGACGGAGGGAGTGAAGAGGAAGGGGAAAAAAGTGATGGAGGGAGTGAAGAGGGAAGGGGGAAAAAAGTGACGGGGGAGTGAAGAGGGAAGGGGAAAAAAGTGATGAGGGAGTGAAGAGGGAGGAGGAAAAAGTGGAATGGAGGGAGTGAAGAGGGATAGGGGAAAAAAAGTGATGGAGGGAGTGGAAAAAGGGAAGGGGAAAAAAAGTGATGGAGGGAGTGAAGAGGGAAGGGGGAAAAAAGTGATGGGAGGGAGTGAAGAGGAAGGGAAAAAAGTGATGGAGGAGTGAAGAGGGAAGGGGAAAAAAAGTGATGGAGGAGTGAAGAGGGAAGGGGAAAGTGAATGGGATGAAGAGGGAGGAGGAAAAAAGTGATGGAGGGAGTGAAGAAGGGAAGGGGAAAAAAGTGATGGAGGGAAGTGAAGAGGGAGGAGGAAAAAAGTGATGGGGGAGTGAAGAGGGAAGGGGGAAAAAGTGATGGAGGAGTGAAGAGGGAAGGGGAAAAAAAGTGATGGAGGGAGTGAAGAGGGAGGAGGAAAAAGTGATGGAGGGAGTGAAGAGGGAAGGGGAAAAAAGTGATGGAGGGAGTGAAGAGGGAAGGAGGAAAAAAAAGTGATGGAGGGAGTGGAAGAGGGAAGGAGTGAGGAGGGGAGAGGGAGGAGGAAAAAAGTGATGGAGGGAGTGAAGAGGGAGGGGAAAAGTGATGGAGGGAGTGAAGAGGAAGGGGAAAAAAGTGATGGAGGGAGTGAAGAGGGAAGAGGAGGAAAAAAGTGAATGGAGGGAGTGAAGAGGGAAGGGGAAAAAGTGATGGGGAGTGAAGAGGGAGGGGGAAAAAGTGATGGAGGAGTGAAGAGGGAAGGGGAAAAAGGTGAAAGGAAGAGGGGGAGGAGGAAAAAGTGAAGAGGGAAGGGGAAAAAAAGTGATGGAGGGAGTGAAGAGGGAAGGGGAAAAAAGTGATGGAAAAAGGGGAAGGGGAAAAAGTGATGGGAGGGAGTGAAGAGGGAAAGGGAAAAAGTGATGGAGGGAGTGAAGAGGGAAGGGGAAAAAAGTGATGAGGGAGTTGAAGAGGAAGGGAAGAAAAGTGATGGAGGGAGTGAAGAGGGAAGGAAAAAGTGATGAGGGAGTGAAGAGGGAAGGGGAAAAAGTGATGGAGGGAGTGAAGAGGGAAGGGGGAAAAAAGTGATGGAGGGAGTGAATGAGGGGAAGGGGGAAAAAAGTGATGGAGGGAGTGAAGAGGGAAGGGGAAGAAAAGTGATGGAGGGAGTGAAGAGGGAAGGGGAAAAAAGTGATGGAGGGAGTGAAAGAGGGAAGGGGAAAAAGTGATGGAGGGAGTGAAGAGGGAAGTGATGGAGGGAGTGAAGAGGGAAGGGGAAAAAAGTGATGGAGGGAGTGAAGAGGGAAGGGGGAAAAAATGATGGAGGGAGTGAAGAGGGAAGGGGAAAAAAGTGATGGAGGGAGTGATGGAGGGAGTGAAGAGGGAAGGGAAAAAAGTGATGGAGGGAAGTGAAGAGGGAAGGGGGAAAAAGTGATGGAGGGAGTGAAGAGGGAAGAAAAAAGTGATGAGGAGTGAAGAGGAAGGGGAAAATGATGGAGGGAGTGAAGAGGGAAGGGGGAAAAAAGTGATGGAGGGAGTGAAGAGGGAAGGGGAAAAAAAGTGATGAGGGAGTGAAGAGGGAAGCGGGAAAAAAGTGATGAGGGAAGTGAAGAAGGGAAGGGGGAAAAAAGTGATGGAGGGAGTGAAGAGGGAAGGGGAAAAAAGTGATGGAGGGAGTGAAGAGGAAGGGGGAAAAATGATGGAGGGAGTGAAGAGGAAGGGGAAAAAGTGATGGAGGAGTGAAGAGGGAAGGGGAAAAAAAGTGAATGGAGGGAGTGAAAGAGGGAAGGGGAAAAAAGTGATGGAGGGAGTGAAGAGGGAGGAGGAAAAAAGTGATAGAGGAGAGGAAAAAAAGTGATGGAGGGAGTGAAGATGGGAAGGGGAAGAAAAGTGATGGAGGGAGTGAAGAGGAAGGGGAAAAAAAGTGACGGAGGGTGAAGAGGGAAGGGGAAAAAAGTGAAGGAGGGAGTGAAGAGGGAAGGGGTGACGGAGGGAGTGAAGAGGGAAGGGGAAAAAAGTGATGGAGGGAGTGATAAAGTGACGGAGGAGTGAAGAGGGAGGAGGAAAAAAAGTGATAGAGAGGAGGAGGAAAAGTGATAGAGGGAGGAGGAAAAAAGTGGATGGGAGGGAGTAAGAGGGAGGAGGAAAAAAGTGATGGAGCGAGGTGTGGAAGGGAAATGTATATGGAGAATTATATGATAGAGAAAGGAAGGTTGGGAGGCGAGAATATGAAAGTGGATGAGAAGGAGGAAGAGGAAGTGGAAAGGGAATAAGAAGAGGTAGGGGGAAGAGGAAGAAAAAGAGGGGAGGAAAAGAAAGAGGGATAGGAATAGGAAGAGAAAGAGAAAGAGGGAGAGGCAGAGTAAAAGGGAGAAAAAGAAGGAGGAATAGAAGAGAAAGAAGAGGAGGAATAGAAAGAGGAATAGGAGGAATAGGAAGAGAAAGAAGAGGAGGAAGAGGATGAGGGTAAGAATAAGGACGAAGATGATATGAATATGAAAGAGGATGAGAAAAAGGAAGAGGATTAGGATGCATATTTTTACAAAGAGAAGGATGAGGAAGCACGGGTGAAAAAAATAGTAACAAACAGACAATTTGAAATAAATGTTTCCATCATTAATA
This sequence comes from Penaeus vannamei, assembly GCF_003789085.1. Classification (NCBI taxonomy): domain Eukaryota; kingdom Metazoa; phylum Arthropoda; class Malacostraca; order Decapoda; family Penaeidae; genus Penaeus; species Penaeus vannamei. The sequence continues at coordinate 540,720 of NW_020868815.1, forward strand.
AAATCCTCTGAACTTTCCTACCTCATTACCATAAATATCTAGATCCAGATTTTCTAGATCAGACAGCCAGCGGGAACCGATTTTCGCGCCCTTTTTCCCAATAGAAGAGGAGGAGGAGGAGGAAGAAGTGAGTGAAGAAAATGAGGAGAGAGAGGAATAGGAAATGAAGAAAAAAGAAAGAAAGGGAAGGAGAGAACGAGAATAAAGACGAAAATGAAAAAAAAGCGAAGATGAACATAAATGTCTATTGAAGTGAGTGAATAAAATGAGGAAAGAGGAATAGGAAAGGGAGAAAAAAAGAAAGGGAATGAGAGAACGAGAATAAAGACGAAAATGAAAGAAAAAACGAAGATAAACATAAAAATACTAAGTAGGAGGCACAACAATTCCTTCGCCTGATTTCCCGATTGTCTATTGAAAAGGAGAGAATGGAGAAAATGAAGAGAGAGGAATAGGAAAGGAAGAAAAAAGAAAGGGAAGGAGAAAACGAGAATAAAGAATGAAGAAAATGAAGAGAGGGGAGTAGGAGGGGGAAAAGAAAGAAAGGAAAGGAAACGAGAGAATGAGAAAATAAGGAAAGGGGAATAGGAAAGGGAGAAAAAAGAAAGAAAGGAAAGGAGAGAACGAGAATAAAGAATGAAGAAAATGAGGAAGGGAATAGGAAAGGGAGAAAAAAGAAAGAAAGGAAAGGAGAGAACGAGAATAAAGAATGAAGAAAATGAGGAGAGGGGAATAGGAAAGGGAGAAAAAAGAAAAGAAAGGAAAGGAGAGAACGAGAATAAAGAATGAAGAAAATGAGGAAAGGGGAATAGGAAAGGGAAAAGAAAGAAAGGAAAGGAGAGAACGAGAATAAAGAATGAAGAATGAGGAAAGGGGAATAGGAAAGGGAGAAAAAAGAAAGAAAGGAATGGAGAGAACGAGAATAAAGAATGAAGAAATGAGAAAGGGGAATAGAAAGGGAGAAAAAAGAAAGAAAGGAAAGGAGAGAACGAGAATAAAGAATGAAGAAAATGAGGAAAGGGGAATAGGAAGGGAGAAAAAAGAAAGAAAGAAAGGAAGAGAACGAGAAAAAAAGAATGAAGAAAATGAGGAAAGGAATAGGAAAGGAGAAAAAAAAAGAAAGAAAGGAGAAAGAGAGAATAAAGAATGAAGAAAATGAAGAGAGGGGAGTAGGAAAGGGAGAAAAAAGAAAGAAAGGAAAGGAGAGAACGAGAATAGAGAATGAAGAAAATGAGGAGAGGAGAATAGGATAACAGGTCGGGATAAAGTCATAGGCGCAATAAGGGTGAAAATAAAAGCGAACATAAGGGAGAATATAAGGATACAAGGACTACGAAGCAGGGACAGGGAGACGATTCTAAGCTCTAAGGAAAGAATAGGAAATAATAATAAAAACAAACCAGGAAAAAACAGGGAGAAAGGATAAAGAAATGACACAGGGAGAAAGGATAAGGAAATGTAACAAGGAGAAGAGAGTAAGGAAAGACACAGCAAGGAGAAAGACACACAGGGATAAAGAGAGTAAGAGAATGACACGAGAGAGAAGGGATAAGGAAATGTAACAAGGAGAAGGATAGTAAGGAAATGACACCGGGATAAAGAGAGTAAGACATTGCAAGGTCAAACAGAATAGCCAAGGAACCAAGGGGAGAATAAGGAATGAGGGTGAAAGAACAGGAGACATGAACAAACCAGTGATAAAACAAACGAATGGAGGAAAGAGAGAGAAAAAAGGGAGGGAGAATTTGAGAGAGGGGAGGAAAAAACGGAAGGGGAGGAAGGAAGGAGGGAGAGATAGGGAGGAAGGGGGGAGAGAAAAGCGAAAGAGAGAGAGAGAGTTGGGCGATTAAAGGATCAGGGAAAGGACAGAGAAAGAGGAGGGAGAAGGGAAGAGGAAAGGAAGAGAAATATATTTATAAGAATGAATTGAAAGTAAGAATGTTACTGTGTTTTTGTGTGTGTGTGTGTGTGTGTGTGTGTGTGTGTGTGTGTGTGTGTGTGTGTGTGTGTGTGTGTGTGTGTGTGTGTGTGTGTGTGTGTGTTGTGTGTGTGTGTGTGTTGTGTGTCGTCTGTGTATCTCGCGTGTACGTGTGTCCTTCGTGCGTGTGTGCGTCTCCTCTGCGCACGACTACCTCACTCACCCAGTGATAACAAAGAAAAACTTCAATCTAGTTTTCAAAGGAACTAACATAAAACATTTTCTTTTGTTTCTTCTGTCTGTGACTCATTTTCTAAAGGAAGACAATTACATGACAATAACAACAAGGGGGATGGGGGATGGGGGGCGGGGGGTGGTGGAGGACGGGACATAGGGAGATGGGGGAGGTGGGAGTGGGGGGATGGGGGAGGTGGGAGATGGGGAGGTGGGGGGAATGGGGAGTGGGGCAGGGGGGGGGGAGTTAAGGAAGACGGAAGCAGGAGGAGAGAGGGATGAAGTTTTTGAAGTTGAAGAGGAGGAAGAGGAAGAGGAAGAGGAAGAGGAGAGGAAGAGAAGAGGAAAATAGAGTAAGATAAAGCAAACACAACACATCACACATACACACACAACACACACACACACACACAGTGAGAGAGCAACACAGACGAACAAGATCGGAAGGAGGAGGAGAAGGAGAAAGAGAAAGAATAACTGGACTTAATACAATTTTTTTTCCAAATTCCTAGATGAAACGAAGACGCTGGAGGGAGCAAGCAAGTTTCGCCTCTAAAACAACACTGGAAAACACAATAAGCTCAAGAGAATAATCGAGGGAGACGAGAACCAGAAAGAGGAGGAAGGAAGAATGGAGGAAATAAAATGTAATGGACGAGAAAGATGAGCAACGAGAGAGAGAGAGAGAGAGAGAGAGAGAGAGAGAGAGAGAGAGAGAGAGAGAGAGAGAGAGAGAGAGGAGAGAGAGAGAGAGAAGAGAGAGAGAGAGAGAGAGAGAGAGAGAGAAAACATTTAGAGAAGAAAAATAGAAGATACATCTCAAGGGGGACAATTATAAAACAGAAAAAGAAATGAAAGAGAAGAGCTTAAGAAATAGATATAAAAAAACATGACAAGAAAAATAATTCGAGAAAGAATCAAACTGAAAAAAGTGATAAAAAGAGAAAAGCTATGCAAAATACACATTATTTGCATAAGAGATTGAAGAAAAATATGGGAGAAAGGAGGAAGTAGGGCACAGGAGAGGAGAAGAGGAGAGGTGGAGAAGAGAAGAGGAGAGGTGGAGAGGGGATAGAAGAGGTAGGGGAGAAAGAGAGAAGAGAGAGAAGGGAGAAGAGAGAAAAGCAAGGGACAGAAGAAGAGAAGAGAATAGAGAAAAGAGGAAGGAAAGAAGACCCATAAAGAGGCCGTTTTGTTCGCCAGGAGGGGGCAGAGATCAACGCAGGGGGGGGGGGGGAAGGAGAGGGCCACCCACCCCCTTCCCAGACCAGATGTACGAAGCTTGACCCACGACGCTGAGCCGACGAGAGAGAGAGCTGTCAGGACTCATATCACCGACCTGTGATCCTCCATTCACTCTTTCTCTTATTCTGTCTCTTTCTCTACTTTCTTATATCCCTCTTCTCTATCCTATTCCCTCTCTCTCTCTTTCTCTCTTCTCTCTCTCTCTCTCTCTTTCTCTTCTCTCTCTCTCTCTCTCTCTCTCTCTCTCTCTCTCTCTCTCTCTCTCTCTCTCTCTCTCTCTCTTCTTTCATCACCTTCTTTCTTCTCTCTCACACTCCCCATCTTCTCCGTTGCACACCCTTCTCTTTCTCTCTCCAACTCCCTTTTCTCTTTTCCCTCATTTTCTCCTTGTCGCAAGCTTCTTTTACTTCCGTCTCTCTTCTCTTCCTCTTCTCCCCCTTCCTTCCTCCCTTTTGCCACTCATGATCTTTCTCCTTGATTCTCTCCCTCAGCCATTCTCTTTTTCTCCTTCCTTCCTCTCCTTTCCCAATTCTTTCCCTCTTCTTCCCTTTTTCTTCCCTCTCCCTTCCCTTCCCCTTCCTCTTCTTCCCTCCCTCCTCATTTCCCCATTCCTCTCCCCCTTCCCTTCTTCTCCCTTCCCTCCCCCTCCACCCATTCCTCCCCCTCCCTTTCCCTCCAACTCTCTCCCCTTTCACCCCGCTTCCTCCCTCCCCCTCCAAACCCGTCCCTCCCTCCCTCGCACCCCCCTTCACCCCCCTCCCTCACCCCTTCCCCCCGCCCACAGAGAGAATAAGACGATCAGCCAGATAAGGCCAAGATGAAGTTGTAAGAATTAAGTGGACACTGATGTTTGTGGCTCTGGGTTGCGTCGGAGAGGAGTGGTGGAGAGGTGGTGGAGGGGGGGCATGGGGGAGGTGAGGGAGGGGGGAGGTGGGGCATGGGGGAGGTGAGGGGTGGTGGAGGTGGGGCATGGGGAGGTGAGGGAGGGGGGGAGGGGGAGCATGGGGGAGGTGAGGGAGGGGAAGAGGGATTAGTGGGGTGTGGGGGAAAGGTGGGAGGGGGAAGGGGGAAGAAGGATTAGTGGGGTGTGGGGGAGGTGGGAGGGGGAAGGGGGATTAGTGGGGTGCGGGGGAAAGGTGGGAGGGGGTGAGTGTGAGGGTGGTGGTGGAGGAGGTGAGATAGGGTGGAGGGTTTAGTGGAGAGGAAGGTGGATTGGTGGAAGAGGTGGAGGTGAAGTGGTGGGGTGGAGGAGGTGGGGAGGAATTGTTAGGGGGGGGGTATGAAAGACTGGGGGAAGGAATGGTGGAGATGGGGAAAGGTGGGAGAAGGAGGAGAGATAGGTGGGGGGAGAGGGTAGGTATGGAGGGATGGAGGAGGAGTGAAATGAGGGCGGGAAGGGTGGGGTGGTGGTGGAGGTGGGTGCTGGAGACGGAGGATGAGGTACGGACAAAAAAATATACAAATTAAAATAACAACAAACCAATAAATACAGTGTACGTGATCCGCTTACTAACACACGGACAGGAACACGACACAGAACACACACACACACACACACACACACACACACACACACACACACACACACACACACACACACACTCTCTCTCTCTCTCTCTCTCTCTCTCTCTCTCTCACTCTCTCTCACTCACTCACTCATCACACACACAACACACACACACACCACACACACACACACACACACACACACACACACCCACACACACACACACACACACAAACTTACA
>NW_020868815.1:553111-566955 GCF_003789085.1 Penaeus vannamei
AAAAAAAAAAAAAATAGATTGAGAAAACTGCTTAAATATACGGTTTCATAGGTTAATGAAATGATAATCTTGTGCTGACTGAGCCTGACGTCAGCGAGTAATTGTGTCAGCAAGGAAGTTACGTAAGAAGTTAGGCGACCTTCCCCTCTCCTCCCCTCCCCCTCTCCCCTTATATCCCCCCTCCCTTTCATCCCTCTTCATCTCCTTCCCTCTTTCCTCCCCTTCTTCCCCTCCTTCTTCTCCTCTTCATCCCCGTTCAGGCGACCCCTTCCCCCCTCCCCCTCTCCCTCTCCCTTTATCCCCCCCTCCCACTTCATCCCCTTTGTCTCTCTTTTCATCCTCCTCCCTTCATCCTCCTCCCTTTTTCTTCTTCTCCCCTTATCCCCGTTCCCCTCCCTTTCATCCCCTCCCTCCCCGTCTCCCTTCATCCCCTTCGTCTCCTACCTCCTCCTCCCTTCATCCCCTTCCTCCCCCCTCCCTTTCATCCCCTCCCTCCCCCCTCTCCCCTTTATCCCCCTCCCTTTCATCCCCTTCGCCTCCTTCCTCCTCCTTCCCCTTCTTCCCCTCCCTCCTCCTCCATACCCCCTCCCCTCACCCCTCTCCCTCCCCACCCCTTCTTTCCCATTCATCCCCCATTTCTTTCCTTCTACCTCTCCCTCCCCTTCACCCCCCTCCCTCCCTCCCTTGTTCGTCTTCCACTCCCTTCATATACCTTTATCAATTCTGCCTATGTTCCCCTTCTTTCTAGACCACTTGTTTCTCTTCGTAACTCTCCCCTTCTTATCTTTTATTCCCTCTTTATTTCTTCTTCTCTATCTCTTTACCCACTTCGCAACTTCCCCCAATTCCCTCTTTCTTTCCTTCCTCTCCCCCATATTATGTTCTCTCTCCCTTCAACACCCTTCTCTCCCTCCATACATCTTAATCTCCTTCCCTCTCCCCCTTATTTCTCCCTCTCCTATACCGTCCCCTCCCCTCCCTTTACTCTCTTCCCCCCTGCTCTCTCCCCATACTCCCTCCCTCCCCCCTTCCTCTCCCTCTCCTCCATACCCCCTCCCTCTCCTCCTCCCTCCCTCCCTTCCCCTTCCTCCCCTCCCTCCTCCTCCAACCCTCCTCCCCTCCCTCCTTCCCTCCACCCGTTTCCTCCCTCTCCTCCTACTCCCCCCCTTCCCTCCCATACCCTCTCCCCACTCCTCCTTACCGCTCTTCCCCCCCTCTCCCTCCTCCTCCCCTCCCTCCCTTCCTCCACCCCTATCCTCCCCCCTCCCCCCCCATACTCCCCCCCCCCCTCCCCCCGCCGGCTATGCTGAGTTATTTTATTTTATTTTATTTATTTTTATTCCTTTTTATCTTTTTCTTTTCAGTCATAGAAGCAATTGAAAAGGTGGTTGGTGGAAGTGTTATTAATCGTTTTTTATATTTTATTTCTTGTTATAATATTTTTTTTTTTTGGGGGGAAGAGGGTCGGTCTCCCCCCCCCCCCCCCCCCCCCCCGCCATCTCGCGCCTTTACTTGTGTGTTTCTTGTGTCTTTCTTTGTCTCTCTTTTGTTTTTTGTTTATTAGATCTTTTCTCTGTCTTTGTTCTCTCCCTCCTCTCCGTTCTCTCCTCTCTCTCTCTCTCTCTTCTTTCTCTCTCTCTCCTCTCTCTCTCTCTCTCTCTCTCTCTCTCTCTCTCTCTCTCTCTCTCTCTCTCTCTCTCTCTCTCTCTCTCTCTCTCTCTCTCTCTCTCTCTCTCTCTCTCTCTCTCTCTCTCTCTCTTCTCCTTCTCTGTCTTTCTCTCTCTGTCAATTCATCTCTTTGTCTATCTATTCTATCTTTCTTTCTCTTCTCCTTTCCCTCTCTTTCCATCTCTCCATCTCTTCTCCTCTTCCCTTCTCCCCATTCCTTCTCTCTCATCCTTTCCTCCTTCCTTTACTCTCCTCAAGAGTTTTTCCTTCCTTTTTCTCTAACTCTTTCAATTATTCCAACTAAAAGTTTCACGAAGTCTAAAAGTTTTTACATTTTTTTTTTTTTTTTTTTTTTTTACTCTTTGAATTTTTCGATTTTTTAAATGTTTTCTTTTCTGGGAATTTCTTTCTCTTGATTTTTTTTTTTTTTTTTTTTTTTTTTTTTTTTTTTTTTTTTTTTTTTTTTTTGATGGTGTAGATGGTGTTGGGAAAGGTCGTGTTGATTCATGATCTGATGTGTACGTTTGGTAGTTTGCTGGTGTGTACGTATGTGTGTATGGAGAATAGCGTGTGCGTGTAGCGGAAATGGATTCCCCCACGCACGCAAGCACACGCACACACGCACGCACACAGATACACACACACATACACACACACACACACACACACACACACACACACACACACACACACACACACACACACACACACACACACACACACACCACACACACACCCCACCCCACACACCACACAACAACCCCCCCCCCCACACACACAACCCCCCCCACACACACACACCCCCCCCCCACACACACACACGTCTTTCAAAAAAAAAAAAAATGGCGGGAAAGCCAAATTCAAATCCCCCCAAAAAAACCGTTAGATCTCTCCGGTCCAAACTTTTTTATTGATAGCTTTGAGGGATCATATGCAAACTTCGTAGCTTCAGCAAGATTGTTTACTCAAACTTCAAATTCATGTCGGATGAGGTTGACTTAGGCTGATCTCAGCATTAACATATATATAGAACCGTTGGGGACATTGGCGCGAGAAGTGAGACCGGAGAACCGACCAATAGGAAGGCGGGAGGGAAGAGCCAATGAGAATCCGCGAATCGCTCGGCCAATAGGAAGGCGGGAGGGAAGAGCCAATGAGAATCCGCGAATCGGCTCGGCCAATCAGAAGTCTTCTTGCTTAGGTGATTAGTGTATGTTTTTTGTTTTCTTTCATTGTCTATTTCTCTGTTATTATGATTCGTGACGATCGAAGGAGAGTAAAAGTAAAAAATGCTATTTCGTAATTACTTTCGTCTCATTTGCTGTATGAAATTTGACAGACAGACAGAGAAGACAGAGAATGCGAGACAGACAGACAGACAGAGAATGCGAGACAGACAGAGACAGAAAATGCGAAACAGATTGACAGGCAGACACAGAATCCGAAACAGACAGACAGAAAATGCGAGATAGACAGATAGACAAAGAATGTGAAACAGACAGATAGAGATAAAATGCGAGACAGACAGACAGGCAGACAGACAAAAAATGCAAAACAGACAGACAAAAATGCGAAACAGACAGACAAAAAAATACAAAACAGACAAACAGACAAAAATCCAAACAGACAAAAAAATCCAAAACAGACAAACAGACAAACATAAATCCAAAACAGACAAAAAAGGCAAAACCGACAAACAGACAAAAAAATCCAAAACAGACAAGACAGACATAAAACGCGAAACAGACAGACAGACAGACAGACACAGACATTATCCATTTGGACTTGGTCGTTGATTAAAGTGACTTTTGCGAGCAGCTTGTATCCGGCGTTCGGGAATGACTTACGAGTCTGTCCTGCAGTTCAGGATTGACTGACTGACTGTTTCAGTCACTCGCTTTGGGGCTTCGGCTAATAAGATGTTTTTTTTCTTTCTTTCTTTCTTTCTTTTCTTTCGTTTTTTTCTTTCTTTTTTTTTTTTTTTAGTTTTTTTCTTTTTCTTTTTCTTTTTTTTCTTAATTTCGTTTTTTCTTTTCTTTTCGTTTTTTTCTTTTCTTTTGTTTTTTCCCTTCCCTTCTTTTTTCTTTATTTTTTTCTTTTTTTCTTTTTTTTTCTTTTCTTTTTTTCTTTCTTTCGTGTTTTCTTTCTTTCATGTTTTTTTCTTTCTTTCGTTTTTTCTGTTTTCTTCGTGTTTTCTTTCCTTTTCTTTTCTTTCTTTTCTTTTCTTTAGTTTTTTCTTTTCTTTCTTTCGTTTTTTTCTGTTTTCTTTCTTTCGTTTTCTTTTTTTTTTTTTTACTTTTTTCTTCTTTAGTTTTTTTTTTTTTCTTTCTTTCGTTTTTTCTTATTCTTTCTTTCTTTTTTCTTTTCAGACAGACAAAAATCCAAAACAGACAGACAGACAAAAAATCCAAAACAGACAAACAGACTTAAAACGCAAACAGACAGACAGACAGACAGACAGACAGACACAGACATTATCCATTTGACTTGGTCGTTGATTAAAGTGACTTTTGCGAGCAGCTTGTATCCGGCGTTCGGGAATGACTTACGAGTCTGTCCTGCAGTTCAGGATTGACTGACTCGTTTTCAGTCACTCGCTTGGTCTTTTAATAAGATTTTTTTTTTTTATTTTCTTTTTTTTCTTTCTTTTTTCTTTCGTTTTTCTTTCTTTTGTTTTTTTTCATTTTTTAGTTTTTTTTCTTTTTTCTTAATTTCGTTTTTTCTTTCTTTTCGTTTTTTTCTTTTCTTTTGTTTTTTTCTTTTTCTTCTTTCTTATTTTTTCTTCTTTTTGTCTTTCTTTTTTTCTTTCTTTTTTCTTTTCTTTCGTTTTTTCTTTCATGTTTTTTTCTTTCTTTTCTTTTTCTGTTTTCTTTCTTTTTCCCTTTTCTTTCTTTCTTTTCTTTTCTTTTTTTTTCTTTCTTTTCTTTTTAGTTTTTTTCTTTCTTTCTTTCGTTTTTCTTTCTTTCTTTTTTACTTTTTTCTTTCTTTATTTTTTCTTTTTTTCTTTCTTTCTTTTTTCTTTTCTTTTCTTTCTTTTTCTTTTCAGACAGACAAAAATCCAAAAACAGACAGACAGACAAAAAATCCAAAACAGACAAGACAGACAAACACGAAAGACAGACAGACAGACAGACACAGACATTATCCATTTGGACTTGGTCGTTGATTAAAGTGACTTTTGCGAGCAGCTTGTATCCGGCGTTCGGGAATGACTTGTGAGTCTGTCCTTCAGGTCAGGATTGACTGACTGTTTCAGTCACTCGCTTTGGGGCTTCGGCTAATAAGATGTTTTTTTTTTTCTTTTTTTCTTTTTTACTTTCTTTCTTCTTTTTTTTTTTTTTTTTTCTTTTTTTTTTTTTCTTTTTTTCTTGTTTCTTTTTTCTTTCTTTTCTTTCTTTTTTTCTTTCTTTTTTTTTTTCTTTCTTTAGTTTTTCTCTTTTTTCTTTCTTCGTTTTTTTTCTTTTTTCTTTCGTTTTTTTTCTTTCCTTTTCTTTCTTTATTTTTTCTTTTCTTTCTTTCGTTTTTTTCTGTTTTCTTTCTTTCTTTTTTCTTTTCTTTTTTTTTTCTCGTTTTTTCTTTTTCTTTTTTTGTTTCTTTCGTTTTTTTCTTTTCTTTTCTTTCTTTATTTTTTTCTTTTCTTTTCTTTATTTAGTTTTTTCTTTTCTTTAAGTTTTTTCTTTCTTTGTTTGTTTTTTTTTTCTTTTTTTTTCTTTTTTTTTCTTTGGTTTTTTTCTTTGCTTTTTGTCTCGTTTTCTTTTCTTTTTTCTTTTCTTCTTTTGCCATTTTTTTTGTCGTTTTTCTTTTTCTCTATTCTTCCCCTCCCATGTCCTTATTTACTTTCTCTCTCTTTGTTTCTTCCTTCTTATTTATTTTCTCTCACCCCCTTATATCTATCTCCGTCTCCTTCGTTCGTCTTCCTCTTCTATTTCCTTCCCCTTCTTTTATCTCCCACTTTTGTCTCTGTCCTTATTCCTTGCCTTCCAGCTCTTCTTCTTTCTTTCTTTCTTTCTTTCTTTCTTTATTCTCTCTCTTTCTCTCTCTTTCTCGCTCTCTCCTTCTCTCTCTCTCTCTCCTCCTTCTCTCTCTCTCTCTCTCTCTCTCTCTCTCTCGCTCTCTCTCTCTCTCTCTCTCTCTCTTTTCTTTTCTTCTCTCTTTCTTTCTCTCTCTTCTTCTCTTTCTTTCTCTCTCTCTTTCTTCTTCTCTCTCTTTCTTTCTCTCTCTCTTTCTTTTCTCTCTCTCTTCTCTCTCTCTCTCTCTCTCTCTCTCTCTCATCCTCTCTCTCTCTCTCTCTCTCCTCTTCGTCTCTCTCCTCTCTCTCTCTCTCTCTCTCTCTCTCTCTCTCTCCTTATTTTATCCTCTTATCTTCGTTTTTCCTACAATTTTCACTTATCTTTTGTCCCCTCCTCTTGCCTCCTATCCTCCCTTGCCCTCCTCCCCTTCCCACCCGCCACTCTTCTCCCTTCTCCCATCCCTTTTCCTCCCCCACTTTGATCTCCCCCGCCTGATCCTTCCCTCTCTCCTTCGTCTTATCTTTTCTAGCTCCCTCTCCTCATTCTCCCCTCCCGCCTCTCCTCTCTCCTCCTCTCTCTTCCATCATCCTCCCATCCTTCCCTCCTCCCCTCTCCCTCCTCCTCTCCTCTCCTCCTCTCTCTTCCCCTTCCCTTCCCCTCTCCCTCGATCTCCTCCTCCCCCCCGTGCCCCTCCCTCTCCCTCCTCCCCGTTGTCCCGCCTCCTCCCCTCCCTCCCTCTCCCCTTTCCCCCTCTTTCCCCTTCCCCTCCCTCTCCCTTCCTCTTCCCCTCCCCCCTCTCTCCTACCCCCCTTCTCCTCCCCACCCCTCTTTTCCCTCCCCCCTCCTCCTTCCCCTCTCCCTCCTCCCTCCCTCCCCTCCTCCCTCCTTCTCCTCTCCCTCCCTCCTCTCCTCCTCCCTCCCCCATCCCCCTTCCCATCCCTCCTCCCCATCCTCTCCCTCCCCCATCCCTCCTCCCTCCCTCCCTCCCTCCCATCCGCTCTCCTCCCTCCCCTCCCTCCCTACTCCCTCCCTCCTCCCTCCCCTCCCTCCCCTCCCTCCTCCCCTCCCTCCTCCCCCCTCCTCCCTCCTCCCTCCTCCTCCCTCCCTCCCTCCCCTCCCCTCCTCCCTCCCCTCCTCCCCTCCCCTCCCCTCCCTCCCCCCTCCTCCTCCCTCCTCCCTCTCCCTCCCTCCCTCCCTCCTCTCTAACTCTCTCCCCTCCTCCTCCTCTCCCCTTCCCCTCCCTCCTCCCTCCCCCACCTCCTCTCCCTCCCTTCCTCCTCCCTCTCAGCCCATCCCCTCCCTCCTCCCTCTCCCTCTCCTCCCTCCCTCCCTCCCTCCCCTCCCTCCTCCCTCCTCCCTCCCTCCCTCCTCCTCCCTTCCCCTCCCCTCCCTCCTCCCTCCTCCCTCCCTCCCTCCTCCCTCCTCCCTCCTCCCCTCTCAGCCTCAGCCAATCAGAGCGGCCGATGCTACCTGGAGTTAAAAGCCCCGAAAGACGCTTTATTATCCAGTAGGAAAAGAGACAGGAGGGGATGGGTGTTTTTGTGTTTTCTCTCTCTCTCTTTCTTTCTTTCTCTTTCTGTCTGTTTCTTTGTCTCTCTTTGTTTGTTGTTTCTTTTTTCTCTGTGTGTCTGTCTCTGTCTCTGTCTCTCTCTCTCTCTCTCTCTCTCTTTGTCTCTGTCTGTCTCTCTCTCTCTTTCTCTCTTTCTCTCTCCCTCCCTCTCTGTCTCTCTGTCTGTCTCTTTCTCTCTCTCTCTCTCTCCTTCTCTTTATTTTCTCTTTTTTTTCTTTTTTTCGAGAAGGCTTGGGATGTCCAGCGAAATGGAACGAGCGAGAGAGAGCGAGAGAGAGAAATAGAGAAGAGAGAGAGCGAGAGAGAGAGAAAGAGAGAGAGAGAGAGAGAGAGAGAGAGAGAGAGAGAGAGTGTGTGTGTGTGTGTGTGGTGGTGTCTGTGTGCGTATCTAAATTCATAGGCTGTATTTTTTTTTCTTTCTTAAACTTTCTCTCTTTCTCTTTCATTGCACACCCTTAATAAAAGCATGGACAGAAACATACATATGCACAATGCAATATATATGCAATATATCCACGCGCATACAAAGAGACAGACAGTGAGATAGCCAAATACCCAGACAGACAGACAGACAGACAGACCGATAGCTAAACACCCAGCCAGACAGACAGACAGACAGACAGACACCCAGCCAGACAGACAGACAGACAGATATCTAAACACCAGGAGCATACAGACAGACAAGACAGACAGACACCCAGCCAACAGACACCCAGCCAGACAGACAGACAGACCGATAGCCAAACACAGACAGACAGACACCCAGCAAACACATCCAGACATCCAGACATAGACAGACCACCCAGCAGACAGGACAGATAGCAGACAGACAGACCGATAGCCAAACACACAGACACGCAGCAGACAGACAGACAGAAGACAACTTAGCCAGACAGACAGACAGACAGACACGCCGAGCACCAATCAGCACCCAGGCCCAGAGAGGAAGCGAGTCGGGAAAGCATTCTCCCAGCAGCGCCAGAGATTAAAACCCGGAGCTTCTCTTGGCCCAAGTTTTTTTTTCTTTTTTTTTTTTTTTTTTGGGTGGGGGGGTGGGGGGGGGGTGGAGGGGCGATTTTCATAACTTCTACGGGATTGAGGAGGGTGGGGGATAGGAGGGGAAGGAGGGTAGCGGGAGGTGAGGGGAGGTGGGGTGGGAGGGTAAGGGAGGAGAGGGGTGGAGGGGAGGTGGTGGGTGAGGGTAGGAGGGGAGGGAAGGGGAAGGGGGTGGGGAGGTGGGTAAGATACCGGGGAGAGTATGGGAGGGAAGGAGGAGGTGGGAGGGTAGGAGGGAGGGTGGAGGAGGAGGAGGGGAGGCGTTAGGAGTCGGGAGGGAGGGAGGGTAAGGAAGAGGGGTTGAGAAGTTGGATGGGAGGAGGAAGTAGAGGGTAAAGGGAGGGAGGGTAGAAGGGTAAGAGAGGGAGGTGGGAGAAGGGAGGAGGGAGGGAAGGAGGGAGGGAGGTGGTTTGTGTGTGTGTATGTGTGTGTGTGTGTGTCGTACGTATGTGTATTTAAGGTGTACAAGTTTGCAATTTTTTTTTTTTTTTTTTTTTTTTTTTTTTTTTTTTTTTTTTTTGCGTGCGTGTGTGTGTGTGTGTGTACGTTTCCATGTAAGCACGAATATGTGTGCGTGTATTTTATGCGTACACATCCGATTTTTGTTAATCACATTAATGCAAATTGACACAAAGCAGTGCATTAAACACATCAGTAAAAGCTTAATTTCCTTTGAAGAGTAAGTCACTCATTACACTTTTATTGGAGAGAAAAAATGAGGATGATAATTTTGTGCTTTTTGGAGAGAGTAATTGGAATAATGATTATAATTATTTTGATTTATTATATATATTTTTAATTTTCTTTTTACATTTTTTTTCTTTTTTTTTTTTCTTCTTTCTTTTTTTTCTTTCTTCTTTCTTCTTTTTCTTCTTCTCCTTCTTTTCTTTTTCTTTTCTTTTCTTTTTCTTTTTCTTTTCTTCTTCTTCTTTTTCTTTTCTTTTTCTTTCCTCTTCTTCTTTTTCTTTTTCTTTTTTCTTTTCTTCTTCTTTCTTCTTCTTCTTTTCTCTTCTTCTTCTCTTCTTCTTCTTCTTCTTTTTCTTTTCTTCTTCTTCTCTTCTTCTTCTTCTTCTTCTTCTTCTTCTTCTCTTCCTTCTTCTTCTTCTTCTTCTTCTTCTTCTTCTTCTTTCTTCTTCTTTTCTTTTCTTCTTCTTCCTCTTCTATTCTTCTTCTCTTTCTTCTTCTTCCTTTCTTCTTTGCCTAGTTCGACGGAGCAAAATATGATATGTGCTGAAGAAAATTAATATAATGATTAATAATAATAATATAATTGTAATGATAATAATTAAGGATGCCCATTAATAGGTAAAATTAATTTGTGAAAGAAGGGAGAACCTGATGTAAGGATGATGATAGGAATAGGGATAATAGCGATAATGGAGTTGGCTGTATTATTAGTGATGGTCGTGGTAATGGGAAGTATTATAGAAATGAATTCTGAAATAGTTAAGGATTAAGAAAATGATTCGAGAATGGTCCTTAACATTTTCTTTCTCTCTCCTCCTCCTTCTCTTCCCCTGCTCCTTCTTTCTTCTCCTTTCTCTCTCCCCCTTTCCTCTCCTCTCCTTCTTTCCCCTCTCCTTCTATTCTGCCTTTCTCTTCCTCCTCTTTCCTTTCGTCTCCTCCTCCTCTCTCCTTTCTCTCTCCTTCTCTTTCCTTTCTCTCTCCTCCTCCTCTTTCCTTTCTCTCTCCTCCTCCTCTCTTTCTCTCTCCTTTCTCTCTCCCTCTTCTCTTTCCTTTCTCTCTCCTCCTCCTCTTCTCCTCTTTCTCTCTCCTCCTCCTTTTCCTTCTCTCTCCTTTTCTCTCCCTCTTCTCCTTTCCTTCTCTCTCCCTCTTCTTTTTCTTTTCCTTTCCTCTCTCCCTCCTCCCTCTTTCTCCTATCTCTCTCCTTTCCTTCTCTCTTCCTTACCTTATCTCTCTCCCCCTTTCTCTTTCCTTTCCTTTCTCTCTCCCACTTCAGTCTCATTCCTTCGATTCCCTCTCTCTCCTCCTCCTTCTCTCCCCTTTCTCTCTCTCCGTTCTCTTTCCTTCTTTCTCTCTCTTCCTCCTCTCTCCTTTCTCTCTCCTCCTCCTTCTCTCTCCTTTCTCTTCTCCTCCTCCTCTTTCCTTTCTCTTCTCCTATTCTCTCTCCCCTCCTTCACTCTCCTTCCTTTCTTTGCGCGCTTGCCCCCCATCATTTTCTTCCCATCTTTTCCTTCTTCCTTCCGTTTCTCTTTCTCCTACTCCTTCCATCTGCTCTCTCCAATTTTCTTTCCACTTTCTCTACCCTCCTTTTCCTTCTCCTTTTCCCATCATACCCAGTTTTCCCTTTCCCCTTTTCTCCTATCCTTTCCTTCCCCCCCTCACCTTATCCCCCTTTCCTTCTCCCTCCCTTTCCCTCTCCCCTTCCCCCCTCTCCGCCTCCCCCTCCACCTCCCTCCCCCTCTCCCCATCTCTTTCCCCTACAGCCTTCCCCCCTCCCTCTTTCCCCTCCCTTCCCCCTTTCCCTCTATCCCCTTCTTTCTCCCTCTCCCTTCCCATCCTTCCCTCTCCCCCCTTCTCTCCCCATTCCCTTTCCCCCTCCCTTCCACCTCCCTTCCCCCTTCCCCTTCCCCCTCCCTGTCCCCTTCTTTCCCCTTCCTTCCCTTCCTTCCTCCCTCGCCCTTTCTCTTTCCCCTTTCCCCCTCCCCTTCCCCTTCCCCTCCCTTCCCCCTTCCCCTTCCCCTCCCTTCCCCCTTCCTTTCCCTCTCCCTTCCCCTTCCTTCCTCCCTCCCCCTTTTCGCTTCCCTCCCCCCTCCCCTTCCCCTCCCTTCTCTCCCCCCTTTCTCTTTCCCCTCTCCCCCTCTTCTCTTTCCCCTTTCCTTCCCCTCCCCCTCTCCACTCCTCCCCCTCCCTACCCCTCCCTAGTCTCCCCTCACTCTGCTAATAGGTATCGAGTTGTTTCACCAGCGATTTACCAGAATTTTTCGCTCACTGATTGGATCGGCGATCGTAAGAAATGTCGAGAGAGATGCGGGTTAAGCGATGCGAAAAAGATGAGGTGAAAGAACGAAACGAAAAAAAAAAATCGTATTATAAAAAAAAGAGGGGAAAATGTTCGATTAGAATTACAAATGAGAAGTTGGGAAGGGAGGGGAGGGGGGGGGAGAGGGGTATGAGGATGGAGAGGGGGAAAGAAAGGGAAGTTAAGAGAGAGGGAGAGGGAGAGGGAAGGAGAGAGGAGAAGGAGAGGAGAGGGAAGGGAAAGAGAGGGAGAGGAGAGGGAAAGAGAAGAGGGAGAGGAGGGGAAAGAGAGAGGGAGGGAGAGGGAAAGAAGAGGGAGAGGGAGAGCGGAAAGAGAGAGGAAGAGGGAGAGAGGGAAAGAGGAGAGGGAAAGAGAGGGAAGAAGGAGAGGAAGAGGAGGAAGAGAGAGGGAAGAGGAGAGGGAGAGGGAAAGAGAGGGAGAGGGAGAGGGAAAGAGAGAGGAAGAGGGAGAGAAAGAGAGAGGGAAAGAGAGAGGAGAGGGAGAGGGAGGGAGATGAGAGGGAGAGAGGAGATGAGAAGAGGAGGGGACAGGGAGAGAGAGAGAGAATTAAGGAGAGGGAAATGGAGGGAGAGGGAAAGTTAAGGAGGAGAGAGAGGAAGGGGAGAGGGAGGAGATGGGAAAGGGGGAAGGGAGAGAAGAATTAAGGGGAGGGGGGGGAGGGGGCAGAAGCTGTATAAGAGACTTGTAGTATTGATGTTATTATTAATATTATTGTTATTATTATTATTATTATTTTTAGTGTTTGATTTCAGCTATTCAACATTTTTTTTCATGTTTTTTTATTAGTTTTGGTGCTACAATTAAACTTTTGTAATGGTTCACCAATTTTTTTTTTCATGATAGTTATATATATTGGTTATCATTTTGTACATATTCTATCGATGTATATTTGTAATAGTCTTTATATTTGCATATATGTATATCTACTTGTATATTCACGCACACACACAGCACCATGCACACGCACGACGCACGCACGCACGCACCACGCACACCACACGCACACCACACACACACTCGCACAACCACACACACACACACACACACACACACACAAACAAAAACAAACAAACAAAAAACAAACAAACCAAAACAAAACACACACACACACACACACACACACACCCACACACACACAACACACACACACACACACACACACACACACACTCCACCACACACACACAACACACACCATACCTACACTCTTCTCTAATATATATTTTTTTTATACATATTATACCTTACAAAAATTCCCTCTCCCTTTCATCTCCTTCCTTCCCCTTTCCCCTCTCTTCTTTCCCTTTCTCTCTCTCTCTCGTTTCGCTTTCCCTCTCCTTCTTTCCCTTTTCCTCCCGTCTTTCTTTTTTCCCATCCCTCTCTCTTTCTGTCCATTTCCTCCCTCTTATATTTCCTCTTTCTCTCCTCTATCTCTCTCTCTCCTCCAGGTGAGGAGGGAGGAGGGAGAGGAGGGGAAGGAGGGGAAGAGGGAGGGAGGGAGAGAGCAAAAGAGGGGAGAGCGAAAAAGAAAACATCTCCCGAGGAAAATTGACCCAGGTTCAAATTGCTCACACCGAAATGAACCACGTCAATATTCCTCCTCCTCCTCTCTCTCTCTCCTCTCTCTCTCTCCTCTCTCTCTCTCTCTCTCTCTCCCCTCTCTCTCTCTCTCTCTCTCTCTTCTCCTCTCTCTCCTCCTTTCTCTCTCTCTCTCTCTCTTCCTCTTTCTCTCTCTTCTCTGTCCCCCTCCCTCCCTCTTCCCTCACCCCTCTTCACCTCTCTTCTCCCTCTCTCTCCCTCCCTCATCTACCTCCCTACTTACCCCTTCTCCTCTCTCTCCTCCACCTTCCACCATCTCATCCCTCCCCTCCCACTCCTTTCACCTCCCCTCCGCCTCCCCTCCCCACTCTCCCTCCCCCCCTACTCCCTACCCCCATCCCCCCTACCACCACTTTTTCCCTCCGCCTAATCATTTCACAGATGATAATGAGCGATCGTTCTGTGGTCGGCAGGTTGTCGCACTGTGAAATCGGGGCAATATCTCGGCGCAACAGAGAGATTGTGCAGTGAGGGCGTTAATTAGCGCAGGGGGAGTGAAGCTAGAATTGAGGGGCGAAAAAAGGTGGTGGTGGTGATGATGGATGAGTTGTTGGTGATGCAGGATTGGTGATGAGGATGGTGGTCGGTGGTGTGTTGTGGTGATGCATGGTTTCCTTTCCCCCCTTCCCTCCCTCCCTCTTCCTTCTTCTCACCTCCCTCTCCCTCCCTCTCCCTCCCTCCCCTTTCTTTCTCCCCTTCCCTCCTCCCTCGCTCGCCCTTTCTTCCCCCTCCCTTTCTTCCCCTCCTCCCCCCATCCCCTCCCTCCCCCTTTCCCTCCCTCTCCCTCTCCCCTTCTCTCCCTCCCCTCCCTCCTCCCCCCTTTCCCTCCACCCTCCACCCTTCCCTTCCTTCGCTTCCCACCAGATGTCACGTGAACAGAGTATGACGTCACGAGGGCGATCTGTCGAAAATGACAGAGCGAAGGGAATGACAGTGA
>NW_020868815.1:567504-570004 GCF_003789085.1 Penaeus vannamei
CCGAGCCCACACGGACGCATTTCCTGCCGATATGAATACAAGAAAGATTAAAAAAAGAAAGAAAAAAAAAAACTGAAGGAAAAAAAATATAAATAAAAAATAAAATAAGGATATGCTAAACGTGGCACACATTATTAGGAAAAGGATAACAAAATAAAAGAGTCATTCAGGAAATACTAAACGTGGCACACATTACTAGTAAAAAAAAGTGATAGATAAAAGAAACATTCAGACTAAGGGGAAAAATCCATGTTTCACTAATAAACCGTAAAGACAAACAACAAACAAACAAATAAATAAAAAAGAATATCGGGAAAAAAGAAAACTAACAAACAAATAAAAAATAATAATATGAAAAAAGGAAAACACAACAAAAAAAACAAATCAAATAAAAAACATCGGAAAAACGGAAAAAAAAGAAAAGGGATTTCGAAAAAAAAAAGTTTATCAATTTACCTTCCGGGCCGCATCGACAGAAACAACAATCAAATAAAATCAGAAAAAAGGTTTAAAAGACAATAAGCATCAAATACGTGTGCCAAAAAGAAAAGAAGAAAAGAAAAGAAAAGAAAAAGAAAGAAAAAAAAGAAATAGCACCAGAAAGAAAAAAAAAAGAAAAAAGAAATAGAAAAAATAATAAGCACCAGAAAGAAAAAGAAAAGAAGAAAAACATAATAAGCACAGAAAAAAAAGAAAGAAAAAGGACGGTACCAAGAGAGGAATAAAAAAGAGAAAAAAGAATAAACACCAAAAAAGAGAAAAAAAAAGGAAGAAAAGAAAAAAGAATAAGCACCAGAAAAAAAGAAAAAAAAAGAAAAAAAATAAGCACCAGAAAGAAAGAAAAGAAAAGAAAAAAAAGATTAAGAAAAAAAAGAAGGTCCGAGAAAAAGTCCATCAACATGTCCTCCTCGGGCGCATCGACACAAACGGATAATCAAATAAACATGAGAGAGAGAGAAAAAAAAAAGGTTTCGAGAAAAATAAGCCTCAAATAAACACCAGAAAAAAAGAAAAAAGAAAAGAAAAGAAAGAAAACGTAATGAAAATAGGAAAAGAAAAAAGAAAGCCAAGAAAAGAAAAAAACAGAAGAAAGAAAGAAAACGCAAATGAAATAAGAAAAGAAAAAGAAAGCAGAAAAAACAAGAAAGAAAGAAAGAAAGAAAACGTAATGAAATAAAAAAAGATACAAGAAAGCCAAGAAAAGAACAAAACAAGAAAGAAAGAAAGAAAGAAAACGCAATGAAAATAAGAAAAGAAAAAGAAAGCCAAGAAAACATAAAAAAACAAGAAAGAAAGAAAACGTAATCGAAAATAAGAAAAGAAAAGAAAGACAAGAACAAAACAAGGAAAGAAAGAAAGAAAGAAAACGTAATGAAAATAAGAAAAGAAAAAGAAAGCCAAGAAAACATAAAAACAAGAAAGAAGAAAACAATGAAAATAAAAAAAGAAAAAGAAAAGAAAAGAACAAAACAAGAAAGAAAGAAAGAAAGAAAACGTAATGAAATAGAAAGAAAAAGAAAGCCAAGAAAACATAAAAACAAAAATAAGAAAACATTGAAAAATAAGAAAAGAAAAGAAAAAACCAAAAAAACACAACAAAAAAACAAGAAACAAACAAAAACAAAAAACCGGGGGATTCCGAGAAGGAGTCCCGAGCGCTCAGCCTTTCGGGCCGCATCGCCAGTTACGGGTTGCGGCGCCATAACCGAGTTAACGCGAGCCTCCGGACGGCTTCGGCTTCCAAAACAAGGGCGGACTTTTTTTCAACCCTTTGGAGGGGAGGAAAATATGAGGAGAGAGGGAAAGGTGAGTGAGAGGGGAGGGAGGGAGGGGAGGGGGTTTAGGCGAGAGGAGAGGAAGGGTAGGGAGAGAAGAGGAGAGGGTAGGAGGAGAGGAGGGAGAGGGGGAGGGAGAGGCGAGAGGGGAAGGGAAGAGGAAGAGGAGGGGAGAAGGGAGGTAAGGAGGGATGAGGGAGAGGGGAGGGAGAGGAGAGAGAGAAAGAAAGAGAAAGAAAGAAAGAAAGAAAGAAAGAAAGAAAGAAAGAAAAAAGGAAAGAAAGAAGAAGAAAAGAAGAAGAAGAAAGAAAGAAAAGAAAGAAAGAAAGAAAGAAAGAAGAAAGAAAGAAGAAGAAAAAAAGAAAGAAAGAAAGAAGAAAGAAGAAAGAAAGAAAGAAAGGAAAGAAAGAGAAGGAAGGAGAGAAAAAAAGATAAAAAGGAGAGTGAGGAGAAAAAGAGAGAAACAGCGAGGTACGAAGCAGAGGGAGAGGACACGCTGTCGAAAGGGCGGCGAGTGTGCTCTTTCTCTTCCAACGCGATTATTTTTGCATCGAGTTTGTCGAAGCGAATCTAGCTTAGCAGCCGTTGAGCCCTGATGTGCGAAAGAGAGGAGAGAGAGGAGAGAGAGAGAGAGAGAGAGAGACGAGAAGGAGAGAAGAGAGAGAGGGGAGGGAGGGAGGGAGGGAGGGAGGGAGGGTGAAGGGTGAAGGGGAGGGAGGGAGGGA
>NW_020868815.1:575004-585450 GCF_003789085.1 Penaeus vannamei
CAAAGCCGCCTTTACCTCCTTCCGCCATCTGTTGCCATCCGGTCACCATCCGGGACTCTAAACTCCGCCCAAAGCCTGCAGCAGCTGTGGCGAGGAAAAGGGAAGGTCACTGAGGCGGAAAGGTCGCGCCGAGGGGGAAGGTCATCCGAGTGGAAAAGGCACCGGTGACCTCTGACCTGGATTTGTAACTTAGTACTTGGCAACAAATCTAAAACTTAAAAAAACAAACAGCACTAAAAATGAGAAAGTAAAAAAAAAATGGAATCTATACATGCAAATTAGGAGAAATAGAAACAATTCACATTACATGAAATCTGTAACTGTAAATAAGACTATATAAGATAAACTTGGAAATAAAAATAACAAAAACAGAAACGAACAAAAAAATCTTACCTACCTTCCCTACAAATACTTCAGATAAAAGCAAAAAACAACTGAAAAAAGGTAACAAACAAATAAAAACATCAACAAGAACCGACCATACTTACCAACGACTTAAAAAGGAAACAAACAAAATCCACAAAAAATTACCCTACTTAACGACAAAAAAGAAAAAAATAGAAACAAACAAACAACAAAACCACAAGAAACGACCCTACCCAAAGACGACCTTTAAACAAAATAGAAACAAAATCCACAAGACCCGAACCTACGTAATACCGACAAAAAGATATAAAAGAAGAAAAGAAAGAAAGGAAAAAGACAGAAAGAAAAGAAGAAAGAAAAGAAAAAGATAAGAAAAATAAGAAAAAAAAGAAAAAAGAAGAAAAAAAGAAAAAAAGAAAGAAAAAAAAGAAAAAAAAGAAAAAGAAAGAAAAGAAAAGAAAAAAAGAAAGAAGAAAGAAAAAGAAAAAGAGAATAAAACAGCAACACAAATCCGACTCATACACCCATTCCCGACCTACCCACGCTTCACGGGAGTAAGGCACCGAACTGGCACTCCCTGGCACACGCGAGTCTCGGGTGTGGAATGACCCGAACTCGCTCCCTCGCTCGATCACTCGCGACAAGGTGTATTAAAAAGAAGAGGAAGAAGAAGAAGATGATGATAATGACGATGAGGAAGAAGAAGAAGACGAGAAAGAAGAAACAGAAGAAGCAGAAGAAGACGACGAGAAAGAAGAAGCAGAAGAAGAAGACGAGAAAGAAGAAACAGAAGAAGCAGAAGAAGAAGACGAGAAAGAAGAAAAGAAGGAGCAGAAGAAGACGACGAGAAAAGAAGAGCAGAAGAAGACGACGAGAAAGAAGAAGCAGAAGAAGAAGACGAGAAAGAAGCAGAAGCAAAATATACATTACGTAACTCTTCTGACTGCAATCACGTGACCAAATCTATATCCGGCTGATCAAAATAGAAATGGAATGACGCAATACAAATCAAAAAGCTAAAACAAACAAACAAACAAATCAACAGAAAACAAACAAATAAACGGTAACGACAACGAAAAAGAACAAAAACCTTTAAAACAAATAAACAAATGATGACAAACAAATAAACAAACAGCTACAACGGCGCAAAAAAAAAACATTTAAACCAAACCAATCAATAAACAAACAAAATATACGGTAATGACGACAACAACAACAACAACGACAACAACAACACATCCTGAAATTCCTTACAACGCCTTTAAAACGCTTCCGATTCCCATTCCCATTCCCGTCATTCCTAAAAAAAAGTCATTTAAAGAGACCGGAAACACCAAAAAAGTGGTGTGGGGGTGGGGGAGGGAGGGGGAGGGGGGGGGGAAGGACACAAGTCTGACTTCCCATTTAACGATTTTTTTTTTTTTAAGTTTTTAAAGAGTTGAGAAACTTTTTTTTTCCCTCCCACTCTAACGTTTTCTTCCCTTTTTTTTTTTCCTCCCTCCTCCTTTTTCTTTTCCCTTCATTTCTCTTATTTTTTCTTCTTCTTCTTCCCCTTTTTCTTTTTATCGGCTATTAGGCTGACTCTACGGGATAAAAATGGGTCTGAATAAAAGAGTAATTTGAATTTGAAACTTCTGTCGTGGGAAACGGGGCAGGATAGGGGAAGTAAAGATGGGATAGAGAGGGAGGAAGAGGGAGAGGGAGAAAGAGCGAGAAGAAAAAGCGTTAGAGTAGAAAAAAAAAAGAAAAAAAGAGGGGGATAGAACGAGCGATAGAGGGTGTAGATAATTACGAGAATCGTTTGAAATCATTGAACAATAATGATGATAATGATAATAATAAAAATAATAATAATAACAATCATCATCATAATACCAACAGTAACATAATAACAATCATCATAATAAAAAACAATTTTGAAACATCATCATCATAACAATAAAAAAACAAAAAAACAAACAAACAAACAAAAAAAAAAAAAACGACCAGACAACAACCAAACGCCCGCTAAACGAGGTCGTCCCACAAGCCAAATCGAGTCGCCATAGCCTGTCGCAGCGCCACGGACATTTTTCCCCTTTAATGCACGTTAAGTAAAGTTCCGGATCCCCACCCCTCCCCACCCCTATTCCCGCCTATGATCCACCAACCCCCAACCCCTCTACCCATCACATCCTCCCCAACCCCTTTACCCCTCCCTCTGCTACCCCTTTACCCTCCCCCTATACCTCTCCCTCTCTTACCCCTTTACCCTCCCCTTCCCAACCCCTTTAGCTCCCCTACCCCTTTACCCCTCCCCAACCCCTATTCCCCTCCCTTTCCCACCCCCATTACCCAACCCCCTCCCTCCCAACCCTATTCCCAACTCTCCCTCCCCTCCTCCCTCCAACCTCTCCTTATGACCACCAACCCCAACCCCTCTACCCATCATCCCTCCCCAACCCCTATACCCCTCCCTCTCCTACCCCTTTCCCCTTCCCCAACCCCTTTAACTCCCCCTACCCTATACCCTTCCCAACCCCTATTATCCCTTCCCTCCCACCCTCTTTACCCCCCCTCCCCCAACCCTATTCCCAACTTTCCCTCCCTCCTCCTCCAACCCTCTCCCCCTACCACTACCCCTCCCCTACCCCCCCTTCCCACAACCCCAACCCAGGCCAGGCAGCTTTAGCATTCAGAAAAGCTTTAATTTCCTGATGGGCTGCAGTGGCGGTCCTTTTAGACGAGAGATGGGGGATGGGGGGTGGGGGGGGGGCGGGGGCGGGGAGGGAAGGGGGTATACAAACTTTATACATTAAAGGAGGACTTCCGGGATGTTTTTTTAATTACGTTTGATTATTCATTAACTTTTCTTTTCTTGCTCCTTAAGTGAAATCTATAGAGGCTTTTGAGAGAGAGAGAGAGAGAGTATGAGAGAGAGAGAGTATGAAAGAGAGAGTATGAGAGAGTATGAGAGAGAGAGAGAGAGAGAGAGAGAGAGAGAGAGAGAGAGAGAGAGAGAGAGAGAGAGAGAGAGAGGAGAGAGAGAGAGAGAGAGAGAGAGAGAGAGGGGCTCGTGTATGTATTTGTGTGTGAAGTGTGAACAGTGTGTGTGTGTGTGTGTGTGTGTGTGTGTGTGTGTGTGTGTGTGTGTGTGTGTGTGCGTGTGCGTGTGCGTGTGTGCGTGTGCGTGTGTACGTGTGCGTATGCGTATGTGCGTGTATGCGTGCGCGCCCGTTATCCAACACATCCTAAGTCATCAGCAAAGGATCACTGCTATCCTGCATAATGCAAATTAGATATTTTAAGCTGTTTCTTTATCTTCAAAGTTGGGCAATATACATTTCATTCTTATCGGGGCGGGAAAAGTTATCTAATTAGCGAACTTTTTTCATCATTCTCTTATCTTCTTTAAAGACAAAAAAAATGGATCATGAGCGCAGTAAACTCACAAGGCAAACCATTATAAAACTCGAATCATAAACTGCCCAACGACTTACACATCCACGTAATTGTACTGTACATGCAAGCACACCACGAAAAAACAACAACAAATTTTTATATATATATACGTAAGAATGTGTATATAAAGGCTATATCCACGTATACCTTTGTCTAATTATCTACATAACAAATAAACCCAAAAGGAAGACAGACTAACAGACATAGGTAAAGACACTGTACAGAAAGACGACGTAAATAACCAGACGGATTCCTATACGACACGGACTATAGCCCTTTCTCCAAATAAGGACTGTTATGAATCATTTTACTCTTTCGTACACATGAACACAAATATCTTCATTAATCAGAACGAAAAGACCAGACAAAGAGGGAAGAAAAAAAAAACGTTCCACTCTTCCTAATTGCTTAAAAAGGAGGAAAAAAAGAAGGAAAGAAGCAGAATGCACCGCGCAACACAACGGCCTAAATAGTGGGAAGATAATAAGAATTAAACATTCATAGGATACTAGAAGCGCGCGCACAGACACACACAAACGTCATCTAACATCTATGTATCTATATATATACATGTGTGTATATACATATATGTGTGTGTGTGTGCGTGTGTGTGTAATAATATATATATATATATATATATATATATATATATATATATATATATATATATATACATGGATATATGTGTGTGTGTGTGTGTGTGTGTGGTTTGTGTTTGTGTGTGTGTGTGTGTGTGTGTGTGTGTGTGTTGTGTGTGTGTGTGTGTGTGTGTGTGTGTGTGTGTGTGTGTGTGTGTGTGTGTGCGCGCGCGTGTGTGTGTATAATATATATATATGGATACATATATAGGTGTGTGTATCATATATATATATATATATATATATATATATATATATATATATATAATATACATATATTCACACACACACACACATATACACATATAACCAAAGCCCCATAACCTAACATCGCAAGGCCCCCCCCCTCCCGCAGCCCGAAAGAACCGGCCCGCCCCCGGCGCTAATCCAACAGTATCGCGGGACAATTACCGCTGCGTCCGCCCTCATCCCCCGGCGAGAGCTGATTGAAATGACCCCGGCGTGGCTCCGAATCGCTCTCCGTCGACGCCAAAGCGAATCAATTTGCTGCAAAGAAGGTCTTGATTGCTATTCGCGAGATCGGTGCGCGCGCGTGCGTGCGGGCGTCGCTGAATGAATAATCGATGTGTACCTAAACACGCCTTTCATTTAGCTTCCTGTTCTAAAGTCACGCGACCTTTGGAATTCAAATGTGGCTCGTTTCAATATCGCGATAACAGTCACATTACTCACGATAATAAAATACTAAAATACTAAACTAATGCTGAATACAAAAAAAAAAAAAAAAAACATACAAATAACTTTAATTCAGACCACACGGCCTTTACTACAGAAGATACCAGCCGAGTACGAGATGCCATAAAAACGTGTAACGAAAGTATCAACGGATAATAAGATAATAAATTTCGGGGTAACGATAACATTAACGATAAGACGAAGGGGACACAGAGGGAGAGAACGGCTACAAACCCTAGGTACTTGATAAGGTATGTGCCGGACGTGAGCTAGCTGCTAAGAGGAAAATGAGACACATCTTTAATGTAGGTAAAGAGAGGCGATGGTGTGGCTGGAAACTGATTACATACTGTAGATACAAATAATTAAACAAATAAATATATACGTTAACTGATAAGATTACAGCAAAGTTCTCTCACTATTCCAAACTATTACCTTATCTACGCCATTACACAGATGAACTTCTCAGTAGAACGTAAAAAAAAGAGACGTTAAAAGAAAGACGGAAGGAAAAAGGAGGAGGAAAATTGCACAAACACTCCGAACTCTGGGGGGCTACCTAACTTTTCTTCGGACTATTTTAATTACCCAAACTTTCTGGAAACTTGTCGGATTAAAGTGGTTAGATCCGTTTCCACAATTCTATCTTGCTCACTGCCACCACCCTCGCACCACCACTGAACATCACCGGTTAAAAAATTACTTCAAACCGAGTATCCCACCGAGCAAGTGCTGCCACCAATTTCCAACGAATAGACAGTGCTACCACCTCCGCAAAGAAAGAACACCACAGCAAACGTTTACAGAGACAAAGAAAACACCACAAAGCAACAGCACCACTCCACATAAACACACAGAGAGTGAATATATAACCATAAAAAGCCATAGGATGACGTAGTGACACTGTAAACACTAGAGACCTGCCACCACCACACTCTTCTGGTTACCTTCGATGGCCTTGGAAACATCGGTGAAGGCAGTGTCCACAGCTGTTGAAAGAGGGGAAAAAACAAAAGGAAAATGAGCTACAGGAAATAAAAAGAAAACAAAATTATAAAATGATACCCGGTGGCAAGTCACCTTAAATCATAATAGCAAAAATGACATCTACTGATTATGTACTTTAATAAAAAGTGGATGCTCAAAATATAAAGGAAAATATGTACTTCTAAGTTTAGGTGATCAGTACTTGAAAGCTCAAACAATAATAATAAACTTAAATAAGGAACACTACACAATTCTCATTACAAATAGAAGTTCAAATTCATAAAACTTAAAGGGAATATATAATTAACTTTACCAAACAATATAAAACAAAGAAACAAGCATACAACTAAACAAATAAATCCATAAAAGCAACCAAAAAAGAAATAGAAAATAAAACAAAAGAAAAATTCAACACATAACACTATCAGAATAAAAAAAAAATTGGTCAAAAGGAACACGTATTTTTCCAGCTTAACTTCCTCTCTGGCGCAAACTTCATATCAATTACAGGCGGGGCAACGTTTTTATTTTTTTTTTTTTTTTTTTTTACTCCGAACATAAATGCGTTGAGGAAACATTCTGAAGATGGAAGGTCTCGATGCGTCACTTCGTAAACGATAGTATAGACACTGGTAAAGGAAGGAGTTGGTATATTTCTTAGTAACGACCCGGGATATATTTTTTTTTTTTAAGGTTTAGGTGTAAGTATGTGTGTGTTCGTGAGTGCGTGCGCGCGCGTGTGCCTGTGTTAGTAATCCCCTGGGTGTTTGCATCATTCACTTGGAAAGCGATGCAGAGACTATACATCATAATATAGAGCACTTTGCGGCGAGATAAAACTAAAAGCCTGTGTACCGTGAGGAAACACCACAATGCCCGTGAAAGGAAATGACACCGCAGTGACGTCATCAAAATAAACAACGCCACTAAACGTCCGTGTGAAAAATGGCCCTTTCCATATTGGTAAATTAAAAGTCTCTATTACCAAAATTAAAATGGGGAAAACCCTCTGCATTTCATGAATAAAATAAAGGTAAACTACAATTACCATACAAAATGGCGCCATACTTTACCATAGCACATTATCTCTTAAAAAAAAGGCCGCTGACTCATTTGAATGAAGAAAAAAAAGTAAGCTCAAAAAAAAAAAAAAAAAAAAAAAAAAAGGCCGCTGACTCATTTGAATGAAGAAAAAAAAAATCATTTCCAATATCCTAGTGAGAAAAAATAGTTGACACTTAACGCACAGTGCCTCTCGAGTGAAGTGCCACCGAAAGGAATTACCCCCTACCAAGACATGCCCCAATGGCACCCAATCTGACACCACAACGAAGCGAAACTGCCTCGCGAGCCCCACAAAAAGGGCGTCGACATGAATAAAAGATGACCAGGAGATGGACAAGAAATGACTGCTTTTCCCCATGCATTCGGGACGTCACAGGGAGATGAAACGACGAGCGGAAGTGAGTCAGAGTGGCGTAGGCATCGTTCGTGACGTGAGAATACGCGAAAGAAAGGAAAGAAGTGTACGCTACTCCAAAACATAGAGACTGAGGAGTAATGTTGTTGTTGATGATGATGTGGATGTTTTGTAGTTTTGTTGTTATTGTTGTTATTGGTGGTGGTGTGGTGGTGGTATGGTGTGGTGTGGTGTGGTGTTGGTGTGGTGTGGTGGTGGTATGGTGTTGGTGGCGGTGGTGGTGGTGTTGGGTGGCGGTGATATGGTGTGGCGTGGTGTTGGTGGCGGTGATATGGTGTGGTGTGGTGTTGGTGGCGGTGATATGGTGTGTGTGGTGTTGGTACGGTGGTGGTGTATAACGATAGTGATAACGACCACGATCATAAAAAAAATTAACATCATGATAATGGTTGCGTATTACGGTAGCAGTATACAATGTGATGGGAATAACTGATTAGCAGCGATTATAGTGACAGCAATCATGATGATGACGACGATAGTGACGGTAATAATAACGAAAAACAAAACACCGCAATACATATAAAGTTAGCCCGGGGGTCATAAACTCAGACTGAAAAAAAAAAAACTTTAAAAACACATCAAAAATCACTATACCCATCCAATATACCCGCCCCCCCCCCACCCCGACATAATCCATCTTCGCCCTCACCATCATCTGTCTCATCACCATATTCATTATCCCCCAAGGCCATTCCTCCCTTTTCTTACACTCTGTTCCTTCTCCGCCATCATCATCATCTTTCGCTCATCGTTCTTTTCTTCTGACCCATACTCTTCCATCATCAATTATCCTCTTTTTCTTCCTAATCGTCTCCATTCACGTCCTTTTTCTTGTTCTAAATATTTCTCATTATCATCATCATTCTCCTTCCTCATTCATCATCTGTTTTCTCTATCCATTATAAGCATCTTGGGTTTTGTTTTTTCTCATCGTTTCCATTCACGTCTTTTTTTTCCTTTAGATATTTCCCATTATCATCATCATTCTCCTTCCTCATTCATCATCTGTTTTCTCTATCTATTATAAGCATCTTGGGTTTTATTTTTTCTCATCGTTTCCATTCACGTCTTCTTTTTTTCCTCTAGATATTTCCCATTATCATCATCATTCTCCTTCCTCATTCATCATCTGTTTTCTCTATCCATTATAAGCATCTTGGGTTTTTTTTTTTCATCGTTTCCATTCACATCTTTTTTTTTTCCTTTAGATAATTTCCATTATCATCATCATTCTCCTTCCTCATTCATCATGTTTTCTATCCATTATAAGCATCTTGGGTTTTTTTTTTCTCATCGTTTCATTCACGTCTTT
Organism: Penaeus vannamei; assembly: GCF_003789085.1. Classification (NCBI taxonomy): domain Eukaryota; kingdom Metazoa; phylum Arthropoda; class Malacostraca; order Decapoda; family Penaeidae; genus Penaeus; species Penaeus vannamei. Next base: position 583,925 of record NW_020868815.1, read on the forward strand.
TTTTCTCTTTAGATATTTCCCATTATCATCATCATTCTCCTTCCTCATTCATCATCTGTTTTCTCTATCCATTATAAGCATCTTGTGTTTTTTTTCTTCATCGTTTCCATTCACGTCTTCTATTTTTCCTCTAGATATTTCTCATTATCATCATCATTCTCCTCCCTCATTCATCATCTATTTTCTCTATCATTATTTGCATTTTATGTCCGGAACGTTTTCTCATATATTATCCACAAGCAATTTGTTATCTTTTCTTTTGATGTCGTCAATTTATCATCGTTAATTATCTTTTCTCTTTGCCTATTGTCCGTTTTTTTCTCAATTCTCCTCCTTCCAGTCTTTTCTTGTTTCTTCCAGATAATTTCGTGTTCAGCGTTCTCGTCTCCTCCTCCCCCTCTTCTTCTTCTTCTAATCATCACCATTCTTTTTTCCTTCTCCTTCTTATAATGCTCATCATCCATCATCATCATCATCATCATATTTTCAATTATCGACATTTCCTTCTTCAACTCTGTCATATCATCATAACCATCATTGCTACTGTTGTATTTCAAATCATTATCATCATTACCTTTATTACTATCATCATTATCTTTACTACCACGATTATCATCATCATCATCTTTATCAATCATCATTAACATTATCATGAAAATTACCATTAACATCAGGTCTCTCTCAGACACGATTGCATCTCTATTTCCTCACAATCAACTTCCTTCCCTCCCTACGTTCACCCTCTCCTTTCCCTCTCTCTTTCTTTCTCTCTCTTTCCTCTTCCTTCCTTCCCTTCCCTCTCTTTTCCTTCTCTCTTTCTTCCTTCCATCTCCGTATCCGTTTCCTTCGCGACAGCACTCCTAACTCGTCTTGTCTGCTCCTCCCACCTTCGGCATTCGTTCTCTCTTCGCTTTCCTCTTCTCCCTCATCCTCTCCATTATCGCCACCTCTCCATTTCCCTTCTTCGCTATCTTCATCTTCATCCTTACCCTCCTCGTTATCAACAACAGTACCCTCTCACCCTTTCTTTTCACCTCCCATCCTTCTTTTACCATCATCATAATTACCGACATTCTTCCCTCACTATCTCTCCGCACCCTCCATCTCTCCCCTCTCCCCCCCACCCTCCATCTCTCCCCTCTCTCTCCCCATGCCTCCCCACTCTTCATTACCCCCCCCCCACCTTAAGCTAGCCAAGAAGCTCATCCACGGCAGAAAATATGCGAAGAAGTTGCGGTAATCTGCGTCTTATCGGGTCTCCCCCTCCCCCTCTCCTCCCCTCCTCCTCCCCCTTCCTCCTTGAGCAAATCGCCTCACCCCTGCCCCCCCCCCACCCTCCCTTTCCCGATCCCCCTCTCCCTTCTCCTGGATCTCCTTACCCCACCACTCCCTTTTCCCTTTCCCTCCCTCCCCTCTCTCTTTTCCTCGATCTCTTCACCCACCTCTCCCCTTCACCCCTCCCCTCCTCTTCCCTTTCCCCCAACCATATCCCAATCCCTTCTCCAACCCCTGCCCCAACATTCTCA
>NW_020868816.1:15596-28096 GCF_003789085.1 Penaeus vannamei
ATTTTTAAGAGAAAAACGATGAAGCGAATTCGAAAGAAGATATTCATATAATTTTCCTTGCAACTCGAGAAGGCCCTTGATTGCACACGGGACGGCCTGCACTCCAGATCGACGTTGCAGATAAGTGTAGCCGCCCGGATGTGATACGTGGCTGTAAGCTCATTAGAAAATGAGGTTTGGTAGCACCGTCTTCCCCTTCTCTGCTTCCCCTCCCCCTTTGGCTTACCCTCCTCCTCTTCTTTTGCCTACCTCTCCCCCTCCCCCTCCTCCCTCCCTCGCCCCTTCCCCTCCACCCCTACCCCTCCATCTCCCTCCTCCTCCGTTACCACCGCTTGCACCGTTCAGGAAGGAAAGGCCGTATTGCTTGGCTTTCACCAGATTCCCGCGCGTGCTTTAAGCACGGGGACGCGCCGGACATGCAAGCATACGTAAATACGTGAAAGCAATCGTGAAAGTACAGTTGCATGTTGTCGTATCTGCATGAGTATCTATACATGCAGGCATACATAAATACATGAAGGCAATCGCGAAGTTATCGTATCTGTATAAGTATATATACATGTAAACATACACATACATGCCACAATACTCGCATTAGTGCTCATATTTCCATACATGCAAATTTACTGGCATAGCATGTGCATTCCCCTGTCCCCCATCCCGCTCTCACGTACACAGAGTATGAAAGACCAAGAGTTTGCTCAACGTGTCCGATTCTGTACGTTCCGGCTTCGCACAGGTGACAAGAAATGCGCTGTGTAGGTGTAGTCTACGCGCGTACAGACCGTTAGATTATTTATTGGGAGGGTTTTCCTTGTGCAGACAGCTGTTTGAGTGTTCTAGTTGTCTTTGGTTGAGTGGCTTTGTCTTTGGATGAGTGGCTTTGTCTTTGGTTTGGTTGGTGATGGCTTTCTTGACTTTGATGTCTTGGTTGAGTGACTTGTCTTTTGGGTCTTGGTTGATGGCTTTGTCTTTGATGAGTGGCTTTGTCTTTGTGAGTGGCTTTGTCTTTTTGGTTGAGTGGCTTTGTCTTTGTTGAGTGGTGTCTTTGGATGATGAGTGGCTTTGTCTTTGGTTGAGTGGCTTTGGTTGAGTGGCTTTGTCTTTGGATGAGTGGCTTTGTCTTTGGTTGGCTTTGGTCTTTGGAGTGGGCTTTGTCTGTGGCTTTGTCTTTGGTGTCTGGTGGCTTTGTCTTTGGATGAGTGGCTTTGTCTTTGGTTGAGTGGCTTTGAGTGGCTTGTCTTTGGTTGAGTGTCTTTGGTTGAGTGGCTTTGTCTTTGGATGAGTGGCTTTGTCTCTTGGTTGTGGCTTTGTCTTTGGATGAGTGGTTTGTCTTTGGATGAGTGGCTTTGTCTTTGTTGATGAGGCTTTGTCTTTGGTTGAGTGCTTTGTCTTTGTTGAGTGGTTTGGCTTTGTCTTTGGTTGAGTGGCTTTGTCTTTGTTGAGTGGCTTTGTCTTTGGATGAGTGGCTTTGTCTTTGGTTGAGTGTCTTTGGATGAGTGCTTTTGTCTTGGTGAGGTCTTTGGATGAGTGGCTTGTCTTTGTTGAGTGGTCTTTGGATGAGTGGCTTTGTCTTTGTTGAGTTTCTTTGGTTGAGTGGCTTTTGTCTTTTTGTCTTTGGGTCTTGATGTGCTTTGTCTTTGTTGAGTGTTGTCTTTGTTGAGTGGCTTTGCTTTGGAGTGTCTTTGGTTGAGTGGGTGAGTGTCTTTGTCTTTGGTTGAGTGTCTTTTGATGGCTTGTCTTTGGTTGAGTGGCTTTGTCTTTGGATGAGTGGCTTTGTCTTTGGTTGAGTGTCTTTGGATGAGTGGCTTTGTCTTTGGTTGAGTGTCTTTGGATGAGTGCTTTGTCTTTGGTGAGTGGCTTTGTCTTTGGTTGAGTGTCTTTGTTCGTCTTTGGTTAGGTGTTTCTAGTTTCTGGTCTGGATGTCGACCTGAAAGTGACATCCATATTTACTCGGGCGAGTCTGAAGAAAGCCGCACGCTTGTGGGTTCCTGTAGAAGTTAATGGATATTCGCCGCATGGCCGTTCCATGCAATTCTTCAATTCTCCCTTCTGCCTTGTCTTCAGTCCCTGTCTGTATTCCCACCTCCATCTCTCTCCTTTCTTGCTCTTCCCTTCTCTCCTCTTCGGTCTTCATTGTCACCTCCATCTTTTTCTATTCAACCCTCCCTACTCTCCTCTTTTCTCCGTTCTATGACCTTCTTCCTGTGTCTCCCACTCCCATACTCTTTTCTCTATTTTTCCATTCCCCCATTTCCTCTCTTTCCCTCCTTGCATTTCCCAATATCCTCTCTTTTTCCCATTTCTTTCCGTTCCCCACCCCTTCTCCACTATTGCTATTATGTAGGGGGTATGAGTGTGGAACATGTATACGTTTCCCGCCACCCTATCAATCCCTCCCTCCCCCTCTCCCCTGCCTAAGTATCATTTGACTGATGACCGTGAGTTGCTTTTTTAGGGTTTCCGTTTGCATTATATTGTTATTTATTTGACAAGCCTATATGTTCCAGTAATTAATACGTCTTATACATGCTATTTTCTTAGTTTAACTATAGTTACTCTAGATAAGGGAAAAATTGTAAAACGGTTATGATGTATATATATATGTGTGTGTGTGTTTATTCAGTGTCATATTGCCAAACCTTAGAGCCTATCATGGTCATTGGCAGCAATTTGATCGTCCGAAGACGTGCATGATAGCAAAAGAAAAGAAAAAATCATGATAAAGTCAGCAAGCAAGGATTCGGACGCGCAGAGCCCTCCTTGCCTACGGCCACGGAAAATATTTATGGCATTCTCTCAAATTTTTTCTTGTTTCTTGCAAATTTCGGGTTGGCTGTCGAGGAGCGTGCAAGCAGTGGGTCATTACCGTTTCGTTTGCACATTTTCATCGCCTCTTTCCCGCTTGTTAAACTCTGCTGCACGCGAAAATTCTCGGAAGGAAAGCTTGGAGAGTCCAGAGCGCAACATTTTTTAGAGGGTTTGTGCTATATTTCATTTAATCCGCTTGGATATGTCGCACTTTCACTCACACTCATCTAGGGAGAAGTGGTTCGTTAATATACACAAATAGATGCGTAGATATAACCATATAAATATGTCCGTATGTTTATTTATCCGTCCATCTATCTATCTGTCTATCTCCATCAGCTTATCGTTCGAACGTTCTGACGATCTATCTCTGTCGAGCTATCTTTATCGGGTTAAACTATCTGTCCATCTGTCTGTCTGTCTATCTATATCAGTCTCTATCCATCTATCTATAGATATAATAATTATAGATATGTAAACGTATAGCTGTATAGATATATATTGATATACAGTCCATATACTCATGGATATATGAATATATGGATGTATATAGATATATTGGTAGGCTATATATATATATATATATATATATAGATAGATAGATAGATAGATAGATATGATAGATAGATAGATAGATAGATAGATAGATAGATAGATAGATAGATAGATAGATAGATAGATAGATAGATAGATAGATAGATAGATAGATAGATATAGATAGATAGATAGATAGATAGATAGATAGATAGATAGATAGATAGATAGATAGATAGATAGATAGATAGATAGATAGATATTTACATATATAGATGAATAGATAAAAGTGTATATAATATGCATTTCTACATGCGCGCGTGCGTGCGTGTGTGTATGTGTATATGCGTGCCTGCATATGTTCGTGTGCGCGCGAGCGCTCACACGAACTCCTCTCCTTTTCGCTCCCTTGCCCCCCTCTCTTTCCTCCCTTTTGCCCCCTCTCTTTCGCTCCCTTGCCCTCTCTCTTTTCGCCCCCTTGCCCCCTCTTTCGCTCCTTGCCCTCTCTTTTCGCTCCCTTGCCCTCTCTTTTCGCTCCCTTGCCCCCTCTCTTTCGCTCCTTGCCCCCTCTTTTCGCTCCCTTGCCCCTCTCTTTCCCCTTCTCTTTTCGCGCTTTTCGCCCCTTGCCCCCTCTCTTTTCGCTCCCCCCCCTCTCTCTTTTCCTCTCTCTTGCCCCCTCTCTTTTCGCTCCCTTGCCCCCTCTCTTTGCTCCCTCTCTTTTCGCTCTTTTTCGCTCCCTTGCCCCCTCTCTTTTCGCTCCCTTGCCCCCTCTCTTTTCGCTCCCTTGCCCCTCTCTTTTCGCTCCCTTTGCCCCCTCTCTTTCGCTCCCTTGCCCTCTCCTTTTCGCACCCTCTCTTTTCCTCCCTTGCCCCTCTCTTTTCGCTCCCTTGCCCTCTCTTTTCGCTCCCTTGTTCCTCTCTTTCGCTCCCTTGCCCCCTCTCTTTCCTCTCTTGCCCTCTCTTTTCGCTCTCTTGCCCCTCTCTTTTTCGCTCCCCCGCCCTCTCTCTTTTCGCTCTCTTGTCCCCTCTCTTTTCGCTCCTTGCCCCCTCTCTTTTTCGCTCCCTGCCCCCTCTCTTTTCGCTCTCTTGCCTCCCTTCTTCGCTCTCTTGCCCCCTCTCTTTTCGCTCTTGCCCCTCTCTTTTCTCTTGCCTCCTCTCTTTCGCTCCCTTGCCTCTCTTTCTCCCCTCTCTTTTCGCTCCCTTGCCCCCTCTCTTTTCGCTCCTTGCCCCCTCTCTTTCGCTCCTTGCCCCCTCTCTTTCGCTCCCTTGCCCCCTCTCTTTTCGCTCCCTTGCCCCCTCTCTTTTCGCTCCCTTGTTCCCTCTCTTTTCGCTCCCTTGTTCCCTCTCTTTTCGCTCCCTTGTTCCCTCTCTTTCGCTCTCCTGCCCCTTCTTTTCGCTCCCTTCCTCCTTTTCGCTCCCTTCCCCCTCTCTTTTCGCTCCCTTGCCCCCTCTCTTTTCGCTCCCTTGCCCCCTCTCTTTTCGCTCCTTGCCCCCTCTCTTTCGCTCCCTTGCCCCTCTCTTTCCTCCCGTTCGCTCCCTCTCTTTTCGCTCCCTTGCCCCCTCTTTTCGCTCCTTGCCCTCTCTTTTCGCTCCCTTGCCCCTCTCTTGCCCGCCCTCTCTCTTTTCCCTTCTTCCCCCTCTCTTTTCGCTCCCTTCCCCCTCCTCTTTTCGCTCCCTCTCCGCCCCCTCTTTTCGCTCCCTTGCCCCTCCCTTTTTCGATTCGCTCCTTGCCCCTCTCTTTTCGCTCCTTGCCCCCTCTCTTTCGCTCCCTTTCCCCTCTCTTTTCGCTCCCTTTCCCCCTCTCTTTTCGCTCCCTTTCCCCCCTCTTTTCGCTCCCTTGCCCCCTCTCTTTTCGCTCTCCTTCGCCCCCTCTCTTTTCGCTCCTTGTTCCCTCTCTTTTCGCTCCCTTGCCCCCTCTCTTTTCGCCCTTGACCCTTGCCCCCTCTCTTTCGCTCCCTTGCCCCCTCTCTGTTCGCTCTCCCCCTCTGTCCCCTCCCTTCTCTCTTTTCGCTCCCTTGCCCCCTCTCTTCCTTGCCCCCTCTCTTTTCGCCCCTTGCCCCTCTCTTTTCGCTCCCTTGCCCCCTCTCTTTTCGCCCCTTGCCCCCTCTCTTTTCGCTCCCTTGCCCCCTCTCTTGCTCTCTTGTCTCTTTTCGCTCCCTTCTTTTCGCCCCCTCTCTTTCGCTCCCTTGCCCCTCTCTTTTCGCTCCCCCGCCCTCTCTCTTTTCGCTCCTTGCCCCTCTCTTTTCGCTCCCTTGCCCCCTCTCTTTTCGCTCCCTTGCCCCCTCTCTTTTCGCTCCCTCTCTTTTTCGCTCTCCCTCTCTTCGCGCCCCTCTCTTTTTCGCCCTTGCCCCCTCTCTTTTCGCTCCCTTGTTCCTCTCTTTTCGCTCCCTTGCCCCCTCTCTTTTCGCTCCCTTTCCCCTCTCTTTCGCTCCCTTGCCCCCTCTTTCCTCTCTTCTTTTGCTCCCTTGCCCCCTCTCTTTTCGCCCTTGGCCCCCTCTTTTCCTCCCTTTCGCGTCTCTCTTTTCGCTCTCTTTTTTCTCTCTTTCGCTCCCTTGCCCCTCTCTTTCGCTCTCCCCTCTCTTTTCGCTCCCTTCTCGCTCCCTTGCCCCCTCTCTTTTTCGCTCCCGCCCCTCTCCGCGCTCTCTCTTTTTCGCTCTTCTCCTTTTCGCCCCTCCCCCTCTCTTTTCGCTCCCTTTGCCTCTCTTTTCGCTCCCTTGCCCCTCTCTTTCGCTCCCTTGCCCCCTCTTTTCGCTCCCTTGCCCTCTCTTTTCGCTCTCTTGCCCCCTCTCTTTTCGCTCCCTCCCCTCTCTTTTCGCTCCCTCTCTTTTCGCCCCCTCTCTCTTTCGCTCCCTTGCCCCCTCTCTTTCGCTCTTTTTCGCTCTCTTTTGCCCCCTCTCTTTCGCTCCCCCCCCTCTCTCTTTTCGCTCCTTGCCCCTCTCTTTTCGCTCCCTTGCCCCTCTCCCTCTTTTCCCTCTCTTTTCGCTCCCTTCCCTCTTTTCGCTCCCTTGCCCCCTCTCTTTTCGCTTGCCCCCTCTCTTTTCGCTCCTTGCCCTCTCTTTTCGCTCCCTTGCCCCTCTCTTTTCGCTCCTTGCCCCCTCTCTTTTCGCTCTCTTGTCCCTCTCTTTTCGCTCCCTTGCCCCCTCTCTTTTCCTTCCCGCCCTCTCTTTTTCCCTCTCTTTGTCCCCTCTCTTTTCGCTCCCTTGCCCCCTCTTCGCTCCCTTGCCCCCTCTTTTCGCCTCTCTCTTCGCTTGCCCCCTCTCTTTTCGCTCTTGCCCCCTCTCTTTTCGCTCCTTGCCCTCTCTTTTCGCTCCTTGCCCCTCTCTTTTTCCTCCCTTGCCCCTCTCTGTTCGCCTCTCTTTCGCTTCCCTTGCCCCTTCCTTTTTCGCTCCCTTCCCCTCTCTTTTCGCTCCCTTGCCCCCTCTCTTTTCGCTTCCCCTCTCTTTTCGCTCCCTTCCCCCTCTCTTTTCTCTTTTCCCTCTCCCTCTCTCTTTTTCGCTCCCTTGTCCCTCTTTTCGCTCCCTTTCCCTCTCTTTTCGCTCTTGCCCCCTCTCTTTTCGTTCCTTTTTTCCCCTCTCTTTTCGCTCCTTGCCCCCTCTCTTTTCGCTCCCTTGTTCCCTCTCTTTTCGCTCCCTTGCCCCTCTCTCCCTTGCCCCCTCTCTTTTCGCTTCCTTGCCCCTCTCTTTTCGCCCCCTCTCTTTTCGCTCCTTGCCCCCTCTCTTTTCGCTCCCTTGCCCCTCTCTTTTCGCTCCCTTTGCCCCCTCTCTTTCGCTCCCTTCCCCTCTCTTTCGCTCCCTTTCTCTTTCGCTCCTTGCCCCCTCTCTTTTTCGCTCCCTTGCCCCCTCTCTTTTCCTCTCTTTTCCCCTTCCCTTTCGCTCTCTTGCCCCTCTCTTTTCGCCCTTGCCCCTCTCTTTCGCTCCCTTGCCCCCTCTCTTTTCGCTCCTTTTCCTCTCTCTTTCGCTCCCTTTCGCTCTCTTTGCTCCTCTTGCCCCCTCTCTCTTCGCCTCCCTTGCCCCCTCTCTTTTTCGCTTCCCTTGCCCCTCTCTTTCGCTCCCTTGCCCCCTCTCTTTTCGCTCCCTTGCCCCCTCTCTTTTTCCCTTGTCCCCTCTCTTTTCGCTCCCCTCTCTTTTCGCTCCCTTGCCCCTCTCTTTTCGCTCCCTTCCCCTCTCTTTTCGCTCCTTGCCCCCTCTCTTTTCGCTCCTTGCCTCCCTCCCTTTTTCGCTCCTTGCCCCTCTCTTTCGCTCCCTTGCCCCCTCTCTTTTCGCTCCCTTCCCCCTCTCTTTTCGCTCCCTTGCCCCTCTCTTTCGCTCCCTGCCCCCGCTTTTCCTCCCTTGTCCCCTCTCTGTTCGCCTCTCTTGTCCCCTCTCTTTTCGCTCCCTTGCCCCTCTCTTTGCTCCCTTGCCCCCTCTCTTTCGCTCCCTTGCCCCCTCTCTTTCGCTCTTCCTCTCTCTTTCGCTCCCTTGCCCTCTCTTTTCGCTCCCTGCCCCCTCTCTTTCGCTCCCTTGCCCCCCTCTTTCGCTCCCTTGCCCTCTCGCTCCCTTGCTCTCCCTCCCCCTCTCTTTTCGCTCCCTTGCCCCCTCTCTTTCGCCTTGCCCCTCTCTTTTCGCCCTTCCCTCTCTCTTTTCGCTCCCTTCCCCTCTCTGTTCGCTCTCCCCTCTCTTTCGCTCCCTTGCCCCCTCTCTTTTCGCTCCTTGCCCCCTCTCTTTTCGCTCCCTTGCCCCTCCTTTCCTCCCTTGCCCGCTCTTTCGCTCCCTTGCCCCCTCTTTTCGCTCCCCCGCCCCCTCTCTTTTCGCCTCCCTTGCCCCCTCTCTTTTCGCTCCTTCCCTCTCTTTCCTCCCTTTCCTCTCTTTTCGCTCCTTGTCCCCTCTCTTTTCGCTCCTTGCCCCTCTCTTTCGCTCCCTTGCCCCCTCTCCCCGCTCTCTTGTTCGCCTTCTTGTCCCTCTCTTCTCCCTGCCCTCTCTTTCCTCCCTTCCTTTTCGCTCCCTGCCCCTCTCTTTCGCTCCTTGCCCCCTCTCTTTTCGCTCCCTTGCCCCCTCTTCGCTCCCTGCCCCCTCTCTTTCCTCCCTTGCCCCTCTCTTTCGCTCCCTTGCCCCTCTCTTTTCATCCCTTGCCCTCTCTTCGCTCCCTTGCCCCCTCTCTTTCGCTCCCTTGCCCCCTCTCTTTCGCTCCCTTTGCCCCCTCTCTTTTCGCTCCCTTGCCCCCTCTCTTTTCGCTCCTTGCCCCTCTCTTTTCGCTCTCTTGTCCCTCTCTTTTCGCTCCCTTGTTCCCCCTCTTTTTCGCTCCCTGTCCCCTCTCTTTTTCGCTCCCTTGCCCCCTCTCTTTTCGCTCCCTTGCCCTCTCTTTTCGCTCTCCTTTCCTCCCTTGCCCCCTCTCTTTCTCTCCCTTGCCCCCTCTCTTTTCGCTCCCTTGCCCCTCTCTTTTCGCTCCTTGCCCCCTCTCTTTTCGCTTCCCTTGCCCCCCTTCTTTTCGCTCCCTTGCCCCCTCTCTTTTCGCTCCCTTGCCCCCTCTCTTTTCGCTCCCTTGCCCCCTCTTTTCGCTCCCTTGCCCCTCTCTTTTCGCTCCCTTGTTCCCTCTCTTTTCGCTCCCTTGCCCCGTCTCTTTCGCTCCTTTGCCCCGTCTCTTTTCGCTCTCTTGTGCCCCTCTCTTTTCGCTCCCCGCCCTCTCTCTTTTCGCTCTCTTGTCCCCTCTCTTTTCGCTCCCTTGCCCCCTCTCTTTTCGCTCCCTTGTTCCCTCTCTTTTCGCTCCCTTGCCCCCTCTTTTCGCTCCCTGCCCCTCTCTTCGCTCCCCCTCTCTTTTCGCTCCCTGTTCCCTCTCTTTTCGCTCCCTTGCCCCTCTCTTTCGCTCTCTTGCCCCCTCTCTTTTCGCTTCTTCCTCTCTTTTCGCTCCCCGCCCTCTCTCTTTTCGCTCTCTTCCCCTCTCTTCGCTCCCTTGCCCCCTCTCTTTTCGCTCCCCTGCCCCTCTCTTTTCGCTCCCTTTGCCCCCTCTTTTCGCTCCCTTGTTTTCCCTCTCTTTTCGCTCCCTTTTCCCTCTCTTTTCGCTCCCTTGCCCCCCTCTTTTTCCCTTGCTCTCTTTCGCTTGCCCCCTCTCTTTTTCGCTCCCTTGTTCCCTCTCTTTTCGCTCCCTTGCCCCTCTCTTTTCCCTTGCCCCCTCTCTTTCGCTCTCTCTTTTCGCTCCCCCCCTCTCTTTTCGCTCCCTTGCCCCCTCTCTTTTCGCTCCCCGCCCTCTCTCTTTCGCTCTCTTGCCCCCTCTCTTTTCGCTCCCTTGCCCCTCTCTTTTCGCTCCCCGCCCTCTCTCTTTTCGCTCTCTTGCCCCCTCTCTTTTCGCTCCCTTGTTCCCTCTCTTTTCGCTCCCTTGCCCCCTCTCTTTTCGCTCCCTTGCCCCCTCTCTTTTCGCTCTCTTGCCCCCTCTTTTCGCTCCCTTGCCCCCTCTCTTTTCGCTCCCTTCCCCCTCTCTTTTCGCTCCCTTGTTCCCTCTTTTCGCTCCCTTTTCCCCTCTTTCGCACCCTTGCCCCCTCTCTTTTCGCTCCCTTGCCCCTCTCTGTTCGCTCTCTTGTCCCCTCTCTGCCCCCCTCTTTTCGCTCCCTTGCCCCCTCTCTTTTCGCTCCCTTGCCCCCTCTCTTTCGCTCCTTCCCCTCTCTTTTTCGCTCCTTGCTCCTTGCTCTTCTTTCGCACCCTTGCCCCCTCTCTTTTCGCTCCCTTGCCCCCTCTCTGTTCGCTCTCTTGTCCCCTCTCTTTTCGCTCCCTTGCCTCCCTTGCCCTCTTCTTTTCGCTCTCTTGCCCCCTCTCTTTTCGCTCTCTTGCCCCCTCTTTTTTCGCCCCTCTCTGCTTTTCTTGCCCCCTCTCTTTCGCTCCCTTTCCCTTTTCCCTTGCTCTCTTTCGCTCCCTTGTTCCCTCTTTCGCTCCCTGCCCCCTTCTTTTCGCTCCCTTTCCCCTCTCTGTTCTCTCTTTTGTCCCCTCTCTTTTCGCTCCCTTGCCCCCTCTCTTTTTCGCTCCCTTGCCCCCTCTCTTTTCGCTCCCTTGCCCCCTCTCTCTTTTCGCTCCCTTGCCCCCTCTCTTTTCGCTCCCTTGCCCCCTCTCTTTTCGCTCCCCCGCCCTCTCTCTTTTCGCTCTCTTGCCCCATCTCTTTTCGCTCCCTTGCCCCCTCTCTTTTCGCTCTCTTGTCCCCTCTCTTTTCGCTCTCTTGTCCCCTCTCTTTTCGCTCCCTTGCCCCCTCTCTTTTCGCTCCCGCCCTCTCTCTTTTCGCTTCTCTTCCCCTCTCTTTTCGCTCCCTTGCCCCCTCTTTTCGCTCCTTTCCCTCTCTTTTCGCTCCCTTGTTCCCTCTCTTTTCGCTCCCTTTCCCCTCTCTTTTCGCTCCCTGCCCCCTCTTTTTTCTCCTTTTCCCTCCCCTCTTTTCGCTCCCTTGCCCCCTCTCTTTTCGCTCCCTTGCCCCCCTCTCTTTCGCTCTCTTGTCCCCTCCTTTTCGCTCCCTTGCCCCCTCTCTCGCTCCCTTGCCCCCTCTCTTTCGCTCCCTTGCCCCCTCTCTTTTCGCTCCCTTGCCCCCTCTCTTTCGCCCTTGCCCCTCTCTTTTCGCTCCCTTGCCCCTCTCTTTTCGCTTCTTGTTCCCTCTCTTTTCCTTGTCCCCTCTTTCGCTCCCCTTGCCCCCTCTCTTTTCGCTCCTTGCCCCCTCTCTTTTCGCCCCCTCTCTTTTCACTCCCTTGCCCCCTCTTTGTTCGCTCCCTTGCCCCCTCTCTTTTCGCTCCCTTGCCCCCTCTCTTTTCGCTCCCTTGCCCCCTCTCTTTTCGTGCCCCCTCTCTTTCCTCCCTTGCTCCCCTCTCTTTTCGCTCCCTTGCCCCTCTCTTTTCGCTCCTTGCCCCTCTCTTTTCGCTCCCTTGCCCTCTTTTCGCTCCCTCTCTTTTTTCCCTTGCCCCCTCTCTTTTCGCCCCTCTCTTTTCGCTCCCTTGCTCCCTTGCCCCCTTGCCCCTCTTTTCGCTCCCTTGCCCCTCTCTTTCGCTCCTTGCCCCCTCTCTTTTCGCTCCCTTGCCCCCTCTCTTTTCGCTCCCTTGCCCCCTCTCTTTTCGCTCCCTTGCCCCCTCTCTTTTCGCTCCCTTGCCCCCTCTTTCGCTCCCTTGCCCCTCTCTTTTCGCTCTCTTGCTCTTTTCGCTCCCTTGCCCCCTCTCTTTTCGCCTCTTGCCCCCTCTCTTTCGCTCCTTGTCCCTCTCTTTTCGCTCCCTTGCCCCCTCTCTTTTCGCTCCCTTGCCCCCTCTCTGCCCCTCTCTTCGTCCCTTGCCCCCTCTCTTTCGCTCCTTGCCCTCTCTCTCTTGCCCCTCTCTTTTCGCTCCTCCCGCCCCCTCTCTGTTCGCTCTCTTGTCCCCTCTCTTTTCGCTCCTTGCCCCTCTCTTTTCGCTCTCGCCCCCTCTCTTTTCGCTCCCTTGCCCCTCTCGTTTCGCTCCCTTGCCCCTCTTTTCGCTCCCTTGCCCCCTCTCTTTCGCTCTCTTGTCCCCTCTTTTCGCTCCTTGTCCCCTCTCTTTTCGCTCCCTTGCCCCCTCTCTTTTCGCTCCCTTGCCCCTCTCTTTCGCTCCTTGCTCTTTTCGCTCCCTTGCCCCCTCTCTTTCGCTCCCTTGCCCCCTCTCTTTTCGCTTCTCTCTTCGCTCTGTTCGCTCTCTCCCCTCTCTTTCGCTCCCTTGCCTCTCTCTTTCGCTCCCTTGCCCCCTCTCTTTTCGCTCCTTGCCCCTCTCTTTTCGCTCCCTTGCCCCCTCTCTTTTCGCTCCCTTGCCCCCTCTCTTTTCGCTCCCTTGCCCCCTCTCTTTTCGCTCCCTTGCCCCCTCTCTTTTCGCTCCCTTGCCCCCTCTCTTTTCGCTCCCTTGACCCCTCTCTTTTCTCTCTCTGTCAGTCTACATATGATGTGTGTGTGTAAGCGGCAGCGGTCTCGGATGCCCGACGCGATGATGACTCCAAGTGTGCGAGTGTAAGGTTTCGAAGTCATTCAACGAACGAAACCACAAGCGAGTGCCGGTGGGGGGAAAGGAGGAAGAGGAGGAGGAGGAGGAGCAAGAGGAAGAGGAAGTGATAAAGAGGCGGAGATATTAGATATCGAGCGATTGATTTGATGGTTTATCTATTTGGAAAAGTGATAAAAACCCGATAAATATTGACACAAATAAATAGAGGAAAACGCTCATAA
>NW_020868816.1:35596-40513 GCF_003789085.1 Penaeus vannamei
TACTCAGGGATTCGCTTCACCATAACTTGGATTACTCAGGGATTCGCTTCACCAGAACCTGGATTACTCAGGGATTCGCTTCACCATAACTTGGATTACTCAGGGATTCGCTTCACCAGAACCTGGATTACTCAGGATTCGCTTGGATTACTCAGGGATTCGCTTCACCAGAACCTGGATTACTCAGGGATTCGCTTCACCAGAACCTGGATTACTCAGGGATTCGCTTCACCAGAACCTGGATTACTCAGGGATTTGGATTACTCAGGGATTCGCTTCACCAGAACCTGGATTACTCAGGGATTCGCTTCACCAGAACTTGGATTACTCAGGGATTCGCTTCACCAGAACTTGGGGATTCGCTTCACCAGAACCTGGATTACTCAGGGATTCGCTTCACCAGAACTTGGATTACTCAGGGATTCGCTTCACCAGAACCTTACTCAGGGGGTTCGCTTCACCCTACTTCGCTTTGGATTACTCAGGGATTCGCTTCACCAGAACCTGGATTACTCAGGGATTCGCTTCACCAGAACCTGATTACTCAGGGATTCGCTTCACCAGAACCTGGATTACTCAGGGATTCGCTTCACCAGAACCTGGATTACTCAGGGATTCGCTTCACCACTTGGATTACTCAGGGATTCGCTTACTTGGATTACTCAGGGATTCGCTTCACCAGAACCTGGATTACTCAGGGGGTTCGCTTCACCATAACTTGGATTACTCAGGGATTCGCTTCACCAGAACTTGGATTACTCAGGGATTCGCTTCACCAGAACCTGGATTACTCAGGGATTCGCTTCACCATAACTTGGATTACTCGGGGATTCGCTTCACCATAACTTGGATTACTCAGGGATTCGCTTCACCATAACTTGGATTACTCAGGGATTCGCTTCACCAACCTGGATTACTCAGGGATTCGCTTCACCAGAACCTGGATTACTCAGGATTCGCTTCACCAGAACCTGGATTACTCAGGGATTCGCTTCACCAGAACCACTTCGCTTCACCAACTTGGATTACTCAGGGATTCGCTTCACCAGAACTTGGGGATTTCGCTTCACCAGAACCTGATTACTCAGGGATTCGCTTCACCAGAACTTGGATTACTCAGGGATTCGCTTCACCATAACTTGGATTACCCAGGGATTCGCTTCACCAGAACTTGGATTACTCAGGGATTCGCTTCACCAGAACCTGGATTACTCAGGGATTCGCTTCACCAGAACCTGGATTACTCAGGGGATTCGCTTCACCAGAACTTGGATTACTCAGGGATTCGCTTCACCAGAACTTGGATTACTCAGGGATTCGCTTCACCAGCTGGATTACTGGATTCGCTTCACCAGAACCTGGATTACTCAGGATTCGCTTCACCAGAAACTCTGGATTACTCAGGGATTCGCTTCACCAGAACCTGGATTACTCAGGGATTCGCTTCACCATAACTTGGATTACTCAGGGATTCGCTTCACCAGAACTGATTACTCAGGGATTCGCTTCACCAGAACCTGGATTACTCAGGGATTCGCTTCACCAGAACCTGGATTACTCAGGGATTCGCTTCACCAGAACCTGGATTACTCCGGGATTCGCTTCACCATAACTTGGATTACTCAGGGATTCGCTTCACCATAACTTGGATTACTCAGGGATTCGCTTCACCAGAACCTGGATTACTCAGGGATTCGCTTCACCAGAACCTGGATTACTCAGGACTCACCACCTGGATTACTCAGGATTCGCTTCACCAGAACCTGGATTACTCAGGGATTCGCTTCACCAGAACCTGGATTACTCAGGGATTCGCTTCACCAGAACTTGGATTACTCAGGGATTCGCTTCACCAGAACTTGGATTACTCAGGGATTCGCTTCACCATAACTTACTCAGGGATTCGGGCAGGGATTCGCTTCACCAGAACCTGGATTTACTCAGGGGTTCGCTTCACCATAACCTGATTACTCAGGACTTCACCATAACTTGGATTACTCAGGGATTCGCTTCACCAGAACCTAGATTACTCAGGGATTCGCTTCACCATAACTTGGATTACTCAGGGATTCGCTTCACCATAACTTGGATTACTCAGGGATTCGGATTACTCAGGGATTCGCTTCACCATAACTTGGATTACTCAGGGATTCGCTTCACCATAACTTGGATTACTCAGGGATTCGCTTCACCAGAACCTGGATTACTCAGGGATTCGCTTCACCATAACTTGGATTACTCAGGGATTCGCTCACCAAACTTGATTACTCAGGGATTCGCTTCACCATTAACTGGATTACTCAGGGATTCGCTTCACCATAACTTGGATTACTCAGGGATTCGCTTCACCAGAACCTGGATTACTCAGGATTCGCTTCACCATAACTTGGATTACTCAGGGATTCGCTTCACCAGAAGATTACTCTCGCTTCACCATAACTTGGATTACTCAGGGATTCGCTTCACCATAACATTACTCAGGGATTCGCTTCACCAGAACCTGGATTCAGGGATTCGCTTCACCATAACTTGGATTACTCAGGGATTCGCTTCACCAGAACCTGGATTACTCAGGGATTCGCTTCACCAGAACTTGGATTACCCAGGGATTCGCTTCACCAGAACCTGGATTACTCAGGGATTCGCTTCACCAGAACTTGGATTACTCAGGGATTCGCTTCACCAGAACTTGGATTACCCAGCTTCACCATAACTTAGATTACCCAGGGGGTTCGCTTCACCATAACTTAGATTACCCAGGGGGTCCGCTTCACCATAACTTGGATTACTCAGGGATTCGCTTCACCAGAACCTGGATTACTCAGGGATTCGCTTCACCATAACTTGGATTACTCAGGGATTCGCTTCACCAGAACCTGGATTACTCAGGGATTCGCTTCAACCATAAACTTGGATTACTCAGGGATTCGCTTCACCAGAACCTGGATTACTCAGGGATTCGCTTCACCAGAACTTGGATTACTCAGGGATTCGCTTTAACTTAGATTACCATTAACTTAGATTACCCAGGGGGGGGTTTTCACCCATTATCCGCTTCACCATAAACTTAGATTACCCAGGGGGTTCGCTTCACCATAACTTGGATTACTCAGGGATTCGCTTCACCATAACTTGGATTACCCAGGGGGTCCGCTTCACCATAACTTAGATTACCCAGGGGGTTCGCTTCACCATAACTTGATTACTCAGGGATTCTTCACCATCTTGGATTACCCAGGGGATTCGCTTCACCATAATTTAGATTACCAGGGGGTCCGCCTTCACCATAACTTAGATTACCCAGGGGGTTCGCTTTCACCCTACGCTTCACCATAACTTAGATTACCCAGGGGGTCCGCTTCACCATAACTTAGATTACCCAGGGGGTTCGCTTCACCATAACTTGGATTACCCAGGGGGTCCGCTTCACCATAACTTGGATTACCACGGGTCCGCTTCACCATAACTTGGATTACTCAGGGATTCGCTTCACCATAACTTGGATTACCCAGGGGGGAAGATTACCAGGGGGTTCGCTTCACCACTTAATTAGCTTCACCATAACTTGTACCCAGGGGCGTCCGCTTTCACCATAACTTTAGATACCCAGGGGTCCGCTTCCGTAGCTTCACCATAACTTAAGATTTAACCCAGGGGGTTCGCTTCACCATATAAACTTGGATTACCCAGGAGGGTTCGCTTCACTTTAAGATTACCCAGGGGAGCTTCCGCAATTCTCACCATAACTAATGGATTACTCAGGATTCCGACTTAAGAAACGCTTCACCATAACTTGGATTACCCAGGGGTCCGCTTCACCATAACTTAGCATTACCCAGGGGGTCCGCCCTTCCACCATAAACTTGGCATTAACTCAGGGGATTGACTTGGATTACCCCAGTGGGGTCGCTTCACTCAATAACTCTGGATTTCACCACTTCACCCATAACTTGGATTACCCAGGGGGTCCGCTTCACCATAACTTAGATTACCCAGGGGGTCCGCTTCACCATAACTTAGATTACCCAGGGGGTCCGCTTCACCATTAACGATTACCATTTACCATAACTTAGATTACCCAGGGGGTCCGCTTCACCATAACTTGGATTACTCAGGGATTCGCTTCACCATAACTTGGATTACCCAGGGGGTCCGCTTCACCATAACTTGGATTACCCAGGGGGTTCGCTTCACCATAACTTAGATTACCCAGGGGGTCCGCTTTACCATAACTTAGATTACCCAGGGGGTCCGCTTCACCATAACTTGGATTACTCAGGGATTCGCTTCACCATAACTTGGATTACCCAGGGGGTCCGCTTCACCATAACTTGGATTACCCAGGGGTTCGCTTCACCATAACTTAGATTACCCAGGGTCCGCTTTACCATAACTTAATTACCCAGGGGTCCGCTTCACCATAACTTAGATTACCCAGGGAGGTTCACCATAATATTACCCACGCTTAACCCATAAACTTAGATTTACCCAGGGGGTCCGCTTTACCATAACTTAGATTACCACAGGGGTCCGCTTCAACCATAACTTGGATTTACTCAGGGATTCGCTTCACCATAAACTTGGAATTATCTCAATGGGAAAGTCCGCTTCACCAAACTTGGAAAATTACCCAGGGAGGTTTCGCTTCACCATAACTTGGATTACCCAGGGTTACCGCTTTACCATTAACTTAGATTACCCAGGGTTCGCTTCACCATAACTTAGATTACCCAGGGGGTCCGCTTCACCATAACTTAGATTACCCAGGGGGTCCGCTTCACCATAACTTGGATTACTCAGGGATTCGCTTCACCATAACTTGGATTACCCAGGGGGTCCGCTTCACCATAACTTGGATTACCCAAATGGAGTTCCGCTTCACCATAACTTGCAGATTACCCAGGGGTCGACCTGACC
>NW_020868816.1:50211-55211 GCF_003789085.1 Penaeus vannamei
GCCATTTACTAACGAAGGCGGTGCAGGGGCTGAAGGAGGTGGGAGAGGGGGGGTGGGGAAGAGGGGAAGGAGGAAGGGGGACGGGGAACGGGGTGAGCAACGATGGACAGAGAGAGAGCAGGGAAGTGCAAAGACTCTTGTTTGCATGCAGGGGAGGGGAGGGTGTTGTGCAGTGTGTGCTCAGGAGAGTGGGGTGGGGAGGGAGGAAGAGGAAGAGATTGATTGATAGATTGAGTTAGAGAAATTCGTACCTCTTTGTTTTGACACTGAAGGAAGTCCTTTCATATAACGAACACCACTCTCCGAGGCCAAATATGATTATCCCTAGGCTATAAAAATCAGGTCCTCAGCAAAGCCTAGCGGGAAGTGATGAGCACGAGGCACTTCGCCCAATCGACTTCAACAGAAGTGACAGCCTAATCGAAAACACCTGCAGCTCTCCCTGGGTGTTGCGAGTGTAACGGCGCTCGGGCGCTTTTGTATTCTATAGAGAGTTGCTTCAGACGCTTCCATAAGGACGCTGGCCATGACAAGCCTTATTGAGACGAGTAGCCACAGGCGCGCATTTAATAGCCGCCGACTTCTTTCTTCTTCTTTTTCTTCTTCTTTATCATCTTTCTTTTTTCTTGTTTCTTCCTTCTTCTTTCTCCCTTCTTCGATGGGTGGGGGTACACCGTCCGTAACAAGGTTATGCAAATATATGTATTTTTTAAAGCGGGGAAAAGACGAACGAAGCCTAGATCTGCCCGCGGAGGCGCCGGGCCGTCGTCAGCTGATCGTCCAGGATTCTCGAAACTTCGTCGGTATTTGCGCCGGGGGAACGTCGGCTGCCTGACTTCGGCCAAAAAAGAACAGAAGAATAACAACGCCAGCAACGGACAGCACAATCAACGCCACGTGACAGCAACGCCACGTGACAGCAACACCATTAGCAACAGTATCCTCTCCCCTTCCCCCTCTTGCAACCCTCTCATCTTCCCCCTCCCTCTCCCCCTCCTCCTTCACTTTCTCCTCCTCCCCTCCTCCTGCGCCTTCTCCCTCCTCCTTCCTCTCCTTCCTCCCCCTCTCCTTCACCTTCTCTCTCCTTCCCCTCCTCCTTCACCCTCTCCTTCCTCCCCCTCCTCCCTTCCTTCCTCCTCCTTCACCTCCTCCTTCTCTCTTCACCCTCTCCTTCCTCCCCTCCTCCCTTCACCCTCTCCTTCCTCCCCTCCTCCTTCACCCTCTCTTCCTCCCCCTCCTCCTTCACCCTCCTCTCTCCTTCCTCCCCTCCTCCTTCACCCTCCTCCTTTCCTCTCCTTCCTCCCCTCCTCTTTCACCCTCTCCTTCCTCCCTTCTTCACCTTCTCTCTCCTCCCCTCCTCCTTTACCCTCTCCTTCCTCCCCCTCTCTTCACCCTCTCCTTCTCCTTCAGCCCTCCTCCTTCACCTCTCCTTCTCCTCCTCCCTTCACCCTCTCCTTCCTCCCCCTCTCCTTCCCCTCCTTCCTCCTCTCCTTCCTCCTCTCCTCCCCTCCCCTTCACCCTCTCCTTCCTCCCCTCCTCCTTCACCCTCTCCTTCCTCCCCTCCTCCTTCACCCTCTCCTTCCTCCCCTCCTCCTTCACCTTTCTCTCCTCCCTCCCCTCCTCCTTCACCTTCCTCCTCCCTCCTCCTTCACCCTCTCCTTCCTCCCCTCCTCCTGCACCCTCTCCTTCTCCCCCTCCTCCTTCACCCTCTCCTTCCTCCCCCTCCTCCTTCACCTCTTCCTTCCCTCCCCCTCCTCCTCCCTCTCCTTCCTCTCTCCTTCACCCTCTCTTCCTCCCCCTCCTTCACCCTCTCCTTCCTCCCTCCTCCTTCACCCCTCCTTCTCCCCCTCCTCCCCTCTCCTTCCTCCCCTCCCTTCACTCCCCTTCTCCTTCCCCTTCCACCCTCCTCCTTCACCCTCTCTTCCTCCCCCTCCTCCTTCACCCTCTCCTTCCTCCCCTCCTCCTCACCCTCTCTCCTCCCCTCCTTCACCCTCTCCTTCCTCCCCCTCCTCCTTCACCCTCTCCTTCCTCCCCTCCTCCTTCACCCTCTCCTTCTCCCTCCTCCTTCACCCTCTCCTTCCTCCCCCTCCTCCTTCACCCTCTCCTTCCTCCCTCCTCCTTCACCCTCTCCTTCCTCCCTCCTCCTTCACCCTCCTCCTTCCTCCCCTCCTCCTCACCCTCTCCTTCCTCCCCCTCCTCCTTTCACCTCTCCTTCCCCCCCTCCTCCTTCACCCTCTCCTTCTCCCCCTCCTCCTTCACCCTCTCCTTCCTCCCCTCCTCCTTCACCCTCTCCTCCTCCCCTCCTCTTCACCCTCTCCTTCCTCCCCTCCTCCTTCACCCTCTCCTCCCTCCCCTCCTCCTTCCCCCTCTCCTTCTCTCCCCCTCCTCCTTCACCCTCTCCTTCCTCCCCTCCTCTCACCTCTTCCCCCTCCCCCTCCTCCTTCCTCTCCTTCCTCCCCCTCCTCTTCACCCCTCCTTCCTCCCCCTCCTCCTTCACTCCTCCTTCCTCCCTCTCCTTCCTCCCCTCCTCCTCACCTCTCCTTCCTCCCCCTCCTCCTTCACCCCTCCTTCCTCCCCCCTCTCCTTCTCCCCCTCCTCCTTCACCCTCTCCCTTCCTCCCCTCCTCTTCACCTCTCCTTTCCCCTCCTCCTTCACCCTCTCCTTCCTCCCCCTCTCCTTCACCCTCTCCTTCCTCCCCCTCCTCCTTCACCCTCTCCTTCCTCTCCTTCCTCCCCTCCTCCTTCACCCTCTCCTTCTCCCCCTCCTCCTTCACCCTCTCCTTCCTCCTCCTCCTTTCCCTCTCTCTCCCCTCCTCCTTTCCCCTCTCCTTCTCCCCCTCCTCCTTCACCCTCTCCTTCCTCCCCTCCTCACCCTCTCCTTCCTCCCCCTCCTCCTTCACCTCTCCTTCCTCCCCCTCCTCCTTCACCCTCTCCTTCCTCCCCCCTCCTCCTTCACCCTCTCCTCCTCCCCTCCTCCTTCACCTCTCTTCCTCCCTCCTCCTTCCTCCTCCTTCCTCCCCCTCCTCCTTCCCCTCCTTCACCCTTCCTCCCCTCCTCCTCACCCTCTCCTTCCTCCCCCTCCTCCTCTCACCTCTCCTTCCTCCCCCTGCCTCCTTCACCCTTCTCCTTCCTCCCCTCCCTCCTTCACTCCTCCTTCACCTTCCTTCCTCCTCCTCCTCACCCTCCTCCTCCTCCTCCTTCACCCCTCCTTCCTCCCCCTCCTCCTTCACCCTCTCCTTCCTCCCCCTCCTCCTTCACCTCTCTTCCTCCCCTCCTCCTTCACCCTCTCCTTCTCCTCCTTCTTCCTCCCCTCCTCCTTCACTCTCCTTCCTCCCCCTCTCCTTCACCTCTCCTCCTCCCTCTCCTCCCCCTCCTCCTCCCCCTCCTCCTTCACCTTCTCTCTCCTCCCCTCCCTCCTCACCCTCTCCTTCCTCCCCTCCTCCCTCTCCTTCTCCCCCTCCTCCTTCTCCCCTCTCCCTCTCCTTCCTCCCCCTCCTTCCTTCACCCTCTCCTTCCTCCCCTCCTTCACCCTCTCCTCCTTCCCCCCCCCTCCCCTCCTTCCCCCCTCCTCCTGCACCCTCTCCTTCCCCCCCCTCCTCCTTCACCCTCCTCCCTCCCCTCCTCCTTCCCTCTCCTTCCTCCCCCTCCTCCTGCACCCTCTCCTTCCTCCCCCTCCTCCTTCACCCTCTCCTTCTCCCCTCCTCCTTCCCTCCTTCCTCCCTCCTCCTTCACCCTTCTCCCTCCTCCTTCACCCTCCTTCCTCCCCTCCCCTTCACCCTTCCTTCCTCCCCTCCTCCTTCACCCTCTCCTTCCTCCCCCTCCTCCTTCACCCTCTCCTTCCTCCCCTCCTCCTTCACCCTCTCCTCCTCCCCTCCTCCTTCACCCTCTCCTTCCTCCCCCTCCTCCTGCACCCTCCTTCCTCCCCCTCCTCCTTCACCTCTCCTTCCTCCCCCCTCCTTCACCCTCTCCTTCCTCCCCTCCTCCTTCACCTCTCACTCCTCTCCTTCCTCCCCCTCCTCCTTCACCCTCTCCTTCCTCCCCCTCCTCCTTCACCCTCTCCTTCCTCCCCCTCCTCCTTCACCCTCTCCTTCCTCCCCTCCTCTTCACCCTCTCCTTCTCCCCCTCCTCCTTCACTCCTCTCCTTCCTCCCCTCCTCTTCACCCTCTCCTTCCTCCCTCCTCCTTCACCCTCTCCTTCACCCTCCCCCCTCCTCCTTCACCCTCTCCTCCTCCCCCTCCCTCACGTCTCCTTCACCCTCTCCTTCCTCCCCTCCTCCTCCTCTCCTTCCTCCTCTCCTTCACCCTCTCCTTCCTCCCCCTCCTCTCTCCCTCCCCCTCCTCCTTCACCCTCTCCTTCTCTCCTTCACCCTCTCCTTCCTCCCCTCCTCCTTCACTCACCCTCCTCCTTTCACTGTCACCCTCTCCTCCTCCTGCCTCCTCCTTCACCCTCTCCTTCCTCCCCCTTCTCCTGCACCCTCTCCTTCCTCCCCCTTCTCCTGCACCCTCCCCTTCCTCCCCCTCTTCCCGTCCGCCAGTCGCAGCGGGCGAGGAGCAAGGCAGAGGAGCGCGGTCATGGCCCTCGAGGAAGGCAATCGGCGTTGGTCAGGGTCAGCGGAGCCTCCGCGCCTCGGCCTCGTCATCCGGGCATTCGTTGTAATGGAGTTCATGTCACGAGAGGGATTCGGGTTCGAGGTGATGTGGCTGGCGGTGGCGGTGGCTGCTTGGGGCTGGGGATTGGGTGCGCGCCTTCTCTGTATTTTTTTTTGGCTTCTCTCTTTTCTCTTTCTGTTTTCCTTTTTCTTTCTCTCTTTCGCTTTGTTCTTTTTTCTCTTTCTCCATCTCGTTTTTCTGTATATTTATCTCTATCTACCTATCTATCTGTCTATCTACCTACCTACCTACCTACCTACCTACCTACCTACCTACCTACCTACCTACCTACCTACCTACCTACCTACTACCTACCTACCTACCTACCTACCTACCTACCTACCTACCTACC
>NW_020868816.1:60211-67711 GCF_003789085.1 Penaeus vannamei
GTGGTCAATTTCTTTGTTAATTTTATCGATGTATATTCATGCAGGTTGCCGTGTTTACCTTATGTGCTCATGCCCAAGTACACAAATCATGCGTGCATGGCAGGCACAATTCTGCATAGTCAGCGGTGTATTAAGTGTTCCTGATGCTTTGGTAACCTGACTTTTTTTACACACCGCCATTGTTCCATTGTCAGTCCGTGTCCAGAATGCCTTCTCCCTCGATCAGCTGATTTATTCGCCGCCGCGTTCCGGACCTCGCCTGTCGCTGTCGCTTTCGGTCGATAGACCAGTATACAAGACAATAGATATTCGAGCCAAATTCAGAGTTCATGGCATCAGGTAGCGCATGGCAGCGGATGGGAGGGCGGAGGGGGAGGGGCAGGGCGGGTCAGCAGGCACGAGCCCTTCGCGAGCGTCAGTTACCCGCGGGACGCCGTGGAAGTTAGACGTGTAGTGTGCAAAGGTACGGCGGTCGCGCGTCGGGGAAAGTGTGTGTGAGGCGACCGCGCTTGGAGCGTGGAATTGGCTGCGATTTGTGTTATAGTGACGTTTTTTCGCTTTCGCAATATATTTTTTTCGGATTACAAGTGTTGCTGAAAAAATGAACCTTTGTCGCAATCTCTTGTGAAAATAATAACGGTTATTCAGTAAAAGAATGTCCCTGGAATTTGACGAGTTTTCTGCCATCTGAAATTCGAGAAACAACGCTCTGAATGCAGAATGCAAGTGACCGCAAATAACTTTTTTGTGAAAAAAACATCCTTTGTAAAACCTTTGGTTCCTATATTCAGGTGACCCGTAATGAGAACAATATTTACAATCCGTGACCTCACCTGACTCCTAGATTTTTGTGATTTTTTTATTTATTTTGATTTTTTAGATTTATTTGCGTCTCATTTTGTCGATGTGTGTTACCTCTATACGTGAATCAGATATGTTCTTCATTCATTTTGTGGCTTTTCACAACGATTGGAAGTATATTTCATTATTTTCATCTTGAGATTCATTTGCTTCGCGTTATTGTTTCATTGGTGTCGCTCCCTCACTGTCACATTTTCCTCTTTATGTGTGTTTTTAGGTCGTGGGGGGGGGCTGCTAGACTGTAGGGGGAGTGGGGAGGGGGTTGGGGAAAGGGGGGTAGGGAAGAGTGGGGAGGGGTTGGGGAAAGTTTGGGTAGGAAGAGGGAGAGTGTGGGGGTTGTGGAAGAGAGGGTGTGTGGAGTTGGGGAGGAGATGAGGAAAGTAGGGTGGAGTGAGGCGTAGAGGGAGGATGGGGAAGGGATGAGGAGGAAAATTGGGGAAAAGGGATGGGGGAGTTGGGGCGTGGGGAAAGGGTGAGGTGGGGGTGGGGTGGCTAGTAGAGGAGACAGATGTGACTTGGGAGATAAAGTCAGGGATAAAGATGGAAGCTGTGAGGGGAGTAAATGGCCGGGAGATTAATGGGGATTGGATCTTGGTGGGGTGGGTGGGGTTCGGGAGGGAGAGGGAGGGGGCGTCGAACGGATGAAGTGATTGGGTCCAGGGAGTGGGTAGTGCTAGGGATGGGAGTGGGTTGGCATAGAAATGAGTGGGATTGGGTTGTGGAGCAGGAGAGCAAGATAAAAATATATAGGCATGACCTCCGCCAAGCTTGGTCAGTACTCTCGGTTTATATAAATATAGATAGGTAGATAGATGGAGAGAGAGAATTGCAAGAACAGGAAGCTTAATTGCCGAGAACACCAATTAGTCCTCTCGAAGTGAAGTTAATTAAATGCCATTCCTGTTCAGTGTGTGCGCCTCGCCGTGCCCCGGGCGCGGGTCATGAACGACAGCCATGAGCAGGTCCTCACATTCGCCGCTTGGCCCGGCTTGCGGCCTCATTTTTCGTCCGCCTGGGATAATGGCGCGTGGGGGAGGCGCAATTAGCGGGGGGTAATTAAGGGCGAGGTGTCTAATATGAGGGAAGCGGGTAGGGTATGTGTGTGTGTGGGGGGGCAAGAGGGGATGGAGGGGGGAGGGTGCTGCTCTGATTTTTTGGAGGAGGGTGCGATTATCTGTTATTTTGTTGTTTTTCTTGTTTTCTGGTTTCTGTTTGCCATTGTTTTCTTTGTTTTTAATTTTGATCCCTTTCTCCATTACTTTCTGTTTATTTACTGTGCTATTTTTTCATTTTTGCGTACTCCATCACCCTCTCCCTCTCATTCCTCCTCCTCCTCCTCCTCCACTCCCTCCTCCTCCCACTCCCCCTCCTCCTCCTCCTCCCTCTTCTCTCTCCCCTTCCCTTCTTCCTTCCTCCCCCTTCTCCTTCGCTCCCCTCTCCTTTCTCCCTCGCTCCCCCTCTCTCTCTTCTCCCTCGCTCCCCTCTCCTCTTCTCCCATCCCTCCCCCTCCTCTCTCTCTCCCTTTCTCAGCATCCTACCTTCCATCTGTGCATCCTCACTTGTCTTCTATTTTCTTCCTCTTTACCCGCCCGCAACTCAAATTTCCTCACCCGCCCTTCGCCTCCCACGCCCTCTCCTACACATCCTTCCTCTTTATCTTCGCCGTCTTCGTCCCACGGGTAGTCTTCGTCTTCTTGTACTCTCGTCTTTTTAGTATTTATGTTTGTTGTTTGGAGATTCCGTATTTTTTCACGCTGACATTTTTCTCTTTTCTCACTTCACTTTTCTGCGTCCTCCCTGTGTTGTTAATTCTCTCTCTCTCTCTCTTTCTCTTTTTCTTTCTCTTTCTCTCTACCTCTCTCTCTCACTCTACCTCCTCCCGTCCTCCAATCTTCATTTATGTCAGCGTATACGTAAATGTGCTATAAAGTATGTAGTGATTTACTTTCTTATATGAATTATCTTCTGTGCAGTTCGTTGTTTACGTAAGATATCTATCAGCCTGTAACGCTTATGAGAACACATCGGGGCGTCACGAGCGTACCCTGGTTGTATAAGGGGTTTTGGGAACAGGTGGGGAGGGGAGGGGAGGGGGGGAGGGGAGGAGGGGAGGGGAGGGGAGGGGAAGGAAGGGAAGGGAGGGAGGGGAGGGGAGGGGAGGGGAGGGAGGAAAGGGGAAGGGAGGGGAGGGGACGGGTGGGGAAGGGAGGGGAGGGCAGGGGAAGGGAGGAAAGGGGAAGGGAGGGGAGGGGACGGGTGGGAAGGGAAGGGAAGGGAAGGGGAGGGGAGGGAGGGGAGGGGTGGGGTTGGGAGTGGGTGTTAAGCTACAGGTCCCCTCTCCGGACACTTTGCCTCCTCTCCCTTCCCTTTTTTCTTTTTTCGTTTCTCTTTTTCGTTTCTCGTTGTCTCCTCTCTCCTCCTCTCCTCCTCCTCCTCCTCCTCCTCCTCCTCCTCCTCCTCCTCCTCCTCCTTATTCTCCTATTACTTCCTCTCCACTCTACCTTTGTCTTCGTCTCCTTTCTCCCTTATTTTGTTCTCCGCCTCTTCCTCCTTCCTCTGCCCTTCTTTCACCTCGTCTTCCCCTCTTCTTCATCCTCTCATCTTTCATCTCCTTCTTCCCCCTCCTCCTCCTTCTCTTCCACATCTTCCTCCTCCTCCCCCTCCCCCTCCCCCTTCTCTTCACCATCTTCCCCTTCTCATTCCTCCCCACCCTCTCCTCCCTCACCCCCCCTTCTCCCGTCACCGTATATGGTTGTGGTCCTGCTGTCTACCTATCTACATCCCCCCCCCCCCCCCGCCGATTTTGAGCATGAGGTATGAGGGAAAGGGAGGATGGGGGTGTTAGGGCAGTTGAGGGGAAAGTTTTAGGTGGATTTTGAAGACGAGGTGAGGGGAAACAGGCGGAAGGGGGGTTGTTGAGATCAAAGGGGAAAGGGAAGGATGGAGGGAAAAAGACACATTGGTTAGAGATAAAGAGATGAAAGAGAGAGAAGGGGGATAAATAGGGAGAGGGGTGGAGAAAGAGAGAAAGGGAAAAAGAAGGGAAAGAAAAGATAGATGGACGAGAGGGAGAGAGAGAGAAAAAAAGAAATAGACGTGATGGAGAGCGAAATAGAATGAAAATGCTTAGAGATAGATAAATAGAAAAGATGGGTAGAACATGAAAAAGGGAGAAAAAAGGGGAATTGAGAAATGAAAAAGGCGATTGAAGATATATAATGGGACTAGAATGAGAAGAAACAAAAGAAAAGGCAGATCTTTGGAAATTGAGAGGGAGAAAGAGGAGAGAGAGAGAGAGAGAGAGAAGCGAGAGAAAGCGCACAAAGAGGAGGAAACGAAACATCAAACACGATCCGATCAGATACGAAAATGTAAAGAGTTTAGGACGCATCACACATTTTTTTTATCTTATTAAATCATATAATCTTTGTATTATTGAAGGCACTTTAGATCAATCGCGTGATACAGGCGTCGGCTAGTGTGTAAGGACTACGCTAGGAAGGGAAATGGAGAAAAATGGCACTTAGGGATTCTTGTGTCGGTCAAGGTCGGAAGGTTTTTTATTAGAAGAAAAAATCTTTGACATTATTTTTGTGGTATGTTGGGGGAGGGGGTGAGAGGTGATGGGGGTGTGTGTGAGATTGGAAAGTAAAGAGGGAAGGAGGGAAGGAATGATGGAAGAAGGGAGGGAATAGGGAGGAGAATGAAGAGGAGAAAGAGGGAAAGATGTGGTAGATGAAGGGGGGGAGGGGGATATACCAAGCATCGGGGGGTTTTAAGGCCTTGTATAGGTCCCCATAGCTGAGATAATTTTTCCATCTATGGTGTAACCGGAGACTACAATCTCCCCTTCCCCCACCCCTCTCCCGCCCTCCCCCTACTCTCTCCCTTCTCCTCCCCCCATTCCTCTTCCACGCACCTGCCTGTCCCTTTCAGTTCTCTATCTCTCCCTTTTTTCTCTCTTTCTCTCGCTATCCAAGCGCCATCTGGCCTCTTCTCGCCCTCCCCCCCTCCCCTTCACCCTCACCCATCTCCCAACCTCTTGCCTCTCCCCCCTCCCCCTTGCGCACAAGACGCCGCTCCGGAATGAATGAATGTGGGGGGAGGGGGAAGGGTGGTACCAAGTGGGTGGGAAGCTACGTGGAGGTCGTCCACCACCCCCCCCCCCAGCCTCCCTCCACCCCCTTCTCCTCCTCCCCCGTCCCTCCCCTGTCTCCCCCCTCTCTCTCTCCCCGTCGGCGTCCTCTCCCGACGGCCGACGCACATGTGACACTCGGCGGCCATTTTCGCGCTCGGGCTTGGCTTCCCGAAGGAAACGAGGGCGTGCGCGGTGCCTGTCGGAGGGAAAGCGTGCGGGTGCCAAGGGCCGAGCTCCAGTCTCGATCCTGTGGCCGCTGGGCGCTCGATCTCGCGTCTCTGCTGGGGTGGTGGTACGGGTAGGGGGTGGATCGAGTAGGGGACGGGGTAGGGAGGGGGTAGGGGTGAGTATGGGGTACGGGATGGGAGAGGGGTGGGGGGAGGGAGCTGTGCGAGCGGTTTGGTCGTTGGCGTCAAGTGTGTTTTGTAATGGTGGTGGTGAAGATGATGATAGTGATGATGACACTGATAACAAGGATAATTAAAGTTATGCTAATAATAATTATCACGATAGTGATGATAATGATATTACTAATAATGATACTACCAGTTGTTATAATGATAGTTGTAGTAGTGATAATAATGGTATTGATAATGGTAAAAATGGTAATGGTAATGATGATTATAATGATAGTTTAATAGTAATTAAGCTAATGATCATGGTTGTTTATTTCGAAAGGTTATTGTTACAACTGTAAAAGTGTCACGTTCTAGTTTTTGTGCGTCTTTGTGCACACGCATTCGTATACGGGTTTATGTTGCCCGTGTCTGTCCGTGGGAAAGTAGGTTTGCTCTGTTTTTGTGTGTTTGCGCGCGCGCGTTTTTGTATCTGGCTTTGTATCCCTATTTCTATATATTGCTTATCCATGTGCCTATGTCTGTACATGTGTCTGTCCGTGTCCGATTGTCATTCAGTGTCTGTGTTGCGCGCCCGCGAGCGCCCACCTGACCCGGTCCTCCCCGCGGGCGTCGCCTGCCTCCCGCCCCGCCCTCTTCCCCGTCCTGGCGAGGTTTCACGAGGGTGTCATGGAAGCGCATCTCCTTTCGCTCGCGCTATTGGCCTTTCGCCTCGTCTTACTTGCTTATTTCTTTACGTGCTTGCTGACTCGTCTACTTATTTGTTTACCAATTACTTGCTTTGTCTTGCTTGCGTAATGGCGAGGATAGGTTTTAGGGGTTGGGAGGAGGGTGGTGTGTGTTCGTATGTTGGTGTAGATTTAAGGTTTCAGTTTTATCAAATAAAAAGGGAGATATAGAAGCAATGGAAAAGGAAGACAGAAGAGTCGGAAAATGGGAAGAGATAAATAGAATGGAGAACAAAACGGGAGGAGAGGAATATGAAGAGAAAGGGATGATGGAATGATCAACGAAAATGAGGAAAGTAAGGAATACGGAGATTGCATGTGGAGATATGGAGAGATAAACAAGAGATGAAAGAATGGAGATAGAAACGGGAGGTGAAAGAGGAAAGGAAGTGGAGATAAAGAGATGAAAGAGAAATAAAAGAATGGGCAACCAAAGGGTACGAGAATATTAAGAGAAAGGGACGATAGAATGTATAACAAAAATAAGGAAAGGAAGAGGTACGGAGATTGCGGATGGGGATAAAGAGAAAAATAAGAGGCAAAAGAATGGAGACCGAAAGGGGAGGGCAAGGAAAGGGGTAAGGCTGCCGCGGGCGAGGCGTTGCGCTCTGCAGGTGTCGAGGCTCAGGGACCGGCGGCGCAGTGCGAAGCCTTGCGCTCGCAGGCTGCACGAGGGGCGTGGGAACCGAAGGCGACTTGCATGGAGGGGAAAGCAGAGGAGGAGGAGAGGGGGTGAGGAATGGAGGAGGAGGGATAGGAGAATAGGCAGGGTGGGAGTAAGGAGGAGAGGGAGAAGAAGAAGAGAATAAGGAGGAGGGAAAACGAGAAGGGAGTAAGGAGGAGAGGGAGAATAAAAAGAGGAATATGGAAGAGTGGGAGGAAGGAGAAGGAGAAGGAGAAGGAGAAGGATCTACCACCATGTAAATGTAGATTGGAAAAACCGAGAAGACATTGTTGAAGAAAGCAAATAAAAAGCATGAAGTTGCAATCTACAGCGCATGAATGAGAAGGCATGTCCCCGGACCCCCACCCCTTCCCCTTTCTCCTCCAAACTCCCCACCCCTTTCTCTCTCCTCCAAACCCCCACCCCTACCCCCTCACCCCTCAGCCTCCTGGAAGGTCAGAGCGGCGGGTAAAAGCTTCTCGAAGGCTAGAGAAAATGCGGGACTCGGTAGGTGAAGGTGGGCGGGCAGGTGGGTGGGTGGGCTGGCTGGCTGTTGGTGGTCTTGGAGGAGGTGGGCGTGCGGGTTGGAGAAGTGTGGGCGGGTTGAGAAACAGGTAACAATGTGCGTATTTAGAAAAATACGTCACGACCGTGGATCTCTTCGGTATAGAGCGCGCGGGCATTCGAGAGCATTTGTGGGTACGTGTGAAGTGGGGGTGGGGGTGGGGGTGGGGGTGGGGGCGGGGCGGGGCG
>NW_020868816.1:72711-80047 GCF_003789085.1 Penaeus vannamei
CACACACACACACACACCACACACACCACACACACACACACACACACACACACACACACACACACACACACACACACACACACACACACACACACACACACACATATCTTGCCAGACCGCTTCTCTTTCCTACCGTGTGCCATTCTTGTCACCTTGCTTTGAGGTCCTTTAGTCCTGCTCTGGTTTGAGGTCGTGGCTTAAAAGAAGCAAGCATGAGGAAATGGCTTGTGTGTGTTTTTCCTCACTTATTTGCCCGTCTCATGCAACCGACGTGATGGGTGGTTTGCAGTGTAAAGATGGCAGGTTTGCTGGCATGCCTTCGAGAGGTTTTTCTCTAGCTGAATAAGGTTTAATTTTCTATCAGACTCGTACAAGGGATGGATGAGTGTTGTTTTCCACTCCATGGGTAGGTTGGAGTTGGATCGGGTGGGCGGACGAGGTGGAAGTGTAGGCGAAGAAAGGGGTGGGGTGGAAGTGTAGGAGGAGGAGGAGGAAGCGTAGGAGGAGGAGGAGGTGGTGATGGAGGTGGAAGAAGTGGATACGAGGTGGGGATGGAGGAGGAGGAGGAGGAGGAGGTGGTGGCGGCAAGATCGACGTGGCCGGGGTGATGAGGGCGCCGGCCCACCCGCTGCTGCCCTTGTTATGATATACCGTAAGAAAAACTTTATGAGAGAGTGAGGTGGGGAGGAGAGGGAGCGAGGGAGAAGGAGAGACGGAGAAGGAGCGAAGGAGAAAGAGGGAGGTAGGTGAAGAAGAAGGAAAGAAAAGAGACAGAGTGGGTGGAAGGGAAGGACGGAAGGCGAGGGGAGAAAGAAAGGAAGATAAAGGAGGAGAGATAAAGAGATGGAGGAAAGTAGCAGTAGAAGGAGAAGGAAAAAAGGAAAAATAGTGAGAAATGGTGGGCTTGATATCCCTGGGAGCGAGGGGGGACGGGGGGAGAGGAAGGTAGGCCGGGGTGGCGCAAGGCAAGAGGGAGAGTTGGCATTTGGCAATCGATGGATTTCACCGCCACCTCCCGAGGGCCAGTGGGCGCGGGCGGCCTTGTGGGGGATCAGGAGGGGAGGGGGTGGAGGTGGACCTTGGTCGGAGGGCGAAGGCGGGGGAAGATTGGGCGGGGAGGAGAACAAGGAGGACGATGAAGAAAGGTGAAGAGGAGGAGGAGTAGTAGGAGAGGAGGAGAAGAAGAGGGGAAGTAGAAAAGAGGTGAGAAGTAGATTGACCTGGAATTAGTTTTATGTCAGAGAAGGAGATGAAAAGGTGATACCGAATGGAAGAGGGAGGAAGAACGAAGAAGGGGAGGACGTGAAACAGAAAGAGAGATTACGGACGAAAGAAGAAAATAGCCAAGTTGCCGGGCGACGCTGTGTCAACACGGCGTCACTCGAGTCGTGCTTAAAAGGCCGTTGTTGTTGACAGGTGGTTTGATCGAGGGGAGGGCGGGGTGACGGGGTAGGGGGCGGCGTCGTGAGGATCGAGGCCTTGCAGCTTATGGCCCCCCCTCCCTCTTCCCCTCCCTCTTCCCCTGCATCCCCCTCCCATCTCCCTGAACCGTCCCTTTCCCCTTCTCATCCCCCTCCCTCTTCCCCCTCCCCTCCCCTCCCCTCCCGTCCCTTCCACTCCCCCATACTCGTTCCTTTCCTTCCGTTCCCCACTTATTCTCTCCATTCCCCTCTTCCATCTCGTTTCTTTCCATCCATTCCCTAATTCACCCCGGTCTATTCCGTCTGTTCCCGCTTCCCCTTCCCTTCCCTCTCCTTTTCCCATTGCTTTGCCCTTCTTTCATTTCCCAATTCCGTTCCTCCTCTAGATATCCCTTCACCCGTCTCTTTTCCTTCCCCCTCATTCTCTTCCCCTTCTCCTCCTCCTTCCCTCCCCTTTCTCCTCTTCATTCCCTCCCCATTCCCAATCCTCACCCCCACCCTATTCCCCTCGATTTCCTCCCCCACCACACCACCACCTCCTCTCCCCGCCCCAACCCCCCCCCCCGCCCCCGCCCCGCACGTGCTGCCTGTGTCATTAGGACATAGCGAGCCGCGGCGTGACCTGTGGCTGGGAGAGGTCATCCGTGCGTCCTTTTCTTGACCTCTTCCTGATCTCTTGACCCGCGGTAGGATGCGTTGTCTCTTGAGAAGGGTTCGTCTCCTAGAAAACTCAAGGGAGGCGGAATATGTGGTTCTATTGGCTTTTTCCTTCTCTTCCTCGTCCTCCTCATCCCCCCCCCCTCCACCGTTTCCTCCGGCTCCACATTTTCCTCTTTCACCTCCTCCTTTTCCTCATCCCTTATTTTCTTCCTTTTCCTCCTCCAATTCCCCCTCCTCTTCATTTTCTTTCTTTTCCTCCTCCTCCTCCTCCTCCGTCGCGTCACAGTCGGCGTTGCTTCACCTTGCGGCGGTGGGCGTGGCTTCGTGACCGACTGTTTTCAGAGGCGGCGTGGGCGTGGGCGTCCAAGGCGTTGCACAGATCCAAAAAGAGGAAAAGTTGGTTATGGTTGTTTATCCGGTAGAATTAAAGTGGTTATGGTAGTGGCTGCGCGCATGGTTGTGGTGGTGATGGTGGTGGCGGATTTTTAAAAATAATTATATATGCTTAGTCATATTTAGTCTTGTTTAATGTGTTTTGCTCTTTGTGTTTGATCAGGTATATATTAAGCGATTATGGTGTTGATGATTAATATGTAATTATGATATTGTTATTTGATTGTGAAAGCGAAACTATTTTAAAATGGCGCAAGCATTTTCTCGTATTTGTAATTAGACAGGATAAGGTGATGATGACATTGAAATGTATCTTGGCAACATTAACCAAATACCATGAAAAAATTTCACCCTCCGCTCTCTCTCCTCTCATCCAGTGAAAGCCAAACGCCTCTTTAAGGAGGCACCTAATCATGACAAATTAAACATGAAAAAGAGCGAGGGCGGCGGGACAGGCGGAGATGCGCCCCACGCCCATCCCGCCCGCATCACCTGCCACACGCCCATACATTATCTCCTCGGCGCTTTATGTTCGCGTTTGCCTCCACGCCGCCAAGTGTCAGCGCGGGCGGGGCGAGGGGTGGGAGGGGGTGGGTAAAGGGGATGTGGGTGGGGGTGATGGGGATGGGGCATGAAAGGGGATAAGGGGGATGGGGAAGGACGGAGGGGGGGAGAGGAATGGGCTGATGCTGAGGAAAAGAGTTATCTTGCGCTGTCAGGGTTGATTGTCGTGGTGGGGGAGGGGGAAGGGGTGGGGGGGGAGGGAGTCTGTGGCGGTGATCGCAGTTTGAATATTTTCTTTCGCTCTTTCTTTCTTCCTTTCTCGCGGCGCACGCGCGCGCGCTCACACACACACAACCACACACACACACACACACACACACACACCACACACACACACACACACACACACACACACACACACACACACACACACACTTATTAACCAAAGCCTCGACCCAGTTACTACTGAGAGCATTACAAGCCCCGCGCGTGTCCTGTAGCAGTCATATCGAACAGCAGTACATAGAGCCCGCTACTTACCCAGGCGGACTGTGTCGTTAGTCCGCCACGTCGAAGGTGGGACGGAGACAATATTGAGATGGATGGCGATGACTTGGAGTTGCCGACGCGTCCCTTGGGAGTTTCGTCGCGTTTGAATTGCTTGCAGGACGCGCCTTCTTGGGCAGAGAGGCACGCGCGCTCGGCCGCCTGCCAACTCGCTTCGCCTCACCGGAACGAGCGCGCCTCGCCCCCGCCCGGCTTGTAGCCTTCACTTTACAAGCGACGCCTTCTTGAGGAGTAGCTCCAAACGCGCCCTCCTCCCTGCTGAAGGGAAGAGGGAAATGGGGACAAGGGAGCTGATGCTTGCGGAAGTGGGCGCGAGGACGAGGCGGCCGCGGGGCGCTCGCTGCAAGGCGTTCTCCTGGCGTCGTCGGGGAATTCCGAGCAGGTTGTTGGGGAGCAGAGCGAATGTTGCGAATGTATGATCGAATGCGCTAGAAGCTTTCGTAATTGGGCAACATGGGCGTGTACAGGGAGTCGCGACGTGAAAGGGGGGAGGGGGGGAGGGAGCAACAGATAAGGACTGTGACAGATTACGCGTCAGGAGCAACAGAGAGCCAACATATGGTAGCGCGAAGAGAGACCAACGCGCAGCAACGGAAGGTCCTGACACTCGCCGGCGATAACGGAAGAGAAAACGCTGTAGCACCTGCAGATACCAACGATACCACCGCACTTGGCAATTACGAGTTGTCGGGGCGGAATCAGAAAGCAGCGGTCGACCAGAAGAGCGACGCCGAATCACGCGAAGTTCAAATTCTGCCGACAGATGGTGTCGCTATCTCGCCCGCAAGCAAGCACCCGCATTGAAGACGACTTAAACCCCGGGTTATTATGGCAAGCGGCTTCGTGACCGGAGGAATGAAAGCAGGTCAGTTCCCCCGCAAACGCCCATGCACAGACTCGTAAAGGTGCGCGTTTCACCCTTTGAAACATCCTCGGATTCGGACGCGCGGAGGCCGACGGAGGAGCTGCGCTGGAAATCGGCGGATCGTGCGAAGGGCGAGAGGACGTCGCTGATAATCACGTGTGGTTTAGTTAGCCGTGTTGGGCAGCGGCGGCGTGGTGGCATGTGCTGAATCCCCTCGGCATCGGGAGGAGGGGTGGGGTGGAGAGGGGGGTGAGAGGGGGGTGTGGGCGAGAACAAGGGGGTCGAGGAGGTAGATAATTCAACGAGGGGATGAAAAAGAGCGAAATACGGAAAGGAAATAGACGATGGAAATAAGAGGAAATTCGCAACAGTGGACGGGGGGAAGGGGGAGGGGAGATGACGGCCGAGGGGTACGCGGAGAGAAGCGAGAGGCGATTACTCGGCACTTTCCAAGTCACGGCTGGATGACCCCGAGGTCAGGTCAGCCTCGACACAGCTAAGGTCAGGGATTCACTTCGCCATTGCATCCTGTGCCATGAATAGGTTACACTAATGAAAATGTTAAACAGTTATATGGGAAAGAGAGAGAGAGGAAGAGAAAAAGAAAGAGAGGAAAGGAGAGGAGAGAGAGAGAGAGAGAAAAGAAGGAAGGAAGGAAGAAAGAAAGAGACTGAGTGAGTGAGAGGGGGGCAAAGAGAAGGAAAGAAAGAAAGGAGAGGGAGAGAAGGGGCAGATGGTGCAGAGAGAGAACATTCCACACAAACACACTCTCTCCCACTGTTAATGTTCTTGACACCAAAAATTCCACCAATTGCTAGGCATCTGTGTGAATGGAATCTTACGAATGCCCAAAAAAGAACATTCCTTAAAAAATAAACCAAAAAAGTCCCCAAATAGAGGTACGTCTGGAGAGAATCGTCGAATCAGGAGGAATCTAATGAATCCAATAATCGATCTAATGAAGCGAAGATCAGTCGAATCAAATCGACACAAAAAAGAACTCGCCATTGGAGGAAAGTGATCAGACATCAATTTTCTTTTTTTATTGTTATTTTTTGTGATGGTGATGATAGTCCGTCGCTTTCTGCTTGGGTGACCGCGGGCGCGCTTGGCGATGCCCGTTAATGCCCTGTTAGATGCCCACGGCTGACGCTTTACATATGGCCGGGTGCTTAGGCCGGCCGGGGAGAACGGGGGAATTAGGCGAAGGCTTAGACTGCCGGATCCAACCTTTTTGTCTTTTTTATTGTTGTTGTTCAGTGTTTTATTTGTTTCCATCTTTTCTTTTCGGTTATTGTTGTCGTCCAAAGTTTTATTCGTTCCGTGTTTCTGTGTGCTATTTTTAGATTTTTTTGAGTAGGGGATTTTTTACTTTTTCGCTTGTGTTGATTGTTTTTGTCGCGAAAGAAAGAGTTTGGGTGTTCGAGGTCGCGCCTTATTTGGCCTCTCTGCGCAGGTCGCGAGGCTTGACCTAAGCTGGTTGCAGGATGTTGCGCAGCGTTGCATCCGTGGCAGCAACAGCGGGCTGACAGGATCGTGCGGAGTCGTAAAAGGAATGGGATTTTAAGCTCGAATAAAGGGAAAGCCGGATTGGCCGCTTTGAATGCCCTCCGTGTGGTGGGGTATGTGTTGGGCATTTGCTTGTTTGCCCATTTCGTTGTCCATTTGTGTGCGCGCTCTCGTCTCTGCGTTCTGTCGCGCGCAGGCTGGTCGTTGGGTCGTTCCCAGAGCAAGGGGCTTCCTGTGCACGAGCGCTGGTGTCCGAGCCTCCCCGGCACGCGCAGGCTCACCAGGTGGACCTCCGGAGGCCGGGCAGGGCAGGCGGGGGCCAGGTGGACGCAGGCGGTCAAGGTGACTCCGGAGAAATCTACCGCATGCCTCGGTGCTCCTTCGTAAGGCTGGCCCGCGTCTTGGATGCCTTACGAATCTTGTGCAAGCAGAAAATGTCCAAATATACGTATGTTTTTTTCTCTTCGTTACTATTCATAATTAATTCTAAACGGAATGTTGGCGGGGTGTGCGATCTCCCACACGAGCTCCCCTTCATTGGGCCTACGTTCCCTGTTGTTTTCTCGCTCGCTCTTTACCCGCTTCTGTTAATGAAGTGGCTGGGCTACGAGGCACGCCACTCCGCCTCGCTTATTATGCCCGGTTTTAATTAAGGATTTCGGCCGCGAAGACGGAGTGCTGCGAGTAAGGGGGAGGGGGAAGGGGAGGTCTCGAGGCGACGGGAGTAAATTGTTGACGTTGCTGGAGTATGATGGAGAGTCGCCGTCTCTCCCTGGATGTGCGTGCAGAAA
The DNA here is from genome assembly GCF_003789085.1 of Penaeus vannamei. Classification (NCBI taxonomy): domain Eukaryota; kingdom Metazoa; phylum Arthropoda; class Malacostraca; order Decapoda; family Penaeidae; genus Penaeus; species Penaeus vannamei. Next base: position 79,422 of record NW_020868816.1, read on the forward strand.
AGGAATTTGTTTTATTTTTTATCTTGGTTGCGTGCGGTATGGTGGTGGTAGGTAAAAAGGATAAAAGAAGGAAAAAGGAGGGAGAGAGAGAAACAGACACAGAAACAGAAACACGATGATGGTGACATACAAGAGGGAGGCAGGAAGAAAGATATCGATCCCTTGCAACATGAGACAGAGAGAGGGAAAGAGGTCGATGCACAGATAGAGAGAGAGTGACAAGCGAGATCGAACTCGGGGATGACGTGCTACAAACGACCCTTAAGTAGCTGCCATGGCAGTGGCACGCGGGTTTAAGTAGCCTGGGGCAGGAGGGGGGACGGGGAGGGACTAATAGCCCTGTTTGTGGGAGTCGCTCCCTCTTCGGCTGTTGTTGGGGCGGTTGCATCTCTTCTTGCTGGGGCGCCCTGGTGTTCGAGCGGGTTGCTTTTGGATCGCTCCTCGTGTTCTGGTCTCGATCATTTGTTCAGATCGATTTAATGATACCCACCCCTCCCCTCCTTTCTCCTTCCCCTTCCCCTCCCCTCCTTCTCCTTCCCCTTCCCCTTCCCCTCCTTCTCCTTCCCCTTCCCCTTCCCTCCCCTCCTTCTCTTTCCTTCCCCCCCTCCCCTCCTTCTACCTTTTCC
>NW_020868816.1:80472-91873 GCF_003789085.1 Penaeus vannamei
CCCTTTCCCTCCTTCTTCCTTCCTCCCAAACACACACACCTCCGTAATCATCTCTTTCCGCGTTAATCACTGCCTTTATCCTCCAATCGCATCCCAGACGGCCCTCCAATCGGCGAGAGATTAGTTGGACTACGGCGCCCGTGTGCCGCGGCGATGAGTCAAGATGATTTGTCTCCAGACGCATGGGCGCCATGGGAGCGGTGCGAGATGAAGAGCGCGCCGGGATTCCTTGGGCGGGAGAGAGTTCGAACGGGGATTCCTTGGGCGGGAAGAGAGATTGGCGGGATTCCTTGGGCGGTGAGAGAGTTCGGGCGGGATTCCTTGGGCGGGAAGAGAGTTCGATTGGCGGGATTCCTTGGGCGGAGAGAGAGTTCGATTGGCGGGATTCCTTGGGCGGGCGGAGAGAGAGTTCGAGCGGATTGGCGGGATTCTTGGGCGGGAGAGAGTTTCGATTGGCGGGATATTCTTGGCGGGAGAGAGTTCGATTGGCGGGATTCCTTGGGCGGGAGAGAGTTCGATTGGCGACGGCATTCCTTGGCGGGATTCCTTGGGCGGGAGAGAGTTCGATTGGCGGGATTCCTTGGGCGGGAGGGAGTTCGAGTGACGAGTGGCGGGATTTCCTTAGGGCGGTGAGACGAGTTCGATTGGCGGGAATTCTTCTCGGGGCGGCGAGGAGAGTTTCGATTGGCGCGGATTCCTTGGGCTTCCCCTAAGACGTGGCGGGAGAGAGTTCGATTTGGCGTCGGATTTCCATTGGGCTGTGTCGAGAGAGGGTTCGGATTGGCGGCTTCCTTGGGCTCCGGGAGAGAGTCGTCGATTGGCGGGATTCCTTGGGCGGATAGATAGAGTTCGATTGGTCGGGGAATTTCCTTCGCGCACCGAGCATTGGGCAGGGGGGAATATAATACGATGGGTCTATCGAATGGCGCTTATTGGGAACGGCGTTTGAATGCGGGGATTTCCTTTGGCCGGGTTGTGAGAGTTTTGATCGGCCAGAGGGAGGTCGGCGAGGGGGAATTGGGCTTTTGCTTTGCTTTTTTTTTTGCTCTCACAACCTGTTGGGCTGTTATGGGGTGAACAGGGATGGCACGGCCAAGGGCGAAGTAGGGTCGGGTATTTGCTTTGTCCTTATCCTTTTCCTCTCTCTTGTCCTACATCCCCAACGTCGGGTATCACATCCATCATCCATCCGTCTAATCCCACTCCATCCATCCGTCCAAGATTATTTCATCCATTCCGCCCCCGTCCCATTCTACCTCCCATCCATCCATCCATCCGTCCATCCAGCATCCCCTCCCCCGGGGGGGGGTCCGTCCGTCCACCCGTCCACTCCACGCACCCTCCGTGTGCCCGTCCCTTTCTCTCTTCCTCTCCCTTCCCAGTCCCATTTCCTGTTCCCTTCCGCCGCGCCTCGCCCTCGAACCCCAGCTCGAGGAAACTGGGTCAAGAAGCTTTAATTACCGTACCATTAGAGGAAGGAAGAAGAGATAAGAAAATAAAAACAAGAAAAATTATGTAGCGAAAATGGAAATACTAGCTGACGATAAGAACGTAATGGGAATACGCGGGGAGAGAGAGAGAGGGAGAGGGAGGAGGGAGAGGGAGAGAGAAGGGAGGGAGAGGGAGAGGGAAGGGAGGGAGGGAGAGGGAGGGAGAGGGAGAGGGAGGGAGGGAGGGAGGGAGAGGGAGGGGAGGAGAGGGAGAGGGAGGGAGGGAGGAGAGGAGAGGGAGGAGTGAGGGAGAGGGAGGGAGGAGGGAGAGGGATGATGGGAGGGAGGGAGGAGGGAGAGGAGGAGGGAGAGGGAGAGGGAGGGAGGGAGAGGGATGAGGGAGGATGATGGAAGAGGAGAGGGAGGGAGGGATCTGAGGGAGAGGGGAGATGGGAGGGAGTTTTGACAGAGGTGAGTAAATCTACGGCTCGCAGCAACGAAGTAATGGGCAGGGAGTGATGAGGTGCAGTATTGGGATTGGGAGGTGCTGAGAGAGTTGAGGGAGTGGAGAGGGGAAGGGAGGTGAGAGAGAGGGAGAGGAGATGGGAGGGAGAGGGAGAGGGATAGGAGGGAGAATGGGAGGAGAGGAAGGAGCGGAAGGGACGAGGGGATGGGGATGATGGGAGGGAGATAAAATCTATAATTCGGGGGAGGAGAGGGCAGGCGATGGGAGAGGGTGAGAGGAGGTAGAGCCGACGGGTGAGGAGGGAGGCGACAGGACACCAAGCATTATGAACCAAATCGCAGAGACGTGGATGAATAGGGAGGCCGAAGTGAAAGAGAAGGGGAAAACCGCGCGGTAAGAATCGCGGCCGACATGGTTTCAGAATCTTATAAAAAAAATGTATAATAACGGGGAGGGTGATATGAGGAGGAGAGAGAGTCGATGATTTCCTCAGGATATGAGAGGAGAGAGAGAGGGGAGAGGAGAAGAAGACCGAGGGAGACCGAGAGTGAGGTAGTGCGCAATAGGAGAGCGAAGACGAGTATTTCGCTGTAGGGGCTAGAGACGGGAGAGCGGAGAAGAGACGGGAATCGGAGGAGGAGAGAGGAGAGGGAGAGGATGAGGGAGAGGGAGAGAGGGGATGATAGGAACAACTCGAAAAGAGAGGGCGATTGATGGGAGTTATACCTTCAACGACCCCGGCTGTCAGGGTGAAGGGATGAGAGGTGAGAGGGATAGAGGGAGGGACTGGACCTGGCGAAGGACGATGAGGGAGAGGACGAAGGAGATGACGGGGAGACTGGAGCCGACGCAAAGTGGTGAGATGGGGAGTGCGAGGGCGGAGACAAGGGAGAGGGGGACTCCACGACCGAGGCGGGTGAGAGGAGACGACTTTGACGGGAGAAGAGTGGGAGAGGGAGGAGGGAAGAGGGAAGAGATGGGAGGAGTGGTGGTGAAGAGGAGAGGCTCGCTGAGAGAACTTGGGAAGACGATGAGAGGCTGGAGAGAGAGGAGAGATGGATTGACGGATGAGAGCGAGTGGGAGGGTAAGGGCAGCATTGAGAGAACACGAGAGGGGAGGGCGACGTGAGTATGAAGAGAGAGAGAGGAAGAGAGGAGGAGAGAGGGAGAGAGAGAGAGGAGAGGGGAGAAGAGACTAGAGAGGAAGAGTGGAATGATTAAGAGCTAGAAGGAGAGGGAGAGAGGGTCGGAGAGAGAGGTAGAGGGATGAGAGACGAAGGGAGACGAAGAGAGATGAACGAGAGAGAGAGAGGAGAGCGAGAGAGAGCACATAACGATGAGGGAGTAGCAGAGAGAGAGGACGAGAGGGAGAGAGGAGGGAGAGGAGAGGGAATCAGAGAGAGAGAGAGAGGGACGAGAGGAGAGAGAGAGGGAGAGAGAGAGGAGGGGAGAGGAGGAGAGGGATGAGAGAAGAGAGGAGAGAGAGAGAGACGAGAGGAGAGAGAGAGAGAAGAGAGAGAGAACGAGAGAGGGAGAGAGAGAGAGAGATGAGAGAGAGAGAGAGAGAGAGAGAGAGAGAGAGAGAGGAGAAGAGAGGGAGAGAGGGAGAGAGAGAGGGAGAGAGAGAGAGAGAGGAGGGAGAAGAGAGAGGGGAGAGAGAGAGAGAGAGAGAGAGAGGAGAGAGGGAGAGAGGACGAGAGAGAGGGAGAGAGAGAGAAGAGAGAGAGAGAGAGAGAGAGAGAGAGAGAGAGAGAGAGAGAGAGAGAGAGAGATAGAGGGAGAGAGGGAGAGAGAGGGAGAGGGAGGAGAGGGAGAGGGAGAGAGGAGAGAGGAGAGAGGGAGAGAGAGAGGGAGAGAGAGAGGGAGAGAGAGAGGGAGAGGAGGAGAGGGAAGAGGAGAGAGAGAGAGAGGAGAGAGGGAGAGAGGGAGAGAGAGAGAGAGAGGGAGGTGTAATTAGTCTGAGCGGTGGAATTCGGCCAAAAAATCAGAGTAGATTGCGATCATACTTTGTAATCCTGCGAATGGATTTTATTATCATCATCATTATTTTACGTCTAAATCTGCATTTATTATATATATTTTTCTACCCTATGATATGAGTGGAGCGGCGCACCAGATGGCGGAGTTTTTTTTTCGTTACAAAGCCTTCGTGGCGGCGGCGGAGGCGGGGCTCGCGGGCGGCACGAAGGGGCGTATTTCATGGATATTTTTACATTTTTAAAGCTATTTGCTTCATTATTTTCATCCGGGTATTTATTTCTAATTTATCGTTGTTCCCGTTGCCACTTGCTAATATGATTATATTATATACTTTTAATGAGTAATTAAAAAATGCTGCAATATTGATGATTACTATTGGCGAATTTAATTATATTATGACATTTCGGGAAAAAATGCTGCAGTATTCTTTTCATTGTGTTTCATTTACCTTATCTTTCATTATGCGTTTATCTTACTTTTAGATTATGTTTATCATTTAGATTAGTTTATCGTATTTTTAGTTTATACATTTTCATTATATGTTTATCTTCTCTTATCATTCATTTGCGTTTATCTTATTTTAAGTTTATATATTTTCATTATATGTTTATCCTGTCTTTAGTTTATATATTTTCATTACATGTTTATCTCGTCTTATCTTTCATTCATTCAATTATTTCCAGTGTTGCCCAATCCTAATTCGTCAGCATCGTCAGAGCGGCTCAGGAAGCGATTACCTGGCGATACCAGGTGATTTTATCTTGATGGATCGCAACGGACCTCGTGTGGCCGCGGGATTGCGCCGCTCGTGTCCCTTGGGGTCTGAAGGGGAGGGGAGGGGGGCGGGGGAGGGGTGTGGGGCGGAGGAAAGAGAGAGAGGGGAGGAGGAGGATAGAGGAAGGGGGGGGGGAGAGGAGAAGGGGGGGAGAGAGGGAGAGGAAAGGGGAGGAAGGAGAGGGAGAGGAAAGGGGAGGAAGGGAGGGAGAGGAAAGGGGAGGAAGATGGGAGAAGTAAGAGGAGAGAGGGAGGAGTGGAGAAGGGCAATAGGGGAGAAAGAGAAAGAAGAGGGAGGCGGGAGATGAAACAATGAGAGGAAAGGGAGAGGAAGAGAAAGCGAAAAAAGCTAATTTCGACCAACAAAAAACAAAAATATCGGAGAAGTCATTTCATCAGAGCCCGGGAGGAGCCAAGAGTCGCGTCCGTCCAGCCCTCCGTTTCTTCCCCATACTACTACTTCTTCTTCCTCCTCCTTCCTTCATTCCTTCCTTCCTTCCTTCCTTCCTTCCTTCCTTCCTTCCTTCCTTCCTTCCTTCCTTCCTTCCTCCTCCTCCCTCCCTCCCTCCCTCCCTCCCTCCCTCCCTCCCTCCCTCCTCCTCCCTCCCTCCTCCTCCTCCTCCTCCTCCTCCTCCTCTTCCTTCTTCCTACCTTCTCTTCCTCCTACTCCTCCTCATCCTCCCCACTCTTCCCTCCTCCCTCCTTCCTCTTTCCTCTTCCTCTTCGTCCCTTCTCCCTCCTTCCTCTTCCTCTTCCTCCTCTTCTCCTCCTCCTCTTCGTCTTCCTCCCTCCTCCCATTTCCTTCGCCCTTCTCCTACTTCTTCTTCTTCTTCTTAGTCTTCTTCCTCTAGTCTTCTTCCTCCTCCTCCTCCTCTCTCCTTCTTCTTCTTCTTCTTTTCTTCTTCTTCTTCTTCTTCTTCTTCTTCTTCTTCTTCTCTTCTTCTTCTTCTTCTTCTTCTTCTTCTTCTTCTTCTTCTTCTTCTTCTTCTTCTTCTTCTTCTTCTTCTCCTCTCCTCCTCCTCCTCCTCCTCCTCCTCCTCCTCCTCCTCAGTGAAAATGTGTGCGGATAAGTGTGCGCGTGCTTGCGAGTATTAAAAAACGGTTTGCGTTTTCCCAAAAAACGGAGAAAAATTTCAATCGCAGGCAAAATGCGTTGAATTTCGCAAACCCGTATTTAGAGGCGATTATTGTTTTTCTCTTCGCCTTTCTCGATTTCGTGACCCGGATGTCGATATTTACCCCGAGTCACGTGGCGCGTTTCGGAAGAAGTCTTTCGTGCGAAATGGTTTAAGCTCGAGGTACAAAGTCGCGACCAACGAACCTAAAGCTTTTCGACTAATTATTATACTATTATTATTATTATTATTATTAATGTTGTTATTGAATGATTGACAATGGAAATTTTCTTTTAAAGTAAACAAAACATTCAAAGTCGCGACCAACAAGCCCATTTATTTTTATTGTTTGCTAATTCTTTTTGATAGAAATATTTTTTAAAAGGTAGATTAGAAAACAAGGTCTACCGTGCATATAACAATATATTTTTTGCCCTTGCATTTAACAGACACAAATTTTAGATGCTGAGTCACCGCCTGAGTAAATATTTACGGGTTATTGCAGAAGCGCCACCACGCGGCTTGGCATAGATTGAGAGGTGCCATTTTGCGGCAGACAAGCCCTATTTTCATAATGGCGAACGGGCGGTTACAAGGTGTTTACGGGGGTTGGGAGGGGGGGGTGACGAAGATGGAGAAAGTTCTTTCCCTTCTCTCTCTCTCTCTCTCTCTCTCTCTCTCTCTCTCTCTCTCTCTCTCTCTCTCTCTCCTCTCTCTCTCTCTCTCTCTCTCTCTCTCTCTCTCTCTCTCTCTCTGTCTGTCTGTCTGTCTGTCTGTCTGTCTGTCTGTCTGTCTCACTTATTCCGTCGGTTATTGTTATATTGTTTGTTTTCTATACCTTCACGCCCACATGTACGCTTGAATACACTCACATACATACGCACAATTTGCTTATGTACATGCATGCACGGGCGTGTGCACACTCCTTTTCTACTCCCTCCCTCTCTTCTTCCTCCCCTCCTCCATTCCTTCCCTTCTGCCATCCTCATCTCCTTACCATCTATCTCCTCTCTTCCCCTTTCCCCTCCCCCTCTCCTTACCCTTCTATCTTTCCTCCCCCTCCCGCCCCCCTCCTGCGGTCTCCAATCGGTGCCAAGCGGCCCCCTCCAGCGCTCCTTTCGCGGATGTGTTGGCCACACGAGGTAAGCGCTTGGGTCGGCAGAGGTCAATGATGTTGGGGGAGGAGGGGGAGGGGGGGAGGGAGGGAGGGAGGGAGGGAGGGAGGGGAGGGAGGGCCACGTGGTCGCCAGAGTCAATAGAGGTTGGAGGAGGGGAGGGGAGGGGAGGAAGGGAGAAGGAAGGAGAGGGAGGGAGGAGGAGGAAGGGGGAAGGAAGGAAGGAAGGAAGGAAAGGAAGGAAAGGGGGGGAGGGAGGAGGTGGAATGGAAAGTGGAAGGGAGGGGAGGGGAGGAGAGGAGAGGGAGGAGAGGAGGAAGGGAAGGAGGTGGTAGGGGAGAGGGAGGAAGAGGAGGAGGTGGTAGGGGGAGAGGGAGGAGATGGAAGGGGGAGGGAGGAAGGGGAGGAGGTGGTAGGGGGAGAGGGAGGAGATGGAAGGGGGGGAGGGAGGAAGGAGAGGAGGTGGAATGGTGAGAGGGAGGAGATGGAAGGGGGAGAGGGAGGAGGTGGATAGGAGGTAAGGGAGGGAGGGTGGAGGAGGAAATGGGGGAGGTAGGAGGTGGAAGAGGGGTAGGGGGTGCTGAGGCGTTTATGTACGTAAGAAGCTTAAGGAGGGGGGTCTTGTTTACAGTGGCACTGTTTGTCTCGTCTGGTGGGATTGTGGGGAAGGGGATCGGGGGTGGGGGAGGGTTGGTAGTCGGCGATTTTTGTTTGATTTTGCTCTTTCGTTTTGCGTTTTCCTTTTTGTATATTAAATGTATTTAGACATGTGTGTCGATATGCTTTTTTAAGTGTGCTTGGCTCTGATTTTCGATATGTCGTATTTTTGCTTCCTGTTTGAGCAAGAATGCTTGAGGTTAAGCGTTGCGTCGTAGAAAACTGCGCATGAAACCGCCCATTCACTCACGCATTCATTCGTAACGCCACAAATCTCTCCGTTGTGGGTATTTTGTTGAAAACAAGTAGTTATCAGAGATTTTTTTCTTCTTCTAGTCCCTTTCCCATTTTTAAAATTTTTTTAAATTATTGTCTCGTTTCGTGTTGTTATTTGGAAGAATTGTGCAACACTTAGGTATTACAGACATTATATTTCTTTTTTTCCCTTTTTGCCGATAATGACATACTGGTTAAAAGAAGTGTCATTTTCATCTCTAAGTAAGATTGAACAGACAAGATAGGCACGTGTCTGAAGTATGCGCTCGTAATTTAAGCTGTTAATTAAATAAAATGATGTTTAAACCCCGCGTTTTGAGAGCGGAAACGCAGTTTTTAGAGAGAGCGCGGGTTAGCCTGGATCGGGGACTTAAAAAGATATCATATTACGATGGCCTTTTCATTTCAGACGCCGTATTTCCGGCCGCTTCATTGAATTGAATGTTGAATGGGGATGAGGGGAGCGGCGAGGGGAGGCAAGACTTAATGGTGAGATGGTGATGACAAGGAGTGGTTTGGTTGCTGTTATAGTGAGGATGTTTGTTCTTTTTCTTTGTTTTTTTTTGTTTCCACTTCCTCCTTCTCCTTCTTCCTTTCTCTCCTTCTCTTCTTCTCCTTCTCCTCCTTTTCTCCTCTCCTCTTCTTCTCCTCCTTCTCCCTCTCCTCCTCCTCCTCCTCCTCCCTTCTTTCTTCTTCTTCTTCTTCTTCTTCTCCTTCTTCTCCCTCTTTACCACCACCTCTCCTCCTCCTCTTCCTCCTCCTCCTCTTTCGTCGTTCATTTCTTAGTCCGATCATCATTAATTTCATTATTACTATTGTTATAGTTATTGTCGTTTTATTGCTGCTGATAAAGAGAGAAAAAACACGAAATGGAGTTTAGCAATAATTTGATCTTTTGAGACATTGCTAATATATATTTTTTAATTTACACAACTTTACATATGTGTGTAATAACACACACACACACACACACACACACACACACACACACACACACACACACACACACACACACACACACACACACACACACACACACACACACACACACACACACACACACACACACACACACACACACACACACACACACACACACACATCAATCATCATCATCATCATCATCATCATCAATGTTGTTGTTATTGTTGTTATTGTATTCTTTATTATTGTCATTGTTTTTGTTATTGTTATATTATTTATTATTATTATTATTATTATTATTATTATTATTATTATTATTATTATTATTATTATTATTATTATTATTATTATTATTATTATTATTATTATTATTATTATTATTATTATTATTATTATTATTATTATTATTATTATTATTATTATTACTACTACTGCAGCTGCTTTTATTGCTGTTGGTATTACTATTGGTATTACATTTAGTACTGATGTTATTGTTCAGAATGCCTTACCTTCTTCAATAATTACAGTTGCTACTACTATGACCGTTAATGCTGTGTTACGGTTTTTAGTACTTTTGTTTCTAATATTATTAGTGTTATTACCATCAGTATTACTTTTACTCCTGCTGTTTATTATTTTACTTGTACTCGTGTGGGTACAATTATTATTACCAATTTTGCGGGTACAGTTGTTATTAAAATCGTATTTACTGTTACTACTTCTAACCCAAATCCTATATAATGATAAGGAGTCAGAAAGAGAGTGTTGCATATGTATTTTTTGTAGTTGTTGCTCTTTTCGGTGAATTGCAATTGGTATTGCATGACTTGGTAATGACTCCTAATTTTGCAGTTTCTCTTGTTTTTTGCTGTTAATGTGCATGTGTATGTATGTGTATGTGTATGTATATGTGTGTGTAAGAGAGAGTGAGTGTTTTGATATTAAGATGGAATCGAGGACGATTCCGAAACTGTTGTCTCACTTATTACAATAAATCTAGTTGTGCATTGTGGGGTTTTCTACCTTAGTATCAACACTGTAGAGTGTTATTCCATTCATGTGTATGTTTGTGCATTTATGTATGTTTGTATGGATGTATGTACGTATGTACGTATATATGTATTTATGTATGGTATGCTCGTATGTATGTATGTATGGTATGCTCGTATGTATGTATGTATGTATCTATGTGTTTACGCACTTCCGTACATAAGTATGCTTACGTCTACGTGTGTGTGTCTAGCATGTAATTCCAGAAGGCTGTTTACCTCGGTAATGATGATGAGGGGCCGCGAGCAGGAAAAGGGCGGGCGTATCCAAAGCCGAGAAATCTTCTCATGTGAAAGTATAAACGATGAGGCCAAACAGATGATTTTGGGCTATTGATGAGGTTGTTGGAGGCTGTGACCTGGTGGGCGGGAAGGAGGGGTGGGGAGGGGAGGGGTGATTTTCATTTTTGAGATTGTTTTGTGGGTTGCCGATTTTATTGAAAAGGAGCGCGCGTGTGCGCATGTAACGGATGAAATCTCTTCCTCTTCCCCTCCCACCCTCTCTCTCCTTTTCTTTCCCTTCCTTTTCCTCCTCCTCTTCATTCTCCTCCATCACCTCCTTCTCCTCCTCCTCCTCCTCCCCCTCCTCCCCTTCCTCCTACTTCTCCACCTCCTTATTTTCCTCCTCCTCCACATTATTCTCCTCCTTCGCACTCAGGTGTTGCGAAAGGCGGCGACAGAAGAGGCGCGATAATTACTCGGCCAAAGGAGTGCGTTGTACAAACTCATCACTGTCATGGGCTTCGTTAATCGTGTGTGTACGCGTCTGCGTGTGTGTGTGTGTGCACGTGTATGTGTGCATGTACGTGTATGTGTGTATGTATGTGTATGTGTGTATGTATGTGTATGTGTGTATGTATGTGTATGTGTGTATGTACGTGTATGTGTGTGTACGTGTATGTGTGTGCGTGCGTGCGTGCGTGCGTGTGTCGGCCTGTCTCGGTCTATCTCTCCGTCTATCTGACTGTTCACTACACCAGCGTATGCTCACCCCTCCCTTCGCCGTCGCCGCTGCGTTCGTTCCACAGCCCGCGCCCTTCGCTAGAGCCTCCGGGGCGCTCGCACAACGGCCTCCTCCGAGCGGCGCCGAAAGAAAACGGAAGGAGCAGGTGGCGTCTCTTGGAAAGCGGGAGTGTGTTTGCGCGGCTGTGCGCGCATGTCGATCTTCGTCTTCTCTTCCTTTTGTGTCGCTTGTTTGCTGTGGCGAGTCGTTCCTCGGAGGTCGTCGGGTCGTGTTTTCCTCCCTTTTTGGAAGGGGGCGGAGGGCATGGAGGCGGTGGCTGCGACGGGCTTCGTAATTGGGGCTGATTGTAGATTGGCTGGGGGAGGGCGGGTTTGCTGTGCGTCATTTTGATTTAACATTTTCACGCTCTCCTCTCTCTCTCTCTCTCTCTCTCTCTCTCTCTCTCTCTCTCTCTCTCTCTCTCTCTCTCTCTCTCTCTCTCTCTCTCTCTCTCTCTCTCTCTCTCTCTCTCTCTCTCTTTCTCTCTCTCGTCTCTTTCTCTCTCTCTCTCTCTCTCTCTCTCTCTCTTCTCTCTCTCTCTCTCTTCTTCTCTCTCTCTCTCTTCTCATCTCTCTTCTCTCTCTTCTCTCTCTCTCCTCTCTCTCTCTGTCT
>NW_020868816.1:99366-109366 GCF_003789085.1 Penaeus vannamei
GTTAGAAAGGGTGGGAAGGAAGGTTGGGAGAGGGAAGGGTGGGGGTAAGAGGCTGGAGGGAGGGATGGAGGAAGAAGAAAGGTGAAAGAAAGGGAGGAAGGGAGAAGAGAGAGAAGAAGAGAGAGAACAGAAGAAGAGAGATAGAGAGAGGAGACAGAGAGAGAGAGAGGAGAGAGAGAGAGAGAGAGAGAGAGAGAAGATGAGAGAGGAAGCGAAGAGAGAGAGAGAATCGAACAAGGAGTCACAAAGAACACTGGAAAAGAAATCAGGGAATAACGACAAGAAAGAGGAGCGAGGATAGGGGGGGGGGAGGTAGGGGGAGAAGGAGCAGGGTATGGTCAGAAGAGGTTGGAATATATAAGGTAAAAGGGAGGAGAGGGGGGGGGGAGGGGACGGCGCAACGGACTGGGGAAGAGAAGGGAAAAGAGGGGTTGGGGGGGGGGTAGTAGTGCGGGAGGGGGGTAGGGAAAGGGAGGCGATGTGAGGGATAAGGGAGGGGAGTTGGGGGTTGGGAGGAGTTGGGGGGTTAAGGGAGGGGAAGCGGGGGGTGGGTGGTTGAGGGAGGAAGACCGCAGCTCCCTGGCTTGTGATAATGGTGATGGGTCCCTCCTCCCTGACCTTGGATAAAGTGGCAGCAGCTCAGCTGCCTCCCGTCTACTGCAAGCACTTATTTGGTCTGGTCTTAAAGGGGGTCAGTGGGAGGGTATAAGGGGGGGGTAGTGTCATGTGGAGGTAAGGGAGGTAGAGAGTAGGAAGGAAGAGAGAAGAGAAGAAAGAGGAAAGAGGAAGAGAGGGAGAGGAAGAGAGGAAGAAGAGAGAGTTGAGAGAGGTGGGAATAGAAGGTAAGTAGAGCAGTGAAGAGAGATAGAGAGGTAGAAAGAGATAGAGTTAATTTATATACGAAAGGAAGGAGAAAGAGAGGGAGAAAGGAAGACAGACAGGGAGACAGACATGTAAAAATAACGTTAGGTAGAGAGAAGAGTTAAAAGAGAGACAGAGACAAAAGAGACAGAGAGGAAGATAGACAGACAGACAGAGGGAGGAAGACAGACAGAGACAGAGGCAGCGAAGGGGGAAGGAGGGTCATCCTGAGAAATTGCAGAAAATCTAGAGGTCTATTTTTTCCTCCATCACTGGTCTCGATCTGACCATTCGCTGCTGACATGAGACTCGGTCTAAAAGTTACTGGAAAGTCCTGGTCTTTTTCGGTGGTCGTCCGAGGCTGACCTTTGGCTGGCGGAGAGTCAGACAATGCGGTGAAATCTCACTTTACATGGAGCAAGGCCGGTGAAGGAAAGTAGATGGGGATAGATAGATGATAAAGACAGACTGGGGAAGGGCAGTGAAGGAAAGTAGATGGGGATAGATAGATGATAAAGACAGGACATGGAGCAAGGGCAGTAAAGTAAAGTAGATGGGGATAGATAGATGATAAAGACAGGACATGGAGCAAGGCAGTGAAGTAACAGTGATGGGAAGATAGACTGAAAAGACCAGTTCGGGAAGGCAGTGATAGGAGCATTGGAAGTGAAAGTAAAGTAGATGGGGATAGATAGATAACAATAAAGACAGGACATGGAGCAAGGGCAGTGAAGTAAAGTAGATGGGATAGATAGCATAACATAAAGCAGGACATGGAAAATAAAGATAGATAGATAAGTGATAACAATAAAGACAGGACATGGATAAAGTCAATGAAGTAAGAAGATGGAGATAGATAGATACATAAATACACAGGACTTGAATAAAGTGGAGAGGATAGATAAATAGACAGGAATGGACAATAGGATAAAGACAGGACATGGATCAAAGGCAGTAAAGTAAAGTAGATAGAGATGGGTTAATAAAAATAGATACATTATATAGAACAATAGCGGTGAAGAAGTTGAGTGACAGAGATAGACAAATAATAATAAACAGGACATGAAGAAAGGACAGAGATAAATGAATAACAATAAAGACAGTACATATAGCAAGAACATTGAAGAGGTGAATACTATGATAAATGAATAAATAAATAGACAGGTAAATCACACAAGGAGATAAGACAGTGAACAGACAGAATGTATAGACAGATAGACAAAGATATCGACAGATAATAATAGCTTTATATGCAGTAAAGGCAATAAATAGATAAATGCAGAGAGAGAGAGAGAGAGAGAGAGAGAGAGAGAGAGAGAGAGAGAGAGAGAGAGAGAGAGAGAGAGAGAGAGAGAGAGAGAGAGAGAGAGAGAGAGAGAGAGAGAGAGAGAAAGAGAAAAGAAAGAAAGAAAGAAAGAAAGAGAGAGAGAAGAGAGAGAGAGAAGAAGAGAAAGAGAGAGAGAAGAGAAAGAGAAGAGAAAGAAAGAAAGAAAGAAAGAGAGAAAGAAAGAAGAGAGAGAATAATAGAGATACAAAGGAAGAGAGGAAAGAGTAAAAGGGGTGGGGGGGGAGGGAGCTCAGCGTAGATTGGTCTACGTTGCAGACACGCGATGCAACAATGAATCAATGAAGAAGAAGAAAAAAGAAAAAAACAATCATGCATATTTTTTCTCATCAATCAATATCGCATTAAAATATTTATCCGTCTATCTGTCCAGTCACGTGACCATCCCAGACTATTCAGAAACATACGTATATCAAGAGAGAGAGAGAGAGAGAGAGAGAGAGAGAGAGAGAGAGAGAGAGAAGAGAGAGAGAGAGAGAGAGAGGAGAGAGAGAGGAGAGAGAGAGTAGAGAAGAGAGAGAAGAGAATAGAGAGAGAGAGAGTAGAGAGAAGAGAGAGAATAGAGAGATAGAGAAGAGAGAGAGAGAGAGAGAGAGAGAGAGAGAGAGAGAGAGAGAGAGAGAGAGAGAGAGAGAGACGGAGAGAGTGAGAGAGAAAAGAGAAAACCTGAAATAGAGAGAGACAGAGGTGAACAAGGCAAAGAGAGAGAAAGAAACAAAGAAAAAAAACACGATTTATTGAAGCCCTGTCCCATCTCCCTCTCCTCCCCCCCTCTCGACGTGACCCCGCCCCCCACTCGACGCAAGACTAACAGCCAGACAAGTCCAAGGAGTCTACAAGTCATATGCAAATCTCGCCTCTGATGAATGGACAAGTTGGGTCACATAATTACCAAGAAATAATAATGGAATGGAGAAAGAATTCGAGAAAGGGGAAGGAGGAGGGAGAGGGGAAGAGGGGGAGAAGGAGAGCGAGCGGGAGGAAGAGGAGGAAGGGGGAGAGCAGGAAAGGAGAAGAAGGAGAAGGGGAGAGGGAAGGAGAGAAAGAGAGAGGAGGGAGGAGAAGGGGAGAGAGAGGGAGAGAGAAGGAAGAAGAGGAAAGGAGAGGGAGGGAAAGGGAGAGGGGGAGAGGAAGGTGGGAAGGGAAGAGAGGAGAGATAAGAGAGGAATGAGAGATTAGAAGGTAGGGTAGAGATAGACGAGAGGGAGAGAGAGGAGGGGAAAAGGGGAAGAAGGAAGTGCATAAACAAACTTCAAAGACAACCTCCCAGTGAACACACGCTGAACACATCCACCGGAATCCACCAGTAATCCTTCTCCGAGTGCCAAGGAAGCTAAGCCAAGTGGTGCCAACTGGACAAAAGATACGATTTTTCCTTATCTGACAAGACGGTGCCACGACCCTACTGCCGAGGGGGATCCAGGAGACAGACAATAAGGCCTAGTATATTACAGTATAATACAGCACCATACACTGTATTAATAGATTGTCTTCGGAGATTGTAACTTCTCCGACTCTTGAACAAGGTTTAAAAGATCAGCTAACATGGTTTTTTTTCACGTAAATAGTGTTTTTCTGTCTTCATTCTTTCTTAGCATGTTATTCTTGACCCTGCACTGACACCTTTCGTGCATAAATCTTTTATTCTTACAATAATGACTAATAGCTTTACAATAATACTAATAATAATATAATAATAACAATAAACTAATAATAATAATAATAATAATAATAATAATAATAATAATAATAATAAAAAAACATTAGTCTTTTTTTCAGTATCATAGTGTATCAAAGTATATCCCAGCATTTTATAGTATAGAACAGTATATCACAACAACAGCATACCACAGTATATTGCAGTATAGTACAGTATACTACAGTATATGACGGACCTCACTCACTGACGGATTAATCAGAGACCTTAAGCTGACTGGGGCAACCTTATCAGAATATCAGTCTTACAGCTTATTCAGGATGTGGGAAGATGATGCGAATACTATGATAATTAATACGACACAAAATAGCTATGTGTACATGCGTGTTGTGTTATTGTGTTGTTTGGTTGTTGGTTGTGTTGTGTGTTGGGGTGGGGGTGGGTGTGTGTTTGTGTTGTGTTGTGTTGTGTTTGTTGTGTGTGTGTGTGTGTGTGTGTGTGTGTGTGTGTGTGTGTGTGGTGGTGTGTGTGTGTGTGTGTGTGTGTTGTGTGGTGTGTGTGGTGTGTGTGCGCGCGCGCGCGCGTGTGTGTCCTTTATAACAATTGCAATAGAAGTTTCGGTATCAACAGCTTTGAGAAATAACAATAACAACACCCATAAAAAAAAAATAATAATAACAATAACAACAATAATGATAACAATAACTAAAACGCAACAGCAACAACAATAATGATAATAATAATAAAAAAAATGTACGTAATCTTCAGTTCCTTACACACACATACACACGCACATGTCAACACCGCCATACGTACACAAAAGTACACACAGCCCCATGTGGTGAGCGACACGTATTGATTTAGGAAGGATAATAACGATCTCCCTTTCCCTCTTAATCATTTTTTCTTATCTCCTCCTCTCCCTTGCTTTATTTCTCTGATGATTTTCCCTTTTCTTTCTTTCTTTCTTTCTTTATTCACTGCATTTCTCTATCTTTTTTTTATGTCAGAATAATATCTTGTTTGTGTATGTTTTTTAGTATTTTTCTTTCGTATTATTGAAGTTCTAGTTTGTTTTTGTTGTTGTTGTTGTTGTTTTTTCTCTCTCTCTATCGTCAACAGCTGTGAAAATGCTGTCAGAATTCAGCATTACGATAATGTAAATAAAAAAGCATAATAATGGGCCAACCGCATTCAATTATTCTTTCGTCACCAGTCTACCGGGAAAACAACAACAAAACAACAAAAAAACAACAACAAACAACAAAAACAACAACAACATCTCCCGCACTACAGCTCCCCCCCCCCCCCTCCCTCCCTTCCCCCCTCCCTCCCCTCCCCCCCCTGTACATGCCCCTTGGCCTCCCTCCCTTCCCCCCCCCCCTCTCCCCCCCCCCCCCCGTACATGCCCCCCTTTGGTCTGACTCGAAGAACTCCCCAAATTTCGAAATTTCGAGCCCGTCTTATTGGGGTTTATGGCACCGTGCTGGAGGTGGTAGCTGTGTTGTTTCCACTCCTAAGACACAGCTGGTGTGGACCTTTACACGACAGCTGGTGCGCTCGGACAAGAGGCATCTCCCGCTCCCTCCTTCTCCCTTCCCTCCCTCTCTCCCCTCTTTCCCTCCTTCCCTTCTTCTCTCCCTCCTTATTCTCGTCTTCCCTTCTTCTCCCCTCCTTCCTCCTTCCTTTCCTTCTTCTCTCCTCTCTTCCTCTTTCCTTTCCTTCTTCTCTCCCTCTTTCCTTTCCTTCCCTTTCTCCCTTATTCCCCTATTCCCTCCCTCTCTCCCTCCTTCCTCCTTCCTCCTTCCCTTCTTCCCTCCCTCTCCCCTCCTCCTCTTCCTCCTCTTCTCTCTTTCCCTCTCCCTCCTTCTATCCTTCTCCAAACCTCTTTTCCTTCTTTATCTCTTCCCTCTCTTTCCCCACTCTCTTCTTCTCCTCTCTCAGTGCCTCTCCCCTTCCTTATTCCTTTCTTTCCTCTTCCCCTCTTTTCAACGCTTTCCCCCCTCCCCCCCCTCCAATCCCCTCCTCCAGTCTCCTTCCCCTCTTTAATCCATTTCCCTCTCCTCCTCTTCCGTTTCGACTCCTTTCCCTCCCCTTTCTCCCCAGTTCACCCCCCTTTCCCCAGTACCTTCCTCCCCTGGTTCCTCCACCCCCCTTCCCTTCCCTTTCCCACTTGAACCTCCCTACCTTCCCCCCTGGTTCCTTCACCTTCTCCCTCTCCCCTTAGATCCTTCCCCCTCCATCACCCTCCCTCCCTCCCCCTTAGATCCTCTACCCCCCTTCCCCCCTTCCCCCTACCTTCATCACCCCAACCCCCCCGAGGTACAAGGTCTGTACTCCAGTCACGCCTCCTTCGCGCCATCCGTCCCATCTGGCGGGGCCGTGTAGCTGGTATCCTTAAAGCATCCTGGACCAGAGACAGACGAGGCTCTTTAAGCAGCTGGAGGGACCGTGATATAAACATGGCTGAGGGATCCTTTATTTTATTTTTTATTTTTTTTGCAAAAATATAAATATACGGCTGAGGGATCCTTTTTTTTTTTTTTTTTTTTTGCAAAATATAAATATACGTTAACATGGCTGAGGGATCCCTCTTTTTTTTGCAAAATATAAATATACGTTTTAGATACATTGTTTCTTCTCTCTCTCTCTCTTTTAATGAGAACTTTTCTGGCTGGGTGTGAAATGTCTATTGAAAAGTCTATTGAAACGTTTTGATTCGTAGATATTTCATAATAAAAGACGATTTCAATCTACGTTATTTTCTATTTTTCTCTCTCTCTCTCTTCGCTCCATTGGTCGAATGAACGTGCGTGTCAGTCAATACACTAATGGCACCATAACACTTAAATGGCAATATGGCATTCATGGTGCCTCTTCATTATGGCACTGCGGGATCGTAATGACACCCCCCAGTACTCTAGCAACAATGTGGCACTTGCAGGACTATACGACTAGTAAAAGCTTAAGGAATTGATTGGATGTCAGTCGCAGTGCGCAAGTCAGTCAAAGAAACCCTGTCGTTCTGGGTTCAATTGATACAGGGGTTCGATTCACAAAACACCGCATCATATCGTCACCATAAACGAGTAAAATCACGGTGCTCATCATGTGTTCTCAGAGAGGAATAGTGACTCGTGAAAACCGCGTCATAAATAAATACAAAGTTTAATCAATTTTCCTTTTACCTACAGTATCATTATTGCGGGAAGGTGAAGTTATGCATATACCATCATGCTACATCACCACGATTTCCCAAAACGGTACAATAATCACCATAAAATCGGCAACAATCTAGAAGAAAAAAACAATACACGTCATCATGTAACCTTGAGATAAACCATAAATAAAAAACAAAAACAAAAAAACTGATTTTGGAAATTATTCCGCGATCCTCCAACCCATCAACTCCATGGCACTGGCGATGCTGTGACAAGTCCATCCGGGTACTTCCCTGGCCGGACCAAGAGGCTCTCATGACATCACGGCCCCTCAGTGACTTAATTACACCTCGGGGAACCACCGTGGCATCATAATGGCACCGCGGAAGCTCGCTGGCACCCTGGCATCTTAATGACGCCGTGAAATCCCCGCCATCGCCGGAATGCTAGTGCCAGGGTGGACATTCCTTCATTACCCCGTTGCTATGTCGCTCTGGACTGGCTCCGGGATGCACTTGCTACACACTTGCTATGCCCTCGCTATGCCCACAGCCCTCGGCACTCCGGGGAACTCCCTCACGAGCCGCGGCAATGGGGGGAAACTCCTTGATTTGCGTGCTACGAAAGGGATTCAGAATTCGTTCTACTACACTTTACCTTCTGTCTGTCTGTCTGTCTGTCTTTCTCTCTCTGTCTCTCTCTGCCTCTCTGTCTTTCTCTCTCTCTCTCATCTCTCTCTCTCTCTTTCTCTCTTCTCTCTCTCTCTGTCTCTCTCTTCTCTCCTCTCTCTCTCTCTCTCTCTCTTCTACCTTCTGTCTGTCTGAAACAAAGCGTCCTTCTCCTTCTCTCTCCCCCCATCTCCCACCTCCTTCTCCCTTCTCCCTCTCTCTCTCCCTCACTTACAATCAAAGAACAGACTCAATAGCGTTCGATACGTGTCCGAATGCCTGTCTGGTCTTCCTTGGAAACAAATCGAACAAATAATGCCATCCAACAACCAGCCAGGCATGTCATCTAGTAAAAAAAACAAAAACAAAAACAAACAAACACACAGGTGGATGTGTTTGTTTTGTTTGTTGTTTGTGTTTTGTGTTTGTGTTGTGTTTGTTGTGTTTGTGTGTGTTTGTGTTTGTGTTTGTGTTTGTGTTTGTGTTTGTGTTTGTGTTTTGTTTGTGTTTGTGTTGTGTGTGTGTGTGTGTGTGTGTGTGTGTGTGTGTGTGTGTGTGTGTGTGTGTGTGTGTGTGTGTGTGTGTGTGTGTGTGTGTGTGTGTGTGTGCATACATATCTATATCTATATCAATATCTTTATATATACACACACATACAACACATACATATCTTCACACACACATATTGTGTATACACGTATATATATATATATTATATATATATATATATATATATTATATATATATATATATATATATATATTATATATATATATATACAGTGCGTGTGCATGTATATATACACTTATATATAAACCTATATATATATATATACATATACGTATACATATACAGACAGATAGATAGATATTATACATTTATACATATATCTATATATATAATCATTATTATTACACACACACACACACACACACACACACACACACACACACCACAACACACACACACACACACACACACACACACACACACACACACACATATATAATATATATACATACATATATATATATATATATATATATATATATATAATATATATATATATATACATATATATACACATATATATTATCATACATACATACATATATCTATATATCCATCTCTCTGTCATCTATCTATCTGTCTATCATCTATATTTCTATCTATCTATATACAAACTTACTATTGTTATCATCATTATCACACACATTACATACACACAAACACACACACACACACACACACACACACACACACACATCCATACGTATCTATAAAAGTGCCTTATAAAGACCAGTCACGGTGCTTTACATCCTGGGGTTTGGAAGTAAGGAAGAAAAGACTGTCTTTAGGAAACGCAATACCTTTAAACAGCTGAATTCCACCACAAGGGAGACAGACTCACCCCCTTAAAAGTGGGGGAGGGGGTGAAGGGGTAAAGGGGAGAAAGGGGAAAGGGGTAGAGGGGAAAGGGGTAGAGGGGAGAGGGGAAAGAGGGAAAAGGGGAAAGAGGGAAAGGGGGAAAGGAGGAAGGGGAAAAGAGGAAAGAGGGAGAGGGGGAAAGGGGGGGAAAGGGGGAGGGAAAGGGGGAAAAAGGGAGAAAGAGGGAGAGGGGAAAGGAGGAAGGGGAAAGAGGGAAAGAGGGAAAGGAGAGGGGAAAGAGGGAAAGAGGAAAGGGGAAGGGGAAGGGGGAAAGAGGGAATGGAAGGGGGAAGGGGGAAAGAGGGAAAGAGGGAAAAGGGGAAAAGGGAAAGAGGAAAGGGGTAAGGGGAGGGGAAAGTGGGAAGAAAGTAAGGGGAGGGGGAGGAAAGGGAGAAATGGGGAAAAGGGAAAGGGGTAAGGGGTAAGGAGGGGGGAGAAATAGGTAAAGAGGGAAAGAAAAGTGGAAAAGGCGAAAAGGGGGAAAGAGGGAGATAAAAAACACCCTACAGAGAGGCTAAGAGGCTAAGAGCACAGCCCCCTTTGATGATGGCGTCGTTGAGAAAATCGAGACATACTTAATGAGGTCGAGAAGTGGCTTGGCCTAATGGCTCAGGCTAAGGCTGGAAGACAAGGCTGTTATGACTGCTTGTTAGGGTGGAATAGATACACCCGCATGAGAGGTTGGCGGGCTGTTGCAGGTGAAAGAGATGGAAATGCACCGTTGCAAAGGGGATGAAGAGAGACCCTATTATGAAGCTAGGGAAGAAGAAGAAGAAGAAGAAGGAGAAGAAAATAACACGTAAATGCACTGCTTTACAAGGGAAATCTGCCGCTTCAGAACACCCTTGACCGAGAAGGCAGAAGTGAACAGGAAGGAGGA
>NW_020868816.1:124366-139366 GCF_003789085.1 Penaeus vannamei
ATATTATAATATATACATAATAATAATAATTAACGCAAATCATCAGGTATTTCTATTTAATTCATTTATACATCAGAGTCTTCCAGATAAATAGAACTGGAATTTTCCTTATTTAATCTCTTGCTGAGTTGAATGAACAAAAAAAAAGAGACGATACATTTATTAAGTGAACTTCAGCGCTATTCAATCTGTGTTGAAGAGAGAGAGAAAAAAAAGAAGAAAGAAAGAAAAAAATGAAGAAAGAAAAAAATGAAGATGAAAAGAGAGATATGTGTATTAACGAAACTGGGATAAGAAAGAATAGTGAAAATGGGAGTGGATGTAATGGTAATAAACATATGGTGTATGGAGGTGCATAGCTATGGTGTATGGTGTATGACAATGTCTTATGGCTTTGGAGTATGGCGTATGACAGTCTTATGGCTATGGTGTATGACAATGTCTTATGGCTATGATGTATGGTGTATGACAATGTCTTATGACTATGGTGTATGGTGTATGACAATGTTTTATGGGTTTGGAGTATGCCGTATGACAATGTCTTATGGTGTATGACAATGCGTTATGGCTATGGTGTATGGTGTATAGCTATTTGTGTATGGCGTATGGAAGACTATGGAATATAGTGTATCAAGCATGGTGTTGATACACATGAGGTATGGTATATGGTGTACTGTACAAGGAAAAAGAATACACAACTAAGGGACAAATGCGAAGAAAACACTGTAAAATCATACAAAATAACATAGGCAAAAATAGATTAAGATAATGTTTATATACAGTGCTAAAAAAAAAAAACAATATTTATATAGAGAGTAATTCCAGACATTGATTCGATGTTGCAGTAAAATAGTAATTTAGTTGTTTTTTCTTCTTGATTGCGACTCAGTGGGAAGAAAAGGGGGGAGGGAAGGAGAGAAAGAGAGAGAGAGAGAAAGAGAGAAAGAAAGAAAGAGAGAAAGAGAGAAAGAGAGAGAGAGAGAGAGAGAGAGAGAGAGAGAGAGAGAGAGAGAGAGAGAGAGAGAGAGAGAGAGAGAGAGAGAGAGAGAGAGAGAAAGAAGAGAGAAAGAGAAAGAAAGAAAGAGAGAGAGAGAGAAAGCGAAAGAAAGAGAGAAAAAGAGAGAAAGAGAGAGACAGAGCAAAACAGACGAAAATGGAAAGAAAAAGACGAAAGAAAGCTAGAACGAACAACACCAAAAGAGAACCGGAGAGATTTAAACGCTGGAAGGTCAATACTAATAATCATTCTCAGTCGTAGCAGCAGCAACAACAGCAACAACAGCATAAAGAGAACAGCAAGAACACAAAACAACAGCAACAGAATAAAGAGAACAAAGAACAAGTACACACCAATAACAGCAGCAACAAGCAACAACATCAACAACAACAATAACAACGACAAAAACAAAAGAAACAGCAAAAACAACAACAGCAACAACAACAATATCAACAACAAAAAAATACAACAGCAGCAACAAAACAACCAACAGGTAACAATAACAACAACACAACAAGACACATGTACGTTTTGCAATTACGCAATTTCAACACCAACATCTCAGCGCAAAATTTACCCTTCTCCCCCCCCCCCTTCACTCCCTCCCTCTAGTCTTTCTCTATCCATTGCAGAGAGGTAAAAATGTATGATGAACCATGCAACAAAATTACCCCCACCCCTTCCTCTTCCTCCTTTCTTTTCTTCCTCTTCCTCTTCTTCTTCTTCTTCTTCTTCTTCTTCTTCTTCTTCTTCTTCTTCTTCTTCTTCTTCTTCTTCTTCTTCTTCTTCTTCTTCTTCTTCTTCTTCCTTCCTCCTCCTTCTCCTCTCTCCTTCTCCTCCTCCTCCTCCTTCTCTTAAAAAATTCTTATAATAATAACTGCATTTGCACGGTTCAAATACGTAGCTCCCTATATAGAGTATACATATTTATACAACTTTCCACTCCCTTCTACAACTCAGCTTAAAAAAAAAATCTTACCATGAGTATGTTCAAAGTTCGCGAGCTTTGTTGCAATTTGTACTTGTAAGAGGTAATAAGGGTCATTATCGCATTCATCATAAAACCGATAGCGACGACTGAGCACTATGTCTACCCTCAAAAAAAAAAAAAAAAATACTCTCCTTGTCAGAATTTTAGTTATTCTTCTTTTTAAAATACTTTGCGTTACCTTAAGAAGTTACTTTGGTCCTGAATTACTCTTGTTTACACACACTCGGATGACACAGCCTCTTACAGCCAGACACTTACCTGAAAGGAAAAAGACAATACGTGTTAATATTGATTATTGGTATAAGTAATCATGTTATTACACTTAAATAGACAGAGACATATACATCGCACATGATAAAAAATGCATCTCTCTCTCTCTCTCTCTCTCTCTCTCTCTCTCTCTCTCTCTCTCTCTCTCTCTCTCTCTCTCTCTCTCTCTCTCTCTCTCTCTCTCCTCTCTCTCTCTCTCTTCTCTCTCCTCTCTCTCTCTCTCTCTCTCTCTCTCTCTCTCTCTCTCTCTCTCTCTCTCTCTCTCTCTCTTCTCTCTCTCTTCCCTCTCTCTCTCTCTCTCTCTCCTCTCCTCTCTCTACTGATGTAATGTGTTTGTCAACAATAAATACACATACAAATTACTACAAACTTTATATCTCAACATAAAATCTTAAGGTATATAAACAACACACACACACACACACACACACACACACACACACAACATACACACACATATCTATATATGTATAGGAGAAAGTACATTGTGTTTTTTTCTACAGTATCAACACACCATTCATATATATATATATATATATATATATTATATATATATATATATATATATATATATATATACAATATATACATATATACATATATATATATATATAATATATATATATATATATATATATATATAATATATATATATATCATACACACACACACACACACACACACACACACACACACACACACACACACACACACAGACACACAGACACACACACACACACGCACAAAATATATATAAACAAATGGGCCTCGGCTGGCGTTAATGCCACAGCGGGGATGCCGAGGGAACAGAGCAGGAAATGCGACGGGAATGTACTGTCTATGGAAGATCCTGTGAGAACGCCGCCCCTCCGCTCACGGCCCGCCCCTCGGGTTTTGCCAAGTTTTCTCTGTCCACCGCTCGTCTTGGGAGGATGGAGGGATAGGAAGGGAGGAAGAAGGGAAGGAGGAGAGGGAGGATGGAGGAAAGGGAGGAAGGAGGAAAAGGAGGAAGGGAGAGGAGGGATGAGGAGAGGAAGAGGAGGGAAGGGAGGAAGGGAAGGAGGGATAGGAAGGAGGAGAGGGAGGAAGGAGGATGGAGGGATAGGAAGAGAGGAAAGGGAGGAGGAGGAAGAGAAGAAGAAGAAGAAGAAGAAGGAGAAAGAAGAAGAAGAAGAAGAAGAACAACAACAACAACAAAAACAAGAGGAAGAAAAAGAAAAGAAAGAAGCGATAGGAAGACGATCAGGACAAAAATCACAAAAGGGAAGCAGGGAAAAGTAAAGCAGCCGACGAAAGGGGCAAGAAGAAAGAGGAAGAGAAGGAAAAAGGTAAGAAGGAAAGGAAGTGGGGGGGAGAAGAAGGAAAAGGAGTGGGGGGAAGAAGAAGAAGGAAAGGGAGTGGAGAAGATGATTGAAAGAAAGTGTGGGGAAGAAGAAGAAAAGGAAGTGGGGGGAATAAGAAGAAGTAAAGGAAGTACAGGAAGAAGAAGAGGGAAAGGGAGTGGAACTGACTGGATAGAGGGTAGGGGGGGATGGATGGGGATGGGGAGGTAGAGAATCACTGCTTATTAAGTTAACTTTGAAACACTGTGTCATTACGCCGCGATCGATGGGAGGGGGGCCGAAGGAGCGAGAAATTCTTTCGAGGAGACTTTTCGCGGAGAAGGAAGAGACGGGGTCGCTTGTGTGGTCGTGAGCCTCGGCGTGTGTTTTGTGTGACTCGGGCGGTAAGCATTGGGTGTATCTGGAAGAGAGGGGGAGAGAGAGGGGGAGAGAGAGAAGGGGGAGGGAGGGAAGGGAGTGGGAGGGGTGGGGAGGGAGGAGGAGGGGAGGGGGGAGGGAAGGGGAAGGGGAGGGGAGGGGGGGAGGAGGAGGGGAGGAGGGAAGGGAAGGGGAAGGGAAGGGGAGGGAGGAGGGAGGGGAGACAGATATATATATATAGATAGATAGATAGATAGATAGATAGATATATATATATATATATATATTATATATTATATATATATATATTAGATAGATAGATATAGATAGAGATAGATAGATAGATAGATAGATAGAATAGATAGATAGATAGATAGATAGAGAGAGAGAGAGAGAGAGAGAGAGAGAGAGAGAGAGAGAAGAGAAGAGAGAGAGAGAGAGTGGATAGACAAAGTGAAGGACAGACAGACACACAGACTGACAGATACACAGAGATACGATATACAGCGATAGAGAGACCAAAATAGATAAATAGAACAGAACAGATAGATAGAGATAATGGTAGATAGGGAGAGAGACAGAACAGACAGATCGATCAGTAGATAAACAAACAGATATACCGATGAAAAGTACTGCGTTAAAGGAGAGAAGCGCAAGTAAATATGACACACAGATCGACAGAAACTCTACGGGCTTATGCGCCGCGTTTAACTAAAAAACCGCTGGATTGTGTGGAGAAAGAGAGTGAGAGAACGATAGATAGATGAGATAGATAGATAGACAACATTGAGGCAGGGAGGGAGGAGGGAGGGAGGGAGGGAAGGAGGGAGCGAGAGAGGGAGGGAGGGAGGGAGGAGGGAGGGAGGGAAAGGAGGGAGGGAGGGGGAGGGAGGGAAGGAGAAGAGGGGGAGGGAGGGAGAGGGAGGAGAGACAGAGAAGAGAGAGAGAGAGAGACAGAAAGACGAGAGAGAAGAGAAGAAAGAAAGAAAAATTACGAAAAAGAAAAGAAAAGAAGAAAAGAGAAGAAGAGAAAAAAAAAGAAAAAAACAGCAAAGTAAGCGGACCGAACTTAAAAGAAATACAACATACAGTAAAGCCTCAGTGCTTGTCCACTAAATCACCTCGGAATAAAGTAAGAAATAACGATATAAATAACGCCGCGATGTATAGGCGAAAAAAAAAAAAAAAATACCCCACCTACATCAACCGTGAGATATTAAGCTCGTACTCGAGGCAGGTGATACTTCAAGTTGGAGGAGTGATGCGAGAAGGGCGTGGAGACAATCGCTTGGGAGGAAGGAGGGAGGAGGAGAGGTAGGGGGAAAAGGGTGGGAGAGGAGAGCGAAAGGGAAGGAGGAAGGGGGAGAGATAGGGGGAAAAGGAGGGAAGGGAAAAAGGGGAAAGGGGGAGGAAGGGGAAGGGGAGGGGAAGAAGGAGGAGGGAGGAAAGGATGGAAGGGGAAGGGGATGAGGGAAAGAGGAGAAGGAAAGGAAGGGAGAAAGGAGGAGGTGGAAGGGGAAGGGAGAAGGGAAAAGAGAGAGGAGGAGGAGGGAAGAGAGAAAGAGGAGTGATTAAAAGGAAGGAAGAGAGGAGGAAGGAGGGAGAGAATAAAGGAAACGACAGAAAGAAAGGAAAAGAGAAAGGGAGAGAAACCAAGAAAGAAGAGAGGAGAGCGGAAGAAACTGAACGAAAGGCAAGTAAAAGAGCAAGAAGAGGAAGAGAGAGAGAGAGAGAGAGAGGCGGAGCGGGGAGGAGAGGAGGAGGGAGGGGAGAGAGGAGGAAGGGGAGAGAGGAGGGAGGAGGGAGAGGAGGGGGCCAGTTTACTACAACCGCTGACAGTTACGACATCCTATGAGCTATTATGAGCTACAGATAGGAAGTAGATATGCCTTATCAGTCCTCTCGAAATGCGGGGCGCCCTGTGGATCTACCGCGCGGGCCCCTGAGGTTAATCACTGAAGGACAATTTGTATAAGGAAATGGTGAGGAGATTGGCCCTGGAGGCGTGTGGGGTCGGGGNGTGAGAGAGGGGATAAGGTGGTTATGTGAGTTGAGGGAAGGGAGGAGAGGGGAGGGGAAGAGAGGTGGAGGTGTTATTTGTAGTGTGAACCAGAGGGAGGAAGGATGAGTGTGGTGAGTGTAGAGAGGATAATAATATATAACAGGTAAGTTGAAGATAGGTGTGAGAAAGGGAGTGAGAGATAGAGGAATGAGGGGAGTAGGTAGTAGGAGATAGGAGGGAGTGAGGATAATAAGTAGAAGCTGAGGGAGAAGGTGATAGATAGAGGGAAGGGAGTGATAGTAAGATAATAATAGAGGGAAAGGAGGGGAGTAGTTTGAAGGAGAGTGGGAGTGAGTGAGGGAGAGGAGGAAGGGAGGGGAGGGAGGGGAGGATAGAGTAGGGAAGGGAGGGGAGAGGAGGGGAGGGGAGGCCAGCCAACCAGCAGCAACAGTCGGCTAAGTATCTTATCTCTCTCTCTCCTTCGCCTCTGTTTCAGCGCAGGAAAGCCTCCGTTTGTTATCCTTATCAGCTGCAAATAATTCCGGTTGCATCACCGCTTCTCCGCCGGATGGGAGGGGGAAGGGGGAAGGGGAGGGGAAGGGGAAGAGGGAAAGGATGGAGGGAATGAGGGGAGGGAAGGGGAGAGAGGAGAGGGGAGGGAGAGAGAGGAAGAGGAGGAAGAGGGAGAGAGAGGAGAGAGGGAGGGGAAAGGGGGAGAGGGAATGGAAGGGGAAGGGGAGGGGAGGAGGGGGAGAGGGGGAGAGGGGGAGAGAGGAGGAAGGGGAGGAAAGAGAGAAAGGGGGGAGGAGAGAGGAGAGGGGGAGAGAGAGGAAGAGGGAGAGGGGGTGAAAGAGGGGAAGGGAGAGAAGAGGAAGAGGGAGAGAGGGAGAAGGGGAGAGGGAGAAGGAAGAGGGAGAGGGGGTGGAAGAGGGGCAGGAGGAGAGGGGGTGGAGAGGGGGAGGAGGGAGAGAGGGGGAGAAGAACGGGAAGGAATTCCTCGTATTCTATGCCTGAGATTTTACCTTTTTTTTTTTTTTTTTTTCTTGTCTTCAAAAAAGTGATGAGATTTTGTTATTTTTAGTTTTTTCTTTCATATGTTTTTTTTTTTCTTTTTCTCTTTTTCGCCTCATGTTGTTATTGTTCCTTTTCCGTAATTCCTTTATTTCTTTAATTTAAGTTTTCATTCACTTTCAATTAAAAGAAATCAGTTAGATTAAAAAGAAAAAAAAAAATAGAACTCTGGACCCCCCCCCTTTTTTTTTTTAAAGCAAAACGACATTTTTAAAAACATTCAAAACATTGGTTTAGCCCGAAAATGAAAATTAGATGAAAATAAAGACAAAATATTTGGTAAACCGAAAACAAAACATCGAAAATAGCAACAACAACAACAACAAAAATAGAAGAAACGAAGAAAAAAATAGAAAAAAAAAGAAACTAAACAAGAAGAGACAAATCTAACAATAGACAAATAAACCTAAAACCTAGAGACGAAAGAAAAAAAAACAATTCAAAAATGTTTTCGCTCCAAAACATTCAAATATTCATCACGGGAACAAGATCTCGACATGGATCTCGCTTCTCGCTCCGAACTGTGCTGGATCTGGTAATAATTCCGAACAATTGATGCAACTTTGAGAGAGATTCCCAAAATGTCGTATTTTTCTCTTTTTTTTTTTTCTCTCTCTCGCTTTTTCTTCTGTCGAGAGAATCGTCTAGATGCTAAATGATGCAACGGAGGTGTAATATGACAAATATCTCTTTGATAAATAGATTTACTCGACGTGTTTACTCCTTTGTGCGTGTGGAGAAAAAAGAAAAAGAATTGTATTTATTTTACATTCGAGTGACATGGACTTTTTCTAGATTTTTCTCTCTCTTTTTTGACATTCTTTGAAGATGTTGTGTTTGGAAATTCACAAAGAAAAAGTAGGAGAAGGGGAAGAAAAAAAAGGAAGTTAGGTAAGGAGGTAAATCGATAGATAGACAGATGGATGGATAGATAGATAGATAGATAGATAGATAGATAGATAGATAGATAGATAGATAGATAGATAGATAGATAGATAGATATATATTAGATAGATAGATAGATAGATAGATAGATAGATAGATAGATAGATAGATAGATAGATAGATTAGATAGATAGATAGATAGATAGATAGATAGATAGATTAGATAGATAGATAGATAGATAGATAGAAGATAGATAGATAGATAGATAGATTGAAAGATAGATAAGATTGATAGATTTGATAGATTGATAGATTGATAGATTGATAGATTATAGATTGATTGATAGATTGATAGATTGATAGATTGATAGATTGATAGATTGATAGATTGAATAGATTGATAGATTTGATAGATTGATAGATTGATAGATTGATAGATTGATAGATTGATAGATTGATAGATTGATAGATTGATAGATTGATAGATTGATAGATTGATTAGATAGATAGATTGATATAGATTGATAGATTGATAGATTGATAGAATTTGATAGATTGATAGATTGATAGATTGATAGATTGATAGATTGATAGATTGATAGATTGATAGATTGATAGATTGATAGATTGATAGATTGATAGATTGATAGATTGATTGATAGATTGAAGATTGATAGATTGATAGATATAGATTGATAGATTGATAGATTGATAGATTGATAGATTGATAGATAGATAGATAGATAGATAGATAGATAGATGGATAGATGGATAGATGGATAGATGGATAGATAGGTAGATTGATTGACTAATATACTGATCATTGATTGATTGATAAAACGGACCGATAGATAGACAGACAGGTAGATACATGCATATACAGATAGATATAACCACTATTAAAAAATAAAGATATAAATTTGATATAGAAGAATATTAGACATATACAACATCACAACAAATGTTCACAAGCACGATATAGACTAAATATCAGAGAAGCAGTTGATATAGAAGGATCTTAGACATATATAACATCTCATCAAATTCTCACAAGCATGTAAATTAAATATCATAGAAGCAGTTGATATAGAAGGATCTTAGACATATATATATACAACAAATTCTCACAAACATGTAAATTAGATATCAGAGAAGCAGAATACCTAGAGAAGACAAGCGAGTACCTTGCGTGCGTTTCCTCGCGTTGAATATGTCATACCTTGGCTTGGAGTATCACTTGAGGGAGGGCCAGAGGGTGCCAGGGGGGTGCCAGGGAGCGTAGGAAGGTTTCAGGGAGTACAGGAGGGTGCCAGGGAGTACAGGAGGGTGCCAGGGAGTATTACAGGAGGGTTGGAGGGTGCCAGGGAGTAAAGGAGGGTGCCAGGGAGTACAGGAGGGTGCCAGGGAGTACAGGAGGGTGCCAGGGAGTACAGGAGGGTGCCAGGGAGTACAGGAGGGTGCCAGGGAGCGGGGGAGGGTTTCAGGGAGTACAGGAGGGTGCAGAGTACAGAGGGTGCCAGGGTAGGAATGTTCCAGGAGTACAGGATGCCAGGAGTAGGGAGTACAGGAGGGTGCCAGGGAGGAGGGTGCCAGGAGTACAGGAAAGGAGTACAGGGTGCCAGGGAGTACAGGAAGGGTGGTGCCAGGGGATGCAGGGAGCGTATGAGGGTTTCAGGAGTTTCAGGGAGTACAGGAGGGTGCCAGGGAGCGGGGGAGGGTTTCAGGGAGTACAGGAGGGTGCCAGGGAGTACAGGAGGGTGCCAGGGTGCGTAGGAATGTTTCAGGAAGTACAGGAGGGTGCCAGGGAGTACAGGAGGGTGCCAGGGAGTACAGGAGGATGCCAGGGAGTACAGAAGGGTGCCAGGGGATGCCAGGGAGCGTATGTTTCAGGGAGTACATTGCCAGGGAGTACAGGAGGGTGCCAGGGAGCGTAGGAGGGTTTCAGGGAGTACAGGAGGGTGCCAGGGAGCGTAAGGAATGTTTCAGGAGATACAGGTGCCAGGAGTACAGGGGGTGCCAGATGGTTTCCAGGAGTACAGGGGCGGGGGAAGTAGAGGGTGCCAACGGGTGCCAGAGAAGTGTCGAAGGCTTGAATACGTCATGGGTGTTCAGCGTTCTCGAGTGTGTGCGTGTGTGTTCATTCATGCGTCTGTGCTACTGTGGGTACGTATTGGTTGTACGTGTGTTTGTTTGTTTTTGTTTGTTTGTTTGAGGAGGGGGGTTTGGGGGGGGGCCTACTTTACTCATTCTTTTGGGGGCATTTGGGACGACTTACTCACTCTGAGGGGGGGGGATCTTTACTCATTCTTACTCACTCACTGACTTACTGATAGCTTAAAGGGTTGTTTATGAGTCCCGCTGAATGAGTAAATGATTGACGGAATGTGAGTGAGTGAGTGATGGAATGAGTGAGATTTTGAGTGAGTGAGAAAGTGAATGAGTCAGAGAATGAGTAAGTATAAGTGGTTGAGTAAATGAGAATGGGAAGAGTGGGAGTTGTATGAATGAGGGAATGAGTGAGTAAATTTATGAGTCAAATGAAAAAGATGAGTGAGTGAATGATGAATGAATGAATTTGCAAAACGAATGAGTGAATGAGTCAAATAATTGCGTTCTTATTGTTGTTATCATCATCATCATCAATATTTTTGAAGTGAGTAAAGTCAGTCAGATGATTTTTTTGTGTGTGTTTGTGTTATTATTTGTTATTATTATTATTATTATTTTATTATTATTATTATTGTTGTGTTATTATTATTATGTGTTTTTATTATTCTTATCATCATCATCAATATTTTTGAAGTGAGTAAAGTCAGTCAGATGATATTTTTTTTGTGTGTGTGTGTGTTATTCTTATCCTTTTTGTTTTTGTTTTTCCTTCGTTAGATTTCTTCTCAAACTTTACCCCCCCCCCTTCTGTTTTCCTCTTGAAATTCTTAAGAAATTGAGGGGAAAGAAAAAAGTTTTTTTTTCCTGTCATCTTATCTTCGTAATGATAATAATAATAATAATGATAATAATAATGATGATAATGATAACGATAATAATATGATAATATAATAATAATAATAATAATAATAATAATAATAATAATAATATAATAATAATAATAATAATAATAATAAATAATATAATATAAATAATAAATAATAAAATAATAAATAATAATAATAATAATAAATAATAATTAATATAATAATAGTAATACTGATGATAAGGAGATGACAATAATATAATATGAATAATAATAGTAGTAGTATAACGAACTAAAAGGGTGTTGAAAATTATTTCTTCCTCTAACACTCCTCACCTTTCTTTTACTTCCCCCTTCGCTCTCCTCTCTCTTTCTCCTCTTTCTCTCTCTCGCTCTCTCTCTCACTCACTCACTCTCTCACTCTCTCTCTGCTCTCTCTCTCTCTCTCTCTCACTCACTCATCCTCTCTCTCTCTCTCTCTCTCTCTCTCTCTCTCTCCTCTCTCTCTCTCCTCTCCTCTCTCTCTCTCTCTCTCTCTCCCTCTCTCTCTCTCTGTCTTCTCTCTCTCTCTCTCTCTCTCTCTCTCTCTCTCTCCTCTCCATTCCTCTCTCGTCTTCCTCTCTCTCTCTCTATCTCTCTCCTCTCTCTCTCTCTCTCCTCTCTCGTCTCACTCTCCCTCTATACTCTCTCTCGTGTCGTTCTCTCTCTCTCTCTCTCTCCTCTCGTACTCATCTTCTCGTCTCTCTCTCTCTTCTCTCTCTCTCTCTCATCTCTCTCCCTCTCTCATCCCTCTCTCTCTCTCTGTCTTTCTCTCCTCTCTCTCTCTCTCTTCTCTCTTCTCTGCTCTTCTCCTTTCTCCTCTCTTCTCCTCCTCTCTCTTTTCTTCTCTCTCCTCTCTCTCTCTTTCTCACTTCATTCACTCTCTCCCTCTGTCCTTCTCACCCAAACCTCTCCTCTTTCTCTCTCCCTCGCCTCCCTCTCATTCACCTCAAACTCACTTCCCTCTCCTCCCTCCTCTACTCTTAACAGATTTTTATTCCTCCCTCTCAACCCCAATTCTTTTCCACCCTCTTTTTTTTCTCTTCTCTCTCTCATCTTTTCTCTCTCCTTTTAACTTTTAAACGCCTCGGCTACTTCTCTCGACCAGCTTCAACAAGGGCTTCGGGGCTTCAGATCCCGCCCGACCGAGGCTTCAGAAAAGAGCAATCATCATCTCCATTTTATCAAAGGTCAATTCATCAAGTCAGTTCATCAGAATCTAATCAGAACTTGGAACTTCTTGATCGAGGGAACCGGGTGAAAAATAGAGAGGGTGGGAGGGAGAGGGTTGGAGAAAGAAGGGTTGGATGGAAGGGGAGAGGGAGAGGGAAGGAGGGTGGGGGAAGGGGGGACGGGGGATTGGGAGGAGGGAGTGGGGATTGGGATGAGGGAGAAGGGAGAGGGTGGGGGAGGGATTGGAGGGAGCGAAGAGGGAGGGAGGGGAAGAGGAGGGGAGCGGGAGGGGAGAGGGGAGTGGGAGGGAGGGACTGGAATGGAAGAGGGTGTGGGAAGGAGGAGGGAGAAGGTGGGCGAGAGAAAGAACGGGGGGGGGGGGGGTGGCAGGGGGGGGGGGGCGGGGTTGGGGAGGAGGGAGGGAGGGAGGGAGATGAAGTAGAAGAAAAAAGGTTAAAGAAAAGAGCGTTGAGAGAGAGAGAGAGAGAGAGAGAGAGAGAGAGAGAGAGAAGAGAGAGAGAAAGAG
This sequence comes from Penaeus vannamei, assembly GCF_003789085.1. NCBI lineage: Eukaryota > Metazoa > Arthropoda > Malacostraca > Decapoda > Penaeidae > Penaeus > Penaeus vannamei. Next base: position 136,995 of record NW_020868816.1, read on the forward strand.
AGAGAGAAGAGAGAGAGAGAGCGAGGAGAGAGAGAGAGAGAGAGTGAGAAAATTGGGAAAGGGAGGGTAAAGGATGGAGGGAGGGATAAATAGGGGGTGGGGGGAGAGGGATAATAGATTAAGTTTTATGGTTCTCTTTCCTTTTCTAAAAATGATTGATAATATATAATTATGTACATGGGATAATGATATAAATGATGAATGATGAATGAATGAAATTGAATAATAATAATGATGATAATAAATAATAATGAATAATAATGATGTATAATAATAATAATAATTATAATAATAAATCAACGATAATAACAAAACAATATGATGATAATGACAATAAATCAATATTAATAAATCTTAATTAACGATAATACTAAAGAAAAAGATTAAGAANTTAAAGTGACAAGAAAATTATTAACTGTAGCCGAAGCCAAGGTCAACATGGCCCTAAGATCAACGTATCTTCGAGGAATCGGATCACGTGTCCCAACATGGCTTAGAACCACGGTCAACATGGCTGATTAACTGATTAACTAGATTCATATTGAGAACGAGCAGATCATGGACAAAATACCTTTATGTTTCATATGAACTCCTTAGCTTCCCAGTCCCCCCGAGAAATAAATCAATATTTTACAGGAGGTACCTTTTTAAACTTTGGCGCCATTTTTTGTGCGCATCCCGAATGTCTTTTGTTTTGCCGTCGAAAAATGTCTGCCGTTGTTGCCCACTTCGCTTCTTCGTTTCAGTGTAACGCATGGGGAAAGGCTAGATCAGTAGCAACTCGGGGAGGTGTCATGGCGTCTGGTTCTATTTTTGGAAAGCAAAAAGCACATGGGGTTTATTTTGATGACGTCACAAATGTTACGGATGTTTGTGAATATGGTCGATCATTTTGGTCTCTTCAGTTTTCAAAAGGAATGGAAAATGATGACCTTAATGGTTATATTTTCACTGAACAGTCATCAAAACAGACGCCATGACACCTCGAGTTGCTACTGATCTGTCAAAGACCGCGGTGATACAGAATCCACAGCGTAACAGCTTTATTTAAAGGGGAGAAGGATATAATAGGTTTAACGAATGGAAAACGTTTAATACACTATCGTCTTCTACTCTCTGTCTCTCTTCTTTCTAGTCCTATCCCTCCTTTGTTTTGTTTTCTATCATTTTCGTTGTTGTTCCTCTCCTACCTTTAACCACGAACCGACCACCCACACACACACAACCCCCACACAGCCACCCACTCTCACACTCAAACACACAACCCACACATACACAGCCACCCACTCACTCACTCTCTCTCTCACACACACACAACCCACCCGCACACAACCCCAACCCACACACAAACACCCCCACACACACAACCCCACCCCACATATCCACCCAACCTAACCCCTCCCGCCCCCCCCCCCCCTCCCCACACACACATACACAGACAAAACACACACTTTGACAAACTCCCTCCGACCGACCGCTGTTCCTTCACCACCCACAATGACCTAGGTAGTGGAAGTGGTTGTGTGGTTACAGCGCATACAAAGGCACTCATCACCGCCCCCAACAATGTGGTCCTCCCCCGCAACATAGGTGGGGAGAGGGGAGAGGGGGAGAGGGGAAGAGGGGGAGAGGGGGAGAAGGAGAGGGTGGGGGGCGTGGGAGGTGGAGGGAAGTTGAGAGGGAGGGAAGGGTAAGAGAGATAGAGATGGAGAGAGAGGGAGGGATAGGAGGGTGAGAGAGGGATGGGGGAAGGGGGAGGATAGGAAAGTCGGTATGGAAAAATGAGAGAGAGAGAGAGAGAGAGAGAGAGAGAGAGAGAGAGAGAGAGAGAGAGAGAGAGAGAGAGAGAGAGAGAGAGAGAGAGAGAGAGAGAGAGAGAGAGTGGGGAGAATGTAATAATAAGGAAGAGGGAAGATGAGAAAGAAGGAAGGATAAGAGAGGAGGTGGGAGAGAGGGGGGGGGAGTGGCTTAGGGCAAAGGGTAGGAAGGGAAACGGCAAGGGGGGTGGGGGTGGGGGGTAGGGAGACGATACCTTCCTGAGTACAATAGTCGTAAACCATCACAGTACCTGAAGCACAAGACGCACATAACCTTCACCTCTCTCGTCAGGCATCGATAGAGGCCAATTTAGCTTGCGCCTTGCTCTTCGGGGCTTGCGTATCCAAACCATTCCTCCACCTTTTGCTATCCCTCCTTTTCTTTTCCTTTTTCTTCTTCTCCCCCTCCCCCCCTTTTCATCTCTTTCGGTGTTATTGGTGTGGAGAAAAGAGACATCTATAGGTGCTAACTGGCGGTTTGACAGCTTGGTCATTTTCTGCCCCAGTGTGAACTTGTTACCGCTAAATTGAAGACAGAAGACCCATTTTTCATCG
>NW_020868816.1:146866-149366 GCF_003789085.1 Penaeus vannamei
GGGGTGGGAGCAAAGAGTGGGAAAATCAATATGTTTACCTTGTGGGAACCTTTTTTCTATTAAAAAAGAAAAAAAAAAAAAGGGCGTCAGGTGATGGATGAATATTTATCGTCATTTTTATGCCAGCTCTCATAATGATTATGATAATGAGTATTATGGTATGCATTTGAAGTGAATAATGATATGGTGATAGTCTAAAAACAATATCGAAAAATACAAAAAAAAAGATATTCATTTTTTTCTTTTCTTCTCTTTAAAAAATGGAAAAAAATAAAACACCATGCAGTTTTAGGCATCACGTGACCCGAGGCAATTAAATGACCTTTTCCACGCGGAGATCCTCCCACAAGGTCAAACAGTCAATCAGATACATTATACAGAAATACCACAGTAGTTCTTGGGAATTCAGAACCGGCAGAGGCGAGTAAAATAGGGGAACAAAGAAGCAAATAGTTCAACGTGACAATACGCCAAGTTATAATGCAATTTGCGCTTCATTTGTTTTTCTGTTTTCCTTAAAGTTGGTGTTTTTGAACGCCGACCTTTGCCTCGCCCAATGAAGGACGAGCAACATGTATTTTGAGTGTATATATATATATATATTATATATATATATATATATATATATATATATATAATATATATGTGTGTGTGTGTGTGTGTGTGTGGTGTGTGTGTGTGTGTGTGTGTGTGTGTGTGTGTGTGTGTGTGTGTGTGTGTGTGTATATATATATATATATATATATATATATATATATTATATATATATATATATATATAATGTATAAGCGCAAAGAGTGAGTAAAAGAGAGAGAGAAAGACGGCCATAAGAGAGAGAGGAGAAAAGGGAAGAGAGGGGAGTGAGGCCCAGGTAAGCACAGGGGTTCAGGTGAGAACAGGTTGAAGGGGAAAAGAAATAAAAAGATAATATACAAAAGCTGAAGGCTGATTGCACCATTGTCTGAGTCCGGGGGGGGGGAGGGGGAGTGAGGGTGAGGTGGGGAGGGGGGGGAGGGCATTGAGACGGCAAATGATCTTTGATTCATTTTTGTAACGTCTTTGTGGATAATTTGCTTTTCGTTCTCCTCTCTCTCTCTCTGTTTTCTGTTTGTCTGTCTGTCTCTATTTCTCTCTCTCTCTCCCTTTCTCTCTATGTCTGTCTGTCTGTTTCTTTTTCTCTTGCTTTCTCTCTCTCTCTCTCTCTCTCTCTCTCTCTCTCTCTCTCTCCTCTCTCTCTCTCTCTCTCTCTCTCTCTCTCTCTCTCTCTCTCTCTCTCTCTCTCTCTCCATCTTTCAAATTTTACTAGCATATACAAAAAAATACACATACATGATACACACATACACACATAAATTCAGTTAGATAGATAGATTAATATAATAGATTGATACATAGCTACATGGATAACCTGCTAGACTGGCTATCAAACATTACTGTTGCAATAAAAGTAGAAATCAAGAGCTAAGTTATTATTAAAGAAATTAGCTTATTATTTAACATTTATCTTTCTACAGAGCAATGATGACAAAAAAAGACGTCAATAAAAAAGAGAGAAGAGAGAGAGAGAGAGAGAGAGAGAGAGAGAGAGAGAGAGAGAGAGAGAGAGAGAGAGAGAGAGAGAGAGAAGAGAGAGAAGAGGAGAGAGAGAGAGGAGAGAGAGAGAAGAGAGATAGATAGATAGATAGATAGATAGAAGAGAGAGGAGAGAGAGAGAGAGAGAGGAAGAGAGAGAGAGAGAAAGAGAGAAGAGAGAAGAGAGAGAGTAGATAGATAGATAGATAGATAGATAGATAGATAGATAGAGAGAGAGAGAGAGAGAAGAGAAGAGAGAGAGAAGAAAGAAGAGAGGAGAGAGAGAGAGAAGCACACAACACCCCGTATTTGCACGCGTTGGCACATATATCACCCAGATCTTCCCCACACAGCTCACGATTTCCAGGCTAAAAAGAGCAAATCAGAAAGAACGTTTTATTTTCCCATGCCCGGATTCCGCCCATACAACGAAGAGAGAGAGAGAGAGAGAGAGAGAGAGAGAAAGAGAGAGAAAAAAATTCCTTTGCGCAGGTGTTGGAAAAAATATGCAAGGTCAGATTCGGGAAGATATAGAAAATGGAAGCGGCGGCGAAGGGGACACGGGGAGGGGGGACTCTTAAAAAAAGGAACATAATAACAGGTTAAGCGATATATCCACCGTATGTCTCTCTCGCCGGTGGGAACGCTCTCACCCTCTTTATCCTCGCTCTCGCCCTCTTTATTCCGTCTCTCTTTTCCCCTCTAATCCCTCTCTTTTTACTCCCCCCTTCTTCTCATTCCAAGCGTGATAGTCTGCACACTGATACGGACATCCTTCCGACCTCCCTGAGAGGATATAAAAAAAGGAAAAAGGAAGAGAAAGAATGAAAGAAAAGAAAGAAAGAAAGAAAAAATGCGTGGGAGATTTTTTTTTATTTTTATTCTTCTACTTTCTTTCGGTTACTTTTTTGAGGGAGGGGGTGGGGGT
>NW_020868816.1:159366-164366 GCF_003789085.1 Penaeus vannamei
TTATAACTATATATAATAGTATATATATAATTATTATATACTTAATATATTTATTATATATATATATATATATATATATAATACATACATACATCCATACATAATACATATAATTATATATATATATACTATATATATATATTTATATTATATATATATATATATACTATAATATATATATATATATATATATACACACACACACACACACACACACACACACACACACACACAAGATGTGTTAAAAACAAATTTACAAATTTAGAGAGACAGATAAATGCAGATATCTGATAAAGAGGTATATCTTCCTCCATCAATTCATTCCTTCACCTCATCCTATAAACAGAATAACACAATACCAAAAATCACAGAGTAAACCCTCACTAACTCTCGCAAATCTCGTTTAAATGTCCCACCGTCTTCATTTCGCAAAAATCTGATTTACTAGCTATTTTTTTCCTGCAAGTGTACTTTGGTCTTCAAATTTCCATATTCATGACCCTGGTAAGCATTGGATTCTCAACAGCACTGACTATAAATTTTTCTCGTTTTTTCGTTTTTTTTTTTTCTCTCTCTCGCTCTTTACTTGCTGTAAAAAAGGAATTGAGATAACGAAAATGAACCGTAAAGATTGTCAGCAGCTTGTGGAACGGAGGCTGCATTTTGAAGGTAACATTCTAATGATTAGGTTCTGAATGATTAAGGTTCCTCTCTCTAGTCTGCAGTCTCTCTCTCTCTCTCTCTCTCTCTCTCTCTGTGTCTGCTTTCTCTCTCTCTTGGCTCTTTATCTCTCTTCTCTGAGTCTTTTCTCTGTCTCTCTCTCTCTCTCGTCTTCTCGTCTCTCTCTCTCTCTTCACTTTGCATCTCCTCTGACATCCGCTCTCGTTTCTCTGACACTCCGCTCCTCATCCCTCTTTTCCCATCTCCCTCGCTTCATTCCCGTCTCTTTCTCCTCCGTCCCCCCGCCCGTCTGCTCTCCTTCTCTCCTCCTTCGTCTCTCTCTCCTCTTCGCCATCTCAACTTTTCATCCCTCTCTTATCTTCTTCTTCTCGTCTCTCCCTCTTCTTTCTCTTCGCTCCCCCCTGCCGTCTTCTCTCTATTCTCATAGCTCCGTGCCTTAGCCATCCCTCCCTTTCTCCTCCTCTCTCTCTCCCTCTCCTTTTCTGCGCTGCCCCCCCTCTCTTCCTCTTCTCCTCCCTCCTTCCATCCCTGCCTTTCTCCTCCTCTTCTCTCCCTTCCTCCTCCCTCCCTCTTTGCTTTTCTCCTCCTTTCTCCCTCCTCCGTCTCTCTCACTCTCCTTTTATCGATCGCCTTAGAAACTCAGCGCTCCAAGGTCAACCTACCTCATCGCAGACATTCTCCGTTCGCACACAAATTGATGCATGTGTCATCGCATTATCATCATTTGATATGCTAATCTAATAACGGGACAATCATTAATCATGCGCCGTTCATCTCACGTTCAGCGCATAAGTAATTAACGTCGACGCTGAAATATATTGACAGCAAAACAAAATGGCCGCCGTGTAGTATCATTTAGCATCATTAATTATCGAGGCTTATAGAGAACGGGGGATGGAGAGATGTGGTATAGAATTTGGTCGTATTGTGGGTTGAAGCGGGGCGTCACGTACAACACATGCACGGACACGAACGTACACTCACGCGCCGCGGACTCAGACTCCCGCATAATACAGGGCTTTCTCGTGCTTTCTCTTTTCTCGCTCTCTTTCTCTGTTTCTTCTTTCCTTTCTCCTGTTTCTCGCATCTCCTTCTCTGCTCGTCTGCCTTCTCTCTCGTCTCATCACTCTCTCTCTCTCTCTCTCTCTCTCTCTCTCTCTCTCTCTTCAGTTCCTTCCGTCTTTCTTTCTCTCTGAATCTCTTTTTCTTCTTTTCTTTTTCGTCNGGGATGAACGGAGGCAGAGAGACGGAGCGAGAGAAGAGAGATTGAGAGAGAGGGCAGAGAGGCGAGAGAGAGGGAGAAAGAGAGAGAGGGAGAAGGAAAGAAAGAAAAGGAAGAAAAAGAGAAGAGGAAAGATGAGAGGAGGAACGAGGATGGAGATGGAGGGATGTGAGAGAGGGGAGATGGAGAGAGACGAGGGAAGAGGTGGGGGGGAGAGGGGAGAGGGGAGGCGAGGGAGGGGAATGAGGGGAATGACTGAGAGAGAGGGAGAGAACGAGGGGAGAGATGAGAGAGAGGAGAGAGGAGAGAGACGGAAGAGAGAGAAGAGAAAGGAGAGGGAAAAGAGGGGGAAGACGGGGAGATTGAAGAAAAGGAGAGAGCAGAAGACGAGGAGGTGAGAGGAGAGAGAGAAGGAGAGAGGAGAGGGAGAGCGAGGCGGGAGGAGGGAGAGAGGAGAGAGAGGGAGGACAACTACTGAGAATGAGAGAGACGGAGGAGAGCGAGGAGAGAGGAAGAGAGCGAGGAGGAGAGGAGAGAACGAGAGGAGAAGAGACCGAAGAGAGATAAGAAGAGATGAGAGAGAACGGGAAAAGAGGAGAAAGGGAGAGAGAGAGAGAGGAGGGAGAGAGAGAGGAGAGAGAGGGAGAGAACGAGAGAGAGGCAGAGACGAGGGGAGAGAAGAGAGAGAGAGAGAGAGATGAGACCGAAGAGAGAGAGAGAAGAGGAGGAAGAAGAGAGAGAGAAGAAGAGAGAGAGAGAGAGAGAGAGAGAGAGAAAGAGAAGAGATGAGAGAGAAGAGAAGAGAGAGAGAGAGAGAGAGAGAGAGAGGGTGAGAGAGAGGATGAGAGAGAGAGGAGAGAGAGTGAACCGTGATTCATGCTGGACAAATGTAAAAAAAAAGTATGAGAGAGAATAAATGAAATGTACACTCAGAAAAAAGAGAAATAATAAAAAAATAACAAAATAATCCCGATGATCAAACAAATACGGAAATAAACAAATAAAATACGATTAAGATTTACCAATTAGAAACTATCAAAACATCAAGAATACTACTCGTGTATTTATCGCTTCTGCTCACAAATATTTCTTTGTAATATTCAACTAACACGTTTTCGTTTAATAATAGTTTAACTTCATTTAACTTCTCAAACCTTCTGTGTAATATAAGACGTAAAGAAAAAATTCAGACACATAGGAAATATATTATTCAGTGAGGTTTATTAATTATCATCATTGATAAGAATATGTTGCATAATGTGCATATGCTATGATATCGTATTATATACATCATATATATAACACATTATTTATATCTATGAAAATCTAAGAAGATGAGAACATTACACGTAGGTGCTTCTTTTCTTTTATTCTGCCTCATTTTGAGTATTGTTCTCGTGTGTGGTTATCTGCTGCAGATTCACACTTAAGACTGCTTGATCGTTCTTTTAATTCCATTAAATTTTTCCTGTCAGACTTAAATTTGGACATTGGACATCGTAGAGATATTGGGGCCCTTTCAGTCTTATATAGGATTGTAACCGATAATTCACATCCCCTCTATAAGTTTTTACCTGATTTTTATCAGCCTGCAAAAATTAGCAGAAGTGCCATGACTCTCAATTCAATGACATTTGATGTAAGTCGATCGTCTACAAGTCAGTTTTCTAGATGCTTTTTTACTGCTATTTGTAGACTTTGGAAAGATTTGCCTTCAGAGATTGTAACTTTCGACTCTTGATAAGTTTAAAAGATCAGCTAACATGTTTTTTCTTACGTAAATAGCCGACTTTCTATTCTTTCATTCTTTCTTAGCTGTATCTCGACCTGCACTGACACCTTTGGCGGTATAAATCTCCATTTTTTTCGGTGTGGCTCTTTATATAGCTTACTATAATAATAATGATAATAATATAACAACCTTATATGCATTATATCACCACCAAAGAACATTTAACATAATGATAATATATAAACCTTATATGCATTATATCACCACATATACAAAGAACATTACACATAACAAATAATGATAATATATAACAACCTTATATGCATTATATCACTACATATACAATGAACATTACACATAACAATTATGAATGTATTTACTGCTTAACATCTACGAGGAACCAGGTAGTGTGAAATGTGTGTTTGTTGAATTCATACACAAGTCATCATTCTCTTTCTTTGTATTTCTTTTCACTATTCTTTTCAGCCGTCACCCCCCCTCCCCACCCCCTCCCCTTCTCGTTCTTTGGTGTGAATGTATTTTCTTTCTTTCTTTCGAGCGAAGGAGGAGAGAGAAGAGCAAGCGTAGAGTTTGATTCTTTCTTTGCTCTTTCGTTTTCATTTTATTTTCTCTCTGTCATCTTCTTTGTTTTTTTTCTGTGTTTGTTTTTTCTTTGTTTCTTTTCTGTTCTGTTGCCTGTCTCTCTCTCTCATTTCTCTCTATGTTCTTCTTTCGTTCTCTCTCCTCCTCTCTCTCTCTCTCTTCTCTCTCTCTCTCTCTCTCTCTCTCTCTCTCTCTTCTCTTCTCTCTCCTCTTTCTCTTTTTCTCTCTCTCTCTCTTTCCCTCTCTCTCCCTCCTTCTCCCTCTTTCTCTCCCCCCCCTTCCCCTCTTCCTCCCCCCTCCTCTCTCTCCCCTCTCTCCCCTCTCTCTCTCACCTCCCCCCCCCCTTCCCTCCCTCTCTCCCTCTCCTTCTCTCCCTCCTCTCTCTCTCTCTCTTACTCCCCCTCTCTCTCTCACCTCCCCCCCCCTCTCTTTCCTTCTTTACTTTCTCCTCCTTCGACTCAACGAAGATGAATCGTTTTCTTCTGACCTTGAATAGAAAACGGGAAGAAGGGCCGGGCAACAGGTGGGTCGTGACGTCACAAGGATGTTCGGTGGGATCTCGCGTGAGAAAATTAAATACATAAAAAGAAACTGGAAAGATGGATATAATATATATATATTTTTTTTTTCAAGGAAGGTTGGGTCTTTGGGTGGGGTGGGGGTGGGGGTGGGTGGAGAAGAGGGGGGATGGGGGGGGATGAGGGCGGGAGGAGAAAGATGAAGATTTATTACGCGAAATTAGGAGGAAAATTTGAAAAAAGG
>NW_020868816.1:189366-199366 GCF_003789085.1 Penaeus vannamei
TACTCACACCCCAAGAGCAAGACTATAAGCAGTTTGAAAAAAAAGAAAGAAAAGAAAAAAAAAAATATATATATATATTCATATATACAAATATAAATATATACATATATATATATATATATATATATATATATATATATATATATATATATATATATATATATATATATATATAATATATATATATATATATATATATATATATATATATATATATATATATATATATATATATATATATATATATATATATATATATATATATATATATACATATACATATGTGTGTGTGTGTGTGTGTGTATGTATGTATGTATGTATGTATGTATGTATGTATATATATATATATATATATATATATATATATATATATATATGTATATGTATATATACATATATATATATACACACACAAATATATATATATATATATATATATATATATATATATATATATATATATATATATATATATATGCAACACAGGAACAACGAAGGGAAGGGCAAGAAAACACATGAATATGCCGAAGGCCTTTTCACTATTGTTTGGTCAGGGTATATGCTACATGAGTTCAGTTCAGTTAGATTTGCGAAGTCATGCTTCGCCCGGGCCTTTTCTCTAGAGTGGCCCGGCCTGTGTTAACTATTTCTAGTTAACTCAGATGTTCTCTTTGAACTGCATGCTTATCGCGGTGGCTGGATTGCAAGCAAGCGATCCAGCTGCCACGGAGAAAGCATGTTGCACACCCTTTTTACCAGCCCGGCGGCTGTGGTGGGTGGTCCCTGCCTCAGAAATTGTGTGTATACACAATTCTGCAAATAATGTAACAGGGTGGCGTTAGGCTCGCCGCAGTGTTTGCATAACCTGGCAGTCTCATTGTCAATAATTTGCCAAGTGCATTGGTAATCTAGTCTTAGTCTGAAAAGTGTGACTTCGGTACCTCTTTTTGTATTTGGAGGAAGGGCCAGTGGCTCATAGCCTGAAGCATCTGAGTACCACTTGGCAGCGAGCGATTTTGTGATGTTTTCTCTATGTGCTCCCCGGAGGACGGCACACGCTGCAGCTTTGGTACCTTGGCTTAGTCCCCATCGGCTAGGTTTAACGATCATGGAGGATGGGGGCATACCCCTGCCTTTTTCGGCTAGTTTATCAGCAAGCTCGTTCCCTTGTATGCCTATGTGGCTTGGGACCCAGTTTATGATGATTCTTCTACCTTGACTAAGGATTCTTTGGGCTATGTTTAGCACTGTTGTCAAGAGGTAAATGTTATCTGGGGGCATGCTATGCTGTAAGCTGTCAATAGTTGCTCTTGAATCTGTGTGAATGACAACGTGTCCTCCCCTCAGGGACGCGTGTGTCAATGCTTCCATGGTCGCAACCGTTTCAGCCTGAAGCGTTGAGGTATTGTCAGTGACCCTCATGGATGCTGTGGTATCCTTTGTTGTAAAGCCGGCGCCTGCAGTATGGTTTATTGGATCCACGGATCCGTCCGTGTAGTATGTTATACTACCCGGCGGAGTTATTTGATCAATGACCCTTTGTGCTTGTGCCTTTAGGCTAGGCATGGAATATTGATTTTTTCTCATTGTGAGATTTAGAATTGAGAATTCGATCATTTCGTTTGCCCACGGCGGGGGTTCTTTGTAGTCAGGGTGAGGGGAGTCCATACCCTTGGCAAGCAATGAATCTTTTAGCTGAAAGCGTATCAAAACTCTGGCTGTATGTGTGAGCCAGGAATTGTCCGCAAACAACTAGTAATCTTGTTGTAGGCGTCTGAGAACTCTTTGTCTTAGATAGGAGTTTTTGGGTGCTTGCAGGACCTTGGAAAGGTACTGTGCTGCCATTAGATCAATTCTGGTGTCCATGGACGGTAAATCAGCTTCCATGAGGAGGTTGATGACCTTTCTCCACTTAGGTGCACCTAGAATTATCCTGGCTGCTTCGTTTTGTATTGTTTCCAGTTTTTCTTTTAATGTGCTGGAAGCAATGAGGGCGACAGATGCATAGTCAATAATAGGACAGACAGCATGTACATAGAATGATCATAACACTTTGTGTCCTGCTCCTATGTGTCTCCCTGTCATGACTTTCATGACTGACAGTCTTTCCTTGGTTCTGTTAAGCAGGTATTGGATCTCCTTTTTGAAAGTGAGTGTGTGTCCTATCCATACACCAAGGTATAGATAGTCCTTCACCCATTCCAGATCCATACCCTGTATAGTGAGTCCTACAACACTCTTCAGACACCAGGTTCAGACAACGCTGAGCTCTAGTAAGGCAGTGATTGCCAGAGGCTATGATTGCCAAGTCATCTGCATAAGAGATGATCTTGCATCCCTCTGGCAGGTGAATGTCGAGTATGTTGGACATGAGGGTATTAAACAGGGCTGGACTAAGAACCCCTCCCTGAGGAGTTCCATTTTCAAGTGGCATGTGCTGTGAGAGGTGGCCTTGAAATCTGACATTTGCTGATCTATTTTTAAAATAGTCAGCTATCCAGGCCAAAAGTCTGCCTTTGACTCCTTTGTGGATTAGGGTCTCTTGAATGGCAAGCGGACTTGCCAGTTCAAAAGCCTTCTCCAGGTCAAGGAAGACAACCACGGCGGGCGAGGTGCAGATTGTGCTTAAGAGTGTGGAAATGCTATGAGCAGTGATCTTACCCCTTGTGAACCCGTGCAGGTGTTCATGGGGGGGACCCGTTTTCCATCGGAGCCTGTTGAGTACCATCTTCTCAGCTGTTTTACCCAGGCAGTTGAGAAGAGAGATGGGACGGTACCTACCAGGCTCTTTTGGTTTTGGGATGGGAACTATTGTGGCTTGTTTCCAGCTCTGGGGCACCGTGGCTGTTTGCCAGGATTTGTTGATAACCTGCAAGAATGCAAGTTCTCCTGCAAGGCCTAGATGCGAAATGATGGGGTGAGAGAGATCCAATCAGATCCCGGTGCTGACCCAGAACTGGATTTGTATGATTTTCTTAGTTCCCTAAGAGAAAACTAGGCATCCGTTTCATCAGCTTCGAGTGCCTTGTCTGTTATGAGAGCAAGTCTTTCTGGATTGAAGTTTTTTGTTTTTCTTCTCTCATCATTGGAGGCAGATTGTTGGTGCTGGTTCTGGCAGAGAACTCAAGCACCAATCTGTTAGCCTCTGATTGTGAGTTATTATGAGTGCATTTCGGGGCTTGGCGGCTTGTCGCTTGCCTGACCCGTTTCCACAACTCTGTAAGGCTGGTCTGGTTCCCAAAGGTTTGGCACCATTCCAGCCATTTTTTCTGCCTTACTCTGTTGGCAGTTTCCTTGGCATCCACGACAGCTTCTCTCAACAGGGGCCAGATTGTCGGGAGATTTTTGCCGTCGGAAATTTTTTCTACACATATTAACCCTGTGGTTGACCTCTTTGATCTCGTCATTATAGTACCAGGCGTCTTTCTGAGTTCTGGACCATGGACGAGTTTTGGAGATGGTTTGTGAGGCTGCCTGGTTTATGGCCTGGATTAGCCTTGCCTCTAACACATCCATGTTTTCATTATTGTTATTGGGTTCATTGTCTTTCAGACATCGAGCCAAGCCTTCCTGGAAGGCAAACCAGTTGGCCTTGTCTGTTTTCCATTTAGGAATGTGATGTGGTCTTTGGGCTGGACCTGCATCCATTAGTGTGGTGACTATGCCGTAGTGATCACTAGTAACGTATTATCGACACACACCACGAATTCTCTCCAACATTGTTGCAGTGGCAAAGGTGAGGTAGAGTCTAGGACCCTCCCTTCACATGCGTTGGTTTTTTGGTGTTGAGAAAGAGCGATCTCAGGGAATGTCTCAAGCACTTCTGCTATGTGAATGCCTGCCGCGTTCGGCCTTTTGCGGGGATTCAGCATGGCTATGGGTGCATTGAAGTCTCCCCCTATGATCACTCGGTCTTGTGCTGCAGTAGCACAGACCTGGTTCAGATCTAAGCTCTCACACAGTGGTTTGCTATAGATATTATATATTTTTTATAGGGCCCCCAGGTAGCTGAATCTCAACAGCAAGAGATTCAACACCATCTCCACAGTGCGGCGGGTTGGCTATTAAGGAGCATGGGATAGCTTCTTTTACCAGGGTCATCAGGCGTCTAGCACCATCCAGGTTTGGAGTGGTGAAGGCATGATATGCTGAGAAGCACATGGATCCCATAGTTAGTGTCTCCTGGAGCATGACGACGTCAATGCTCCTTGCTCGCACAACCGACTAGAGAAAGGAGTTCTTGCTTTTATAGCTACAGATATTCCACTGCAGAATGCTTAGATTGTGTGCCATGATGGTTACTCAGAGTGACTTGCTTCAGCTTCAGATGCCCCAGTGCTGGTGGCATCAGATAAATACAGCTCCTCGTTGATTGAAGATTGTACAACTTCCTCTAAGTCAGACACTCCGGTTAAGGACCCGAGGGGGTGTAGGGCCTAGGTTGGAAGTGCCACCTCGGGTCAGGGGACAAGACTTTGGCTGTACAGACTCGGCCTGCAGTGGGGGCTTCTGCTGCACAGTTTCAGCCTGTCCTGACAGACTAGCTGGGGTTTCACGTAATGCTTCTCCCGAAGCTAGCCAGCCATCCAAGGATTTAGGGAGGGGAGCGCTGCTCGTTATCGGTTTGGAGGCTTCTAACTTCCTTCCCTTCAGAGCTGCCACAGTTTGGGTCATAGCCGTCATTGCGACTTGCACTGCTTTCTCCGCCTCCTCACTGGTCCTCCCCAAGGCTGTTGCTACTGCAGAAACTACAGCACTCAACTGGGGGGTGTCATATCTTTCTCGTCAACTAAAGATTTATCATCTACTGGGGGGACCATGCTGTGGATTTGAAACCTTTTTTCCCTTTGGTTTCTTTTTTTNGAGAGAGATGTAAAGAGACTTCGCGGGACTTGTTTTTGCCGTCAGCGTTTATCACGGCCACTTTGACTCGCTCCCTTAATTCGTTTGATAGATATATACTGCAATTAGGAGGATGTAGGGAGCGGCGGGGGAGGGGAGGGGGGGGCGGCGGGACGCCGTAAGAAGTTCTTTTACCGGATCACGCGATTATCGGCAGGTTAACAGGATTATCCGATACACGGAGTCGGCTCCTCTGTTACTCACCCTCTTCGCTCTCATCCTTCTGGAGTGTGAGCTCCCTCCCCCCCCTCTTTCTCTATCTATCTATCTATCTATCTACTTGTCTTTCTCTTTCTCTCTCTCTCTTTCTCCCCATTCCTCTCCTTCTCCCTCTCTCTCCTACCGCCGTGATTGGCCGAGGGATTGTAAACAAAGTCCCTAATTGGCTGATTGTCTCGCCCATTAGCAGCCTGTTTAAAAGTTCGTTCGTGCTCCGTTTCTCTCTCTGTCCGTCTGTCGGTTTAAGCTTTGAAACAAACAAAGCATTATTGATCTTGAACAGTTTATAATCCTTAAGCTATATTTAGGGGCTTTCACTTACAAGGGAAATGGAACGATACAACTGACGTGAGCTAAGTCCTCGCTAAGGCCCTGCAACGCGCGTAGTGATATTATGCTTGTCTGTCGCAATGTAAGTAATATATACGATAATCACTGTATCGACGTTTTCTCATAGCAAGATCTCCGGCGTGTATATCCAGGTACATATCTATTACAGTTCGCAAAGAGCCGCGCAACAAAGGCGGTTTGGGCGCGGGTCTCGACGAGGCGGTAGCCAGCCTTACGATCCATTAATCGTTTTCTCTCGCTTTCCTTTTTCCCTAATTTCTGCTTTGTCTTTCTTCCCCTCGCCGCCTAATCAAGTTTCCTTCTTCATCTTTTCTGCATTCTATTCCCTTCCCTTCCCTGTTCACCCCCCCATTCTCCCCTGTCTTTTCTCTCCCCATTCCCCATATTCTTTACTTTCCCACCCCTTCCTATCCCTTTCCTCATCTCCCAATCCTTTCCCCCTCTCCATTTCCATTCCACTCCCTCCTTCCCTCCCACCTTCTTCCAATCTCCCTTCCCCGTCTCCCTTAACTTCTTCCTTCCCTTTCCCTTCCCTATCTGTCTGCCCCACTCATTTCCCTCCGCTTCTCCATCTCTCCTCCCCCTTCCCTCCCCCTCCCACTCCCTCTCCTCCCTTCCGCTCCTACTTTCCCACCCTGGGCGTTCGGCTCGCCACTCCGCCTCCTTTTGCGAACGGCGTCTCCAGCGCGCATTCAGAGGCAGAGGCTGCAGAAACGCATTATGATGCGCGCGTGCGTGCATGTGTGTGTGTGTGTGTGTGTGTGTGTGTGTGTGTGTGTGTGTGTGTGTGTGTGTGTGTGTGTGTGTGTGTGTGCTGAATGAATACATGGAAAAATAGGGCAAAAAGCTAACCGATATTAAAAATAATGTATAATAATAATAAAGAAGAAAGAAAGGAAGAAGAAATCAAAGAAGAAAATACCTAAACCTGGGAAAAGGGACGAAGGAAAAGGGAAGAGAAAAACAAAACAAGAATCGAACGCAGCGCCTCTAGGAACTCCGGAGACGAAGGAGGTTTTGCCTTACCTGGAAACTCAAAAGACAATGATGAAACCTCAGCCCCCCCCTCTAGCAATCACAAGGAGTGGAGTACCCTGACGGCCAGACCCCCCTCCCCCCCTTCGCCGGCGCCTCGACTGAATGGGCGAAACAACGACTCGAGACACATACAAGGCACCGCTAAGGTGGAGGAGTCGGGCACTTTGGAGGGGTACGTTGGGGGGGGGGGAGGAGGAAGAAGAGAAGGAGGGAAGGAGGAGGAAGAGGAAGAGGGGAGGAGGGGAGGGGGAGGAGGGAGGGGAGGAGGGAGAGAGGAGGAGGAGAAGAAGGAGGAGGAGGAGGAAGGAGAGGAGAGGAGGAAGGGGAGAGAAGGAGGAGGGAAGTTGAAGGAGGAGGTAGGAGAGGAGGAAGAGGGAAGGAAAGGAGGAGAGGAGGAGGAAGAAAGGAGGAGGAGAGAGGAGGAGGGAAGGAAGAGGAGAAGGAGGAGGAGGACGGACGACGACAAGGAGGACAAGAACGGTGATGAGACGAAGAAAAAGAAGATGGTGAAGGAGAAAAAGAAGAAGGAGGCCAAGATGAGAAGATGAAGAAGGTCAAGATGAAAAGAAGATAGGAGGAGAAAGGGGCTGAAGAAAAAGACGCAGGGCAGGAGGAAGAAGAAGAAAGAAAAGAAAGACCAAGACGAGTTAAAAAGAAGAAGAAAACGCTCAGTAAACAAGCACGAGAAAAATAGCCACGGAATCGGCGTGGCGAAGGAGCAGAGGAGCCGCGATGGTGATGACAGCGCCCGCAGTACTTTCCACAACAGCTTGGTGTTGCAAGCGACGTAAACAACTTTCATTACCAGATGTAGACTCCCCTCGCTCTCCCATGCCGGGCGAGTCCCTGGCGCTGAGCGAATGGAATGGCCAAAGGAGGAGGGAGAAATAGGGAGTGAGGGATAGATAAGGGTGAAGAGAAACAAAAACATCGTTTGGAAATGAAAACTGTGGCTACGGCGTGGAGACGCACGGCGCATGCAAAGGTGCACAAGAAGGGAAGATCATTGCAAAGATATATCATGCAAATAAAGAGAACAAACGTGTAGCACTAAGGGAGAAGATGCGAGGCCGAGGCCCAGGATGAGCGCAAAGAAACGAACGGCAACCGAGAGTGACATCTTGAGGGATGTCTTTGCGGCTCTGCGGCCGCGCCCTCGCTTACTCGGAGCCGCCGCTCGGGGGCGAGGGCGGTCCTGCTCTTTCTCGTTCTCTTTCCTTTTCTGAAATATTTTCATCCAGCCTGTCTGTCTGCCAGTCTCCCTCTCCCTCTCTCTTATATCTGCATTTCTATGTGTGCGCTCTTATCTGCGGATCTCCACCTTCTGCAATCACACCCTCGCAACAACTCAATTGCCTCCGTAGTTTTATCAGTCAGTCGCCGTCATTATCTCACAAGTGGACTGGTATAAAACGACAGGTTTCGGGAGGTTGGGAAAGGGGGCTCCCTCACCCAGCACTCTGGTCGACCCTTGTCCCTTAAATCCTCCGCGTAAGTGGCGTAGCATGACGGCTCGGGGGCGAAGGGAGGTTTGGGGTGGGGGGGAGGGGGGCGTAGGACTAGTGGAGGAGACTCGTGAATGGATAAGGGGGAAAGGGAATACGAAAGAGGAAGAGGGAGAGAGAGAGAGAGAGAGAGAGAGAGAGAGAGAGAGAGAGAGAGAGAGAGAGAGAGAGAGAGAGAGAGAGAGAGAGAGAGAGAGTTATTCTTATTACATAAATAGTGATATTACAATACACATGAATATAGGTTAAACATAGAATTAATGATATTACATAGGTTTTGTCTATTCTTATATTTAGAAACCTGATGCCATTGGTGATTTAAGAGATGTTTGTTTAATTCATTTTTTAATGTGTTTGAGTTCTGAATGTTTCTAATTATTCAAGGTGGTTGGTTCTAGATCATGCGTCCACGTGTTAGTGCCTGCCATGCCTCTATGTCTGTACGTGATCTGTTGACTTACAGGGAGTTAACCTGTCTTGTTTAGACACAGTTGGAAGAAGGGTTAAAAGACATATTGGATAAAAGCCTTGGATTATTTTATGAATTAGTAGGCAAGTATCATAGTTGCATTTGGAATGTACTTTTAGCCAACTTTATGTATGTGTGGGGTGATATGGTCATACTTCTTTACGTTACCAAGTGCTACTCAGGCAGCAAGGATTTATAATTTTTGAATTTTCTGCATTTGACCTTTGTGTGTTGTACCCCATATGTTTGAGCAATAATTGATTATACTAAGAACTAGTGTTTGTATAACAGATATTCTAGTTGCAGCAGGATATCTATTTTTAATACGGCTTAAGTAAATTAGTGTGCCTATTATTTTTCTGCGGATGTTGTCGACGTGGTTCGCAAATGTCATGAATCTGTCAATGAGTACGCCTATTTTTTTATCATTATTTTTTTTATTTTATCTATTTATTTTTTATTTATCATTATTATTTTTTTTACGGAAGTGCTTGGTCTCGTGTAGCTGTCCAGATGTTATGATCTTGTTTACAGGAATTTTGGCGATGTTTCGGCGACTATTTATGAAGATACGTTGTGTTTTATCTGGATTTATCTTGAGGCCATTTGTGTCAAAGTATCCATTTACTTGTGAAAGTGTCTCCTGGGTCTTTTTTATGTTCATCGTGTTTATTTTTTATTATTTTTTATTATTTACAATCACTGTAGAGGAATTGTGAATCAACTACGTATTGAACAAGAAGGCAATTTTGGGCTATGGCTGACAGATCATTTACAAATATTGTGAAAAGGATTGGGCCTAATATAGATCCTTGCGGAACACCGCAGGATACTTTCTGTTTTGCTGATATATTCCCGCGAATTTTGATTGATTGGGTTCAAATATTTAGATAACTTCTGATCCAAATGTACCATTTTTTTTATTTATTAGTTTCCTAATAAGGATTTCATGGCTGACACTATCAAAAGCCTTGGATAAATCGCACAATGTAAGTTTCTTCGCTTGTCTTTTTTCTCATAAATTTTATTTATGATCTGCAATAATGCTGTTTCTGTAGACAGCTTCTGAAACCATATTGTGTTCTGGATAGAAATGTTGTCAGTTGGTCTGCTACGATTTTTCGAGAACTTTAGACTGTATAGGAAGTATGGTAATAAGGCGATAATTATTAACTTTGTCTGTGTCTTTGGATTTGAAAACGTGGTATTATGCCATGTTTCCAAAGCGATGGGAAGTCTTTGATAAATAAAGATAAGAGAGAGAGAGAGAGAGAGAGAGAGAGAGAGAGAGAGAGAGAGAGAGAGAGAGAGAGAGAGAGAGAGAGAGAGAGAGAGTTTATGTGTGTGTGTCCGTCGAGGTGATATCACTGTAGTGGACAGGTTAATTTTTCGCTCTGTCACAGCTGGCGGCGCTGAGGCGTCTCTTCCTGGGCGGGAGTGAGAGGCCCTGCGGCCGCCGCCGGTGGGCGCCGCCGCTGTTGCCCGGCCGCACGGCGGGGATGTCGACAACGTTGTC
>NW_020868816.1:211866-216866 GCF_003789085.1 Penaeus vannamei
ACACACACACACACACACACACACACACACACACACACACACACACACACTCACGCACATACACACACAAAGCGAAACCCTCCTCCAGTTTTAGTCCGCAACGGGCGTAAATCTCCATTAAAAAAAAAAGCCGTGAATAACTACAGTACTATACCGGCCATGCTTGAGTGTAAGAACCGTACTTGGAAGGAACGGCCTGTGAAATAATGAATAGAAATGAGTTAATGACATAAGCAATTAGATCATGAAATAAGCTATTAGATCATGAAACAAGGAATAGATAATGAAATAAGCAATTAGATAATTAATAGAAATTAAAGTTAATGACATAAGCAAATTAGATCATGAAATGAGCAGTTAGATCATGCAATAAGCAGTTAGATAATGAAATTAAGCAATTAGATAATTTATTAGAAATTAGTTAAGGAATTAAGCAATTAGATAATGGAATAAAGCAATTAGACAATGCAATAAGCAATTAGATAATGAAATAAGCAGTTAGATAATGAATAGAAATGAGTTAATGACATAAGCAATTAGATCATGAAATGAGCAGTTAGATCATGAAATAACCAGTTAGATAATGAGATAAGCAGTTAGATAATGAATAGAAATTAGTTAAGGAATTAAGCAATTAGATAATGGAATAAGCAATTAGACAGTGCAATAAGCAATTAGATCATGAAATAAGCAATTAGATCATGAAACAAGCAATTAGATAATGAAATGAGCAATTAGATCATGAAATAAGCAATTAGATAATGAATAGAAATTAGTTAAGGAATTAAGCAATTAGATAATGATAGAAAATTAGTTAAGGAATTAAGCGATTAGATCATGAAATAAGCAATTAGATAATGACATAAACAGATAATGAAATAAGCAAGTAGATAATGCATAGACATTAGTTAATGAAATAAGCAATTAGATAATGAAAATAAAAGCAATGAGAAGAAATATAGAAAATTAGTTAAGGAATTAAGCAATTAGATCATGAAATAAGCAATTAGATTACACTAATTCCCTTTCTTCACCCCTCCCCCTTTCCTCCCTTTTTTTGTTGCGGGTGAGAGGTGGGGTGGAGGGGGAGGGGTTACGAAGATGGAGAGGCGGTAGGAGGGAAGAATAATGATTAAGAGTTTTATTTCTTCGAGTCATTTGATAAACAGTCTTCCTATCAGTTTCCAATCAAGGAAGGGGGTCTTGTATCAGATTAATTAACTGGACTTGGTTCTTTTTCTTTTCTTTTTCCTTCTTTTTGTGATGTTGAGAGAGAGAGAGAGAGAGAGAGAGAGAGAGAGAGAGAGAGAAGAGAGAGAGAGAGAGAGAGAGAGAGAGAGAAGAGAGGAGAGAGAGAGAGAGAGAGAAAGAGAGAGGAGAGAGAGAGAGAGAGAGAGAGAGAGAGAGAGAGAGAGAGAGAAGAAAGAGAGAGAGAGAGAGAGAGAGAGAGAGAGAGAGAGAGAGAGAGAGAGAGAGAAGAGAGAGAGAGAGAGAGAGAGAGAGAAGAGAGAGAAGAGAGAAAAACATAACAATGATTTTTCCTTTAACTTTTCGTCTATTGTAAAAGAAAGAAAAAAAACAACAACAACAACAATGACAATTCTTTTCTTCTCTCCCTCTCCCTCACTTTATCCCTAACCCTTTCACTCCCCTCCCCTTCCTCCTCTCCTCACATTATTTTCTCCTTTTATTTCCCCTCCTTCCATCATTTTCTACTCTCCATTCTCTCCCTCCCTTCCACTCCTCACTTCTATAACTTCTTTTCCCCCTTCCTTCCCTCCCTTCCCTCCTTTCGTTCCTGTTCTCCCCTCTCACCCCTTATTCCTCTCCTCTTCGTTCTCCTCCCCCCTCCTCCTCCTCCTCCTCCTCCCTCAATGCCCCCCCTCGGCTGGTTCTGGAAACGACATGCCTGGCGGTGAGGTGCTCTTCTCCCCTCTCCTCCCCTCTACACACACACACGCACACACACACACACACCACACACACACACACACACACACACACACACACACACACACACAGCACACCACACACACACACACACACACACACACAACACACACACACACACACGTATATGTATGTTTTGTATATATATGTAATTTGCTTCTTTTGTTTACTTACGTGTATGTCTGGGCAAATGTATCTTTGGAAACAATGTAAACTATGTATTTTAAGTTTACGTATTTACTGAACTGTATGTATATATATATATATATATACATACCCGTCATCGTGGCGTATACAATTACCTTCCGTGCCCTCACCTGTGTATTTAAGCGTGTGTATAAGTGTGTGTGTTCGTGTGCACTCACCTATTTAAAGCGTGTGTTATGAGTCTTTTTCCTGTATCAAGCATGTGCGTGTGCACTCACCTGTGCATTAAGCGTGTGTTAAAGTGGTGTGTGTGCGTTTTCCTGTATCAGCATGTGCGTATTTCCTTTCGTGCACTACCTGTGCATTTAAAGCTGTGGTGTAAGTGTGTGTGTGTTTTCCTGTACAGCATGTGCGTATTTCTTTCGTTTACTCACCTGTGTATTTAAAGCGTGTGTATGAGTGTATGTGTGTGTTTTCCTTTCCTGTATCAGATGTCCGTATTTTCCTTCGTGCACTTCACCTGTTGCATTTAAGCGTATGTATAAGCGTGTGGTGTGTATGTGCGTGTTCCTTTCCTGTATCAGCGTATTTCCTTTCGTGCACCTGTATCTGTGCATTTAAGCGTGTGGATAGTGTGTGTGTGTGTTGTGTGTGCGTTTTTCCTGTATCAGCATGTCCGCATTTCCTTTCGTGCACTCACCTGTGCATTTAAGCGTGTGTATAAGTGTGTAGTGTATTCCTTCTGTGCACTCACCTGTGTATTGAAAGCGTGTGTATGAGTGTGAGTGTTGTGTATGTGTGTTTTCCTGTATCAGCATGTGCGCATTTCCTTTCGTGCACTCACCTGTGCATTTAAGCGTGTGTATAAGTGTCTGTATGTGTGTGTGTCGTTTTCCTGTATCAGCATGTGCGTATTTCCTTTCGTGCACTCACCTGTGTATTTAAGCGTGTGTATAAGTGTGTGTGTGCGTTTTCCTGTATCAGCATGTCGTATTTCCTTTCGTGCACTCACCTGTGTATTTAAAGCGTGTGTATGAGTGTATGTGCGTGTTTTCCTTTCCTGTATCAGCATGTGCGCATTTCCTTCCGTGCACTCACCTGTGCATTTAAAGGCGTGTGTGTGTGTGTTGCGTTTTCCTGTATCAGCAATTTCCTTTCGTGCACTCACTGTATATTTAAAGCGTGTGTATGAGTGTATGTGCGTGTTTTCCTTCCTTATCAGCATGTGCGCATTTCCTTCGTGCACTCACCTGTGTATTTAAGCGTGTGTATAAGTGTGTGTGTGTTCTCCTTTTCCCTCGCGCACCCAAGAAGATTCCGTGCCTGAGATAATCCAATTTACGGCTCGCTTTAGAGTCCAAATTCTAACACAATTTTAATCTCCCGACACTTATTTAGATTTTGGTTTTAAGGCGCGGCGGTAAATCCAGATCTAGCCAAGGATGCAACACTCCTGATACTAATTTTCACTAGAAGCTGAACAGAAGGGATCTTAGGATAAGTGTTGCAGCTGGGGAGAAACGTTCAGAAAAAATATACTCCTTTGTTTATTTTTTTTTTTTTCGTGCGTGCATTATTCGTGTGTTGTTTGTCTCTATCGATGTACTTACTTGCTCCATCTCCTTCATTCGATATTCAAACCTATTATTCATTTTCGCATTCATTATGTACTTTACTCATTACCTCGACGATTCATTCATGCTCTAATGCATTCCACATTACGGCATGGACCCAGAAGCTCAAGAATTATTCAAGTGCATTTAAGCAAGTGTACAATGCCCTCGTCAGCCTTACCTCGGCGAGCAAAACAAGGCAGCAAGCCATTCTCTTCGAGGAAAACAAACGCGGTGTGTGTGGGCGAAGGGGGAGGGGGAGGACGAAGGAGGAGGGGGAGAAGGAGGAAGAAGGAGGAGAAGGAGAAAGGAGGAAGAGGAGGAGGGAGGAGGAAGAGGAAGGAGGGGGAAAGGAGAAGAAGGAAGGGGAAAGGAGGAAGGAAAGGGGCATGGAAGGACGAAGGAAGGGAAGGGAGAGGGGAAAGAAGGAGAGGAGGAGGAGGGGAAGGGGGAAAGGAGAGGAGGAGAAGAAGGAGGAGGGGGGGAGGAGAAGGAGAGAAAGGGGAGGAGGGAAAGAAAGAAGAAGGAGGAAGGGGAAAAGAACAAAGGAGGAAGGGGGAAGGGACGAAAGAACAAGGAAGAGGAGGGGAAACTTGGAAATGAATTGGAAAATTGAGGGGAAAGGGATGAAAAGGTAAAAAAGGCGACGAAGGAGGGGAAAGGAGTGTAAAGAAAGGAGAAAACCTGGTGAGCGAAAGGGGAAGGGACGTAATGAGGAAGAACTGAGAGGGTGAGAGAATGAGTAAAAAAAAAAAAAAAAAAAAAAAAACTACAAACGTGTATAAAAGAAACAGATAAAGAAAGGAAGAGAAAGGGGAAGAGGGAGACTAATGGAGGCGACTGTAGTCTAGGGGATAAAGGGAAGGGAAGAGTGGAATTAATGATAAGAAAGCTCCGGGAGGTGCGATGAGAGGGGAGGGGGTGGAGGGAGGGCTAGGGGGAGGGGGCAAGGGAGGGAGGCGAAAGGGGGAATAAAGGGCAAAAGAGTGGAAGAACAAGGGGGGGGGGGGCAAGGAAGGAGGAGGTCAAGAAGGGGAAGGGCAATGGAAAGGGGCGGGGGAAGAGGGACAAGGAAGAAGGGAGGGCAAGAGGGGAAGGGCAAGGGGGGGAGAGGGGCAAGGAGAAGGAAGGAGGGCAAGAGGGGGGAAGGTCAAGAGAGGGAGGGAGGGGAAGGAGGAGCAAGAGGGGGAGGGGGAGGCAAGAGAGTGGAGGGGGGGGGGCCAAGAAAGGGGGGAGAGAGGGAGGAGAGGGGGCAAGAAGGGGGGGGCAGAGGGAGGAGGGGGGGAAGGG
>NW_020868816.1:226866-228169 GCF_003789085.1 Penaeus vannamei
TTTAGAGATTTGTGATACAATTATATAATATTATTATCATATATATAACCTTTTCCGCCTGTCTCATATTTTCCTCGTTTGCTTTTCCTCATTTTTCTCCTCTCGCTCTTTTTATTAAAAATTATTTCAAAGTGGTTTTCAGACCTTCTTCTTTTTTTCCACTCTCTCTTTCTCTTACCGTTTCTCCCCCTCTCACTCCTTTCCCCTCCTTCTCCCCCCCCGCCCGCACCTATCTTATACTTGTCCTGTTCCTCCTCTCTCTCCTGCCTCCTTCACTCCTCCTTTCCTCTCCTCCTCCTCCTCCTCCTCCTCTCCGCCTCCTCCTCCACTCCTCCCCTCCACTCTCCTCCTCCTCCTCCTCCTCCTCCTCTCTTCCTCCTCCTCCTCCTCCCTCCGCCTCGCACCTCTCCCATATTTATGCCTGGGGTTCCCCCTTCTCTCCTCCCCTAGCCCCTTCTCCCCTCCTTCCCCTCTTTCTTCCTTCTCCTTCTTAACCCCTCCTCTCCTCCTCCTACCCCCCTCCCCCCCCGCCCCCCCCCTAACACCTTCTTCTCTCCTACTGCCTACTTGTCTTTTTTAATCAAAAGGAGTTGATCCCAGTTTTACGTCGCGTAGATTCGACAAACAAGATTTTTCCTCATCAAAGATTTATAAGAAGAAAAAAAGGAAAAAAGAAAAAAAAAAAGAAACAGCGCCACAAGAAAGATTATGATGATGAGGCAGGGATGTAAACATAAAAAGGTAGAATGTTCTGCAACTTTTTTTTTTAAAGAATAAGTAAATAGTTCTATTTTAATTAAAGTATTCTTTTCACGTATCATATTCCTAAGGCAGGATTCCTCACCTTTGCACTCTCACTGTCCTTCTCCTCATCCCCTCCTCGTTGCTCTTACTCTCTCTCTCTCTCGTTCTCTCTCTCTTCACTCCTCTCTCTCTCCTCTGGGTGTGTGTGTGTCCTGTCATTGTTCTCTCTCTCTCTCACTCTCCTCTCTCTTTCTCTCTCTCTCTCCTCGTCTCTCTTCTCTCTCTCTCTCTCTTCATCTCTCCTCTCTCTTCTCTCTCTCTCTCTCCTCTCTCCTCCCCTCTTCTCTCTCTCTCTCTCTATCTCTATCTATCTATCTATCTCTAACTCTCTATCTATCTATCTCTTTTCCACTTACAAAAACCCACCACTTCATCGTTTAACCGTTTTAACGAGTCAAACCAAAAACTTGCCGAAAGAAAACAAAACAAAACAAAAAAAAAAAAAAAAAAAAAACGAAAAAAAAAAAAAAGAAAGAAGAAAAAAAGACCACAAAAAAAA
>NW_020868816.1:229089-231589 GCF_003789085.1 Penaeus vannamei
TCTAAATTACTCTTAAGAGTACTCAAAACGAAAGGAATTGTTATTAAAGAGTATGAAGAGATTTAAAAAAAAAAAAATAAAGTGTACTCTGTAGGAATTACTTGTTAAGAAGTAAGATTAGAAAGATGGCAAAGATTTTATTAACGTAGGTGATGCAAGAATCGAAAAACAAAAAATAAATGTATCTAAATTAATTTTAAGAGTATCAAACGTGAAGGATTTTATTAAAGAGTATGGTGAAAATTAGGGAATAAGAAAAGAAATAAAGGTGTATCTAAGTTACTTTAGAGCTACATTGAAAAATAGAGGAGAATTTTATTAAAGTATGAAAATTAAAAAAAAAAAAATAAAGTGTAGTCTAAATTACTATTAAGAGAGATCGAAACATGATAGAATTTTAGGTTGAAGGAAAGTATTAACAGTTAAAAAGAAAAAAAAATTTTATAAAGTTATCTAAATTACTTAAAAGAGTATCAAAATGAGAATGTTTATTAAAGTACTGAAATTAAAAAAAAAACATAAAGTGTATCTAAATTGACTTTAAGGAGTATCAAAAATGAAGAATTTTATTTAAGAGTAATGAAAATTAAAAAAAGTAAAGTGTAATAAATTACTTTATGAGTATCAAAAATGAAGAATTTTATTAAGAGCTATAAAATTCAAAAAATAAAGTGTATCTAAATTACTTTAAGAGTATCAAAATGAGATTTTTTTAAGAGCAATAAGAAAGAGTATCAAAAATATAGTTAAGAGATCAAAAAGCCTTTCCTGTTGATGGACCAATGGAGAAGGAGAGAGAGGAGAGGAGGAGAGAGGAAGGAGGAGGAGGTGAGGAGGTGAGGAGGAGGGAATGAAAGTTAGTAGTCAGTAGTCACTAACATAACGGTGAGCGAGAGAGAGAAAATAGAGAGATAGTAGATTATTATATAGATGGAAGATACAGCAAGCATAAAAACTTTACTTTCTCCTCCGTTCTCCCACCATACTTACTCCTCCTTCTCCACCATTACTTATTCCTTCTCCTTTTTCCATTCTAACATTACTCTCCTCCTTCTCCACCATTCCACTTTTACTTCTCCGCAATTCCACCACTATTTTTCCATTCCCCATTCCGCCATTAATTCTCCTCCTCTTTCTCCGCCATTCCCACCACTTCTTCCTCTTCTCCTCCTTCTCTGCCATTAATTTTCCTCCTCTTTCTCCACCATTCCACCACTTCTCTTCTCTCTCCTCCTTCTCTGCCATTAATTCTCTCCCTTTCTCCACCATTCTCCACCACTTCTCCTTCTCTTCTCCTCCTTCTCTGCCATTAATTCTCCTCCTCTTTCTCCACCATTACATTTCCCCCTCCTTCTCCACCATTAGTCTCCTCCTCCCACTCCACATACCACTGCTATTATTACTACTACTACTACTACAGTTACTACTACTATGATTACTACTACTACTATTGCTACCACTACTACTGCTACTACTATTGCACCATTCTCCTCCTCCTTCTCCACCATTACTCTCCTCCTTCTCCATCATTACTTCTCCTCCTCCTTCTCCACCATTTCTTCTCATCCTCCTCCTTCTCCACCATTTCTTCTCCTCCTCCTCCTTCTCCACCATTTTCTTCTTCTTCTTCCTCCTCCTTTCTCCCATTTCATTATTACTCCCTCCTCCTCCTTCTTCCACCATTATTACACTCCTTCTCATATACATATACACAGTGATACATATTTATATTCATCCTCATTTCATATTGCACAGAGAAGAGGCGAAAGAGGAAGAGGAAGAAGAGAAATGGGAAAAGGTAGAATAAGAAAAAGAGAACAAACGAAGGAAGGAAATAAAGAAAAATAAGGAAGAGACAAAATAAGGAAGGAAGTAAAGTGCATAATAAGTAATTAAGAAAGAATGGTAAGAAAGGAAATAAGAAAATAAATGGAAGCTAAAGAGATAGAAAGGAAGGAAGTTAAAGGGTAAGAAAGAGGTAAGAGAAATAAAAGAAAAAACAGAGGGAAACAGAGAAGAAATAAGAAATAAGAAACAAAAAATATAAAAAGGAAGAATTAAAATGATGAACAGCAAAATGAATGCACAACACACACACACACACAGACACAGACACACACACACACACACACACACACACACACACACACACCCACCCCCCACCACACATACACGCACACACCTCCTCCCACACACACCTGCCCCCCCACACACGCCTTCCCCCCGCACATTCCCCCTCCCCCCACGCACCCCCCCCACACACACAGAGGCGCAAACCACTCAGACATACATACATAATCGCATTACTGCCGCTGTTCGCCCTCCTCCTCCCGAACCGATAAGAACCGTACACAGAAGAACCCGCAAAACCGAACCCAACGGACGCCCTCCCCTCCCATCCCCAACCCCCCCCCTCCACCCCACTCCCCCCTCACCCTCCAGACCCCCTTTCAAAAAAAAAAAGGAATGGAAAAGACGGTTGGTGGGGATGGTCCATGGG
>NW_020868816.1:236589-242086 GCF_003789085.1 Penaeus vannamei
ATATATATATATATATATATATATATATATATATATATATATATATATATATATATATATATATATATACATATTTATATGCATGTATATCTATATCTATATCTATATCTATTTGGTCTATGTATGTGTGTGTGTGTGTATGTGTGTGTGTGTGTGTGTGTGTGTGTGTGTGTGGTGCGTGTATGTTTTGTGTGTGCGTATACATGATATTATCACTCATACACTCATCTCCGTCTGGTCTCCGCCTCTAAATAAATCAGCGGACAGAGGCACTCCCACAGGAAGGGGCACCCCAGGCGGCCGGCGCTCTCCCCAGGCACCTTGGCACCCCTCCCCCCTCCCCCGGCAGCAGTGGCACCCATAGGATCCTGATGCTGAAATTTAGTGACATAAAGAATACCTAAAAGTGTGTATATCTGTCAGTTTGGTTAGAATTGTGCGAGGCCCGACCCAAAGAAGAGAGAGAGAGAGAGAGAGAGAGAGAGAGAGACGAGAGAAGAAGAGAGAGAGAGAGAGAGAGAGAGAGAGAGAGAGAGAGAGAGAGAGAGAGAGAGAGAGAGAGAGAGAGAGAGAGAGAGAGAGAGAGAGAGAGAGAGAGAGAGAAGAGAGAGAGAGAGAGAGAGAGAGAGAGGAGAGAGAGAGAGAGAGAGAGAGAGACAGAGAGAGAGAGAGGAGAGAGAGAGAGAAGAGAAGAGAGAGAGAGAGAGAGAGAGAGAGAGAGAGAGAGAGAGAGAGAGAGAGAGAGAGAGAGAGAGAGAGAGAGAGAGAGAGAGAGAGAGAGAGAGAGAAGAGAGAGAGAGAGAGAGAGAGAGGAGAGAGGATAGAGAGAAAGAAGGGGAGGGATAAGAGAGAATAGAGGGATAGAGAGAGAAATTGAATAAAGAAATAAATGCATATCTATCAATCTAGCCATGCATATCAACCGTGCAAATAGATAGTTAAATGTATATCTATCAGATATATAGACAAATATGCTTTTATTTCTGTTGTCGTTTATTTTTATGAAAATTCATTGGGTCGGGCCTGGCACAATTTTAAGTACCAGCTGATGTGTGTTGTATGAATTTATTTATATCCAGGTGTTTTATAAATGGTATTATAATGATGTGTGTAAGTGTATGTATGGGTGTATGCGCGAGAATGTGTGTATGCGTATATAAATGTGCATAAGTGTAGGTATAAAAGTATAAGTGCACATACGTGGGTGAGTGTATGTGTGAATAAATGTGTGTGCGTGTGGAAAGTGTGTTAAATGTGTTTATAAGCGTTGGCGCATGTGTGTGTATAAGTGTTTGTATGCGTGTATGAATGTAAATAAATGTGTGTATAAGTGTGTATGCGTATAAGAGTGTGTCAGCGTGTATGGGTGTGTATAAGTGTGTGTATAAGTGAAAATAAATGTATGTGTGCTAAGTGTGTATGTTTAAGTTTATATGTACATAAGTATGTGTAAGCGTGTATAAGTGTGTATAAGTGTGCGTATGCGTGTGTAAATGGGAATAGATGTATGTGCATAAGTGTGCATAAAGTGTGACGAATTCCTCTTTGCATTTGCAGCTGGAACTCGGGTTGTTAAAATTCTTCCCCTTTCTAAATTTTTCAGCGTCTCTTTTCTCTCTTCTCCTCTCCTTCCCTCCTTTATTTGTCTCTCCCTTCGCTCATTCAAATCCTTCGCTTTCCATTCACTCCATCTCCCTGCTCTCCTCTCGCCCCTCTTCCACTTCTCACACCTTCTTCCCTCTCTCCCGTCTCCCCTTCTTCTCTCTCCTATCTCCTCTTCTCCTCTCCCACTTCCCACCCTCCCTCCTTCTCCCCTCTCTCCCCTCTCCTCCACTCTTCCCTTCCTCCCTTCTTTCCCCTTCCCATCTCTCTCCCTTCCTCCCCTTCTTTCTCCTCTCCCCTCCTCTCCCTCCTCCTCTCCTCTCTCTCCCCTCCACCTTCTCCCCTCTCTTCTCCCCCCTACCCTCCCCCTTCTCCCCTTTTTCCCCTCTGCTACTCCCCCCTCCCTCTCTCTCCCTCCACCTTCCTTCCTCCTCTTCTTTCACTCTGCTTCCCTCTCTCTCCCTCCCCCTTCCACCCTTTTCTCTCCTCCCTCTTCTTTTACCTCTCCCCTCTCCCTTCTCTCCCTCCCTCCTTTCCTCCTCCTCTTCTTTCACCCTTCTCTCCCCTCCCCTTCCCTTCACCAGCGAGTGGACAGTGGGCAATGCGTGACCCAAAAAGATCTCGAACTGTGGCCAAAGGTCATAATGGACCCCTCCCCCCCCTTCGTTCCCCTCCACCCCCCTCTTTTGGTCAGTTTATGTGAGAATTTTTCGAAGGTTCTTTCCTTCCTTCATTCGCTCATTCATCCCTCCTCCTCCTTTCTCTCTTTCGTATCCCATTTCTTCCTCCCTCCCCTGATTACTCCTTTCTTTCATTTCTTTCTTTCTTTCTTTCGGTTTCCTTCCCTTTTTTTTTATCATTCTTCCTCGTCGAATCTTTTTTTCTTTTTCCTCTTCCAAAATACGGTTTTTTAATTCTCTCAAACATATTTTTTTCTTTATCTCTCATTCTGTTTCTCGCTTTGTTTTTCTCCCACGGTCTCTCTCCCTTTCTCTCTCTCTCCTTTTCTTTTCCTTACTCTCTCACGCTTTTTCTCTCATTCATCCTTTCTTTCGTCGACGAGTACAATATGCGGTGCAGAGAAGAAAAAGAAAGAAAGAAAAGGAGAAAGAACTGGTAAAGAAAAACAAAAGTGAAAAGGAAGGAAAAGAAATCATTCTTGGTCTTGTTAAAAACGTTTCCCTTATAAACGTTTGGTTGAGGTTCACACGGGAGCTAATTAGTGGACGAGAAGGTGGACAGAACGGGACAATGTGACACGTTTTTTTTTTTTTTTTTTCTTTTTTTCTTTTTGTGAAGATCTACTGTTTTCTTTCCTTTTGTGATTCTGTGAGAGAACGACAGATCGACTTTTAATTAATAGTTTTAATTGAAATCTAATCATTACACATTAGCACAATCTTAATTGTATTAGAATGTATTTTGATTTCTTCTAATTAGAATTTATTGTAATTAGAATAATCTAAATTGAAATCTGATTATTGCACATAGCGAATAATTTTAATTGAAATTAAATTCTTGCACATAAGATAAATATTAATACTAATATTGTTATGAATATTACTAATGTGATAAAACAATAACAAAAAAATAATAGTGATAATTCTCATTCTAATGAATAGTCATGATAGCATATTAAATAATGAAATCATCAACTGCATTCATAACCCTAACAATGGCCACAATGATGATTAAAACCAAGCAATCCTATTAAACAGGTTAATTAAAGCCGGTCTGATTCTAGCTGTGTATCTTCCCATTACTGAGTGCTACGGGAGGTCAGGAAAGATACAATAACAATGATAATAATGATAATTTAATGTCATACGTTCAGATAAAAAAAAAATGTACTAACTCATTTTCTGTCGTTTCTTATTTCTATAATATTTTTTTTTATATACGAATGAGGGATCTATTATATCTATGATAATGTCTCTCGATACACGAATGAACGGTCTTTATTGATGTATTAACATGCATTTATACGTTACTAAACATATATCAAAAGCCCCAATTTTAATCAGTCTTCTTGTCAATTGTCAAAACGTTTTTATAGCAATATTCTGACCTCTCTCTATAATTCTCAAGACGTTTCTCGGCGTTTCTAAGACGT
Organism: Penaeus vannamei; assembly: GCF_003789085.1. Taxonomy (NCBI): domain Eukaryota; kingdom Metazoa; phylum Arthropoda; class Malacostraca; order Decapoda; family Penaeidae; genus Penaeus; species Penaeus vannamei. Next base: position 240,305 of record NW_020868816.1, read on the forward strand.
TGCTCGGAGACGCTATGGACCCTAACCGGTGATGCAATATGAGACTCCGTACAAGCGAGAAGCCTTAACTGTTTCCTGTACTACAAGGTCACGTGATATGTTCCCATGCGTAAAGTATGTTTGATCCTTGAGCAATATTGGGTTCTAGAACATGCAATGAGGAATTTCGGAAGTGTTATCTTGTGTGCATGATGGTGTTATTATTATTATTATTATTATTATTATTATTATTATTATTATTATTATTATTATTGAATTAAAAAGGAAATACTGGTTAATGTGATTTTTTTTTTCTTTTTCTCTCTCGTATCCCCCCTCTTAAACCAAAAATAAATATTTGACTGCAAATACTTCCCCCTCTTTTCATATTCCAAAATTCCAAACTCCATTCTCCTCCTCTTCCTCCTCTTTTCTCTCCCTCCCCTTTTTCTCTATTGCTCCCCCCCTTTCTTTCCTGTTCCCCCATTTCCGACCCCCCCCCCCCCTCGCCCTTTTGCAAAAATCTTGAGCACCGAAAAATCCAGATGATATCTAGAGCCCCTTCGGTATGTGTGTGGGTGGGTATGTTAATGGGGTATGGGGTATGGGGGGGGAGAGAGAGGAGGGGGTGGGTGGGTGGTGGGTGGGGGGTTCTAAAGCCACTGTGACGCCACAGATGTCCACTTGGTCGTAACTACCCTCCCCTCCCCCTCCCCTCCCCCCCCTCACCAGTGTCCACCTTCCCCCCTCCCCAACCCTACCAGTGTTCCACCTCCCCCCTCCTCCCCACATCACCTCTGGCCACACTGACCACTCCCTTTTGACCCCAACAGCTGTTTTAGAGTGAAAAGCATCTTGACCCCTACCCCGTCCCCCCCTCCTGCCCCTCCCCCCCTTTCCCAACACAAAACCCAACCAAATTAAACCGCCACATAAACGATAGCTGTTTCCCCCCCTTCCCCTCCCCCCCCCTCTCTTTCTCTTTCTGCCCTCACCGTCTCTCTCTGTCTCCTTCCGTTTCTCCTTTCTTTTCTCTCCTCTTCCTCTTTCTTCTTCTTCTTTTTATTTCTTCTCTGCTTTTTGTTCTTCCTTTATTGCATCTGGGAATTAGGCAAGTATATTTTTCATTCATTCTCTCTCTTCTCTCTTCTTCCGCCTTCGTCTCTCCTCTTCACCCTTCTTTTCTTTTCCTACTTTTTTTCTAGACTTCTCTCCTCCTTTCTCTTCCTTCGTTCTACCCCTTTTCCTTATTCTTCTCTTCCTCTCACCTCTTCCTTCTTTCTCTTTCCCTTCCTTCCTTCTCCGCCACTTCAACCACCCCCTAACGCGTAAAACCGAAAGAGGAGAAGGAAAAAAAAAAAGAGGAATAATAGCGACAAAAAGAATTGAAAAGAAACGGAAAAAAAGAAAAGGAGCCGACCGCTTACTACTACTTCTACTTCTTTCTCTTCCTCTTTCTCTTCCTTCCTCCTCCTCCTCCTCCTCCTCCTCCTCCTCCTCCCCCATTCACGAAGCCCTCTCGAAGGTCTCCATGGATTTTGACTTTTGACTTTTCACATTTTCCTTTTTTTTTCCCTTTTATTTTCCCTCCTCCTCTTCTCTCCCTCCTCCCCCTTCCTTCCTCCTCCCACCCCTCCCTTTCTGGCCAGTGGTCAGTGTAGGGTATCAGGCAGATGCAGGCTGTCACATATCTCATTTTGGAGAGAGAGAAAGAGAATGAGAGAGAGAGAAAGAGAGAAAGGGGGAGAAGGAGAGGGAGGAAAAATTGGAAATGAGAACTGAAATGTCGGTCGTGAAAACAAC
>NW_020868816.1:246209-256209 GCF_003789085.1 Penaeus vannamei
CCTTTGGCTTCCATTCTTTCTCTACCTCCTCTCTGCCTGTGGATTCCTCTTATTCCCCTTTTATTCTGTCTATCTATGTATATCTATCTATTCATGTCTACTCCTCGCCAGATACACAGAAAAAAATAAACAGACAAACATACTGAAAATAATAATAATAATAATAAAAATAAAACATACACACATACCAGACTCTCATACCAAAATAACCTCGAAAACAAAAACAAACGAATACAAAGCAGAAAAAAGAAAAAAAATGAAAAGAAAGAAAAAAGAAAGATCTTAATGGATTCACGTAACAATGGACTCCCCTCTTTCTCCCTAAGGGCACATAAGGGACGACCTCCCTGACCCCTCCTGGCGTCTGACCCTCCTAGGATGCTCCGGGATTAAAGTCCTATTCTCTGACGTCACTAGAAAAAGGATTATGCAAAGCAAGGGGGATCGAAGTCCATTTGGGATTGTTAGTGTGATGGGTAATATGGTTGGTGATATTCTGTGAAATTGAGATATGGATATGTTGATATTAGGGATAATATATCTTATTAATATTAACATTAGATATGTGTACGTTGTGTGTGTGTGTGTGCTGTGTGTGTGTGTGTTGTGTGTGTGTGTGTGTGTGTGTGTGTGTGTGTGTGTGTGTGTGTGTGTGTGTGTGTGTGTGTGTGTGTGTGTGTGTCTTTTCCTCCCAAATAGCGCGAGCATAATATGTTCTTTTCTCCCTTTCATTCCCACGTCCTCCTCCCCTCTGACCCTATTTTGTAATATCCATTTCTTTTCTCCATCCCTTTCACTTCACTAATCCTGTTCACACTTTCTTTTCATTTAGTTCATTTTCTAGTTTCTAAAGCCTCCTTTCTTCATCTCTCTCTTCTCTTCTCTCTCTCTCTCTCTCTCTCTCTCTCTCTCTCTCTCTCTCTCTCTCTCTCTCTCTCTCTCTCTCTCTCTCTCTCTCTCTCCTCTCCTCTCTCTATCCTTCTTTTCCTTTATCTATCTATCTCTATTCTCTCATCTCTCTTTTTTCTTTCTCTTCTTCTTCTTCTTCCTGCCTCTTGCTTTGTTTCCTTCTCTCTCTTCCTTCCTTTTCTCTCTCTCTCGCACCCTCCTTCTTCAAACGCGACGTAGGCCTCTTCACACTCCTACCTCGAGCTAAACAGTAACAAAAAAGACAGCGTACGCAAGGGGATTTCCTCCTAAAACCCCTGTGAAAGGCCTTTTCCCCTCTCCTCCTTTCCCCCTCTCACTCTCCTCCCCTCTCACCCCTCCTCCCCTCTCCTTCCCCCTCTCACCTCCTCCCCTCTCCACCTCCTCCCCTCCTTCCTTCCCCCTCTCCCCCTCTCCCCTCTCCTTCCTTCCCCCCACCCTCCTCCCCCTCCTCCCCCCTCTCCCCCTCCTCCCCTCCCTCCTTCCCCCCTCTCACCCTCCTTCCCCTCTCCCCTTTCCCCTCTCATCCTCCTCCCCTCTCTCTCCATCGTTCCATTTCCCTCCTTTCTCCTGATTTCTCTTTTCAAATTCTCGAACCCTTTTTTTCTTTGTCTGTCTCAGTTCTTTCTTGCTTTCTCTGCTTGTGTAACCCATACACGCTCTCACATACATATATATGTATGTATTATGTACATATATATACATATATATATATATATATATATATATATATATATATATATATATATATATATAATATATATTCATTTATACATACATATATACCTACATAATAAAAAGGAATCGCTTACACAAATCCCAACAGGAACATATCGATTTACGTGACAAGAGAGTGGCATCCTATGGCAGGCTAATGTAGATTTTGAATCCACATCTTTTCCTTCTTCACTCATTTTATTTTATTTTCTATTTTCATTTTCATTTCATATTTTTCGCATTTTCAACGAATAATTTCATGGTCTTCTGCAATGTAGCGACTGCAAAGATCTTTTTAAATATGAATCTAACTCTTCTATTATACTTCCTCTTTCCCTTAATCCCTTTCTCTTTTCTCATATTCTCTCTATTTTCTCTCTCTATCTGTCTTTCCTTTTCCTACCTATTTCTCTACCTCCCTTTGCCTATCTCCCTCTCTTCCCTTTCATCATATTCCATTGGCTCTCTATTATTTTGGCAATCTATTTCAATTGTTATGATGTAATTGCAATAATTCAATTGTAATGTAATTGTTATGATAAAACTGTTATGATGTAACTGTTAATATACAATTGTTATGAAATGATTATGATGTAACTGCTATGATGTGTTAATTGACTTCAGGCTATGATGGCGCCGTTTCATGGGCTCCTAGGCTAAAGCTGGGAGTAAAGAGGAAGGGAAAAAATGGAACAGCAAAACAACAAAAATTTGTACATATCGTTATACCTATGTACATCTTGTTCAAGTACAAACATACACATACATCAAAAAGAAAAAAATATACATGCAGTGTATACATATATACATATATATAATAATATATATATATATATATATATATATATATATATATATATATATATATAATATATATATATATATATCACATAATGTGTAATTTAAGAAATCTAAAATCTAACACAGAGCACTGTCGAAACAATTTACAAATGTTGAGACATAAACGCAAATGTTGTAAGGAATGGTTAGATGATTTGACAATTAATTTGTTTACTATTTTACACAAACACACACCACACACACACACACACACACACACACACACACACACACACACACATACACACGCACACACACACACACACACACACACACACACACACACACACACATACACACACATATATATTGAATAAATAGCTGGATAGATATACATGGAACGCATTAGAAAGAGAGAGAGAGAGAGAGAAGGGATAGCCCCTCTGACCCGTTCACGTGCATACATGCGTGCACACGTACATACATACATATTTGCCTCCATAAGCATCTACAAACGCACACGCGCGTATATTCCTACACACAAACCTCCCCCCCCCCTCCCCCCTCCCCCCCTCCCGACTTCCTTCCTTGACCTCGATATCCCGGCCAATGAGACCCTTCGGAGGCTGAAGGCGGGCTCTAAGGACTTCTCCCAGGCATCGTCGGCTGCCGGGCTCCCTGGGGCGATCGGGATGGGCCCATCAGATCCTAAATTGCAGGAGCGATTGGCAAAACCTCCCCGCCCTCCCGCCCTCCCCCTCCCGCGGTCTCGTAAATGGCTGTCACTACAGAGAGCGGAGACTATAAGTGTGTTTGTGCGGGCGCGCTGTGTGGTTTCTGACTGTGGATACGTGTGTGTGCTTGAGTTGTAAATGATGTCCATCCATATATAAATGCATGCGTACATAATTTCACAAACATATTTATATAAACAGATGGAAAGGATATATACATACATGTATACATGCATACCTGCTTTTGTGTGGTCTGTTTTGTGCGTGCATGTGTGTGTGTGTGTGTGTGTGTAAGTGTGTATGTGTGTGTGTGTGTGTGTGTTGTGTGTGTGTGTGTGTGTGTGTGTGTGTGTGTGTGTGTGTGTGGTGTTGTGCGTGTGTGTGTGTACCTACAAACACGCGCAAAGACATACGCACACATAACACATCAGGTTGTCTGGTGCGAACTGGTCCGGAAAAATAAAATCGTGACGTTAAACTTTCCGTAATAAGTCTCGTTATTTATTTCCTCCAGAGAACGTTAATTCCTCCTTTTAATCACTTCAAGTACTTTGCTAATTAAGACATCCTTTTGTCATTAGTATCGCTAGGTTCGCTGATTTGCCAAGACAATGAAAATAGGTCCTGTTGCAATTGGATATTTTACATTCTTAATTATGTTTATGGCTTACCTTATACAGAGAAGAGAGACGAGCGGCGGCGAGGGGACGGAGGAGAGAGCCCGACAGTATGAAAGACGGGAAGAGAGAAAGAGGAGGAGCAGAGAGAGAGGGGAGAGGACGAGCAGAAGAAGAGATGAGAGCTGAGAGAGCGGAAGCGCGAAGGCGAACACACAGACCAAACAACCAACGAAAAGCACAGCAAGAGACACGACAAACCGCGCCGACCAAAAAGAACGGGGAGGAACGAGGAGAAGAGCAGGTACTGGGAGAGAGAATTTTAAGTCAATATAAATAATTTTTAACTTCGATTATTTTTAAATAATTCTATTTTCAATCATTTGTATATAATATCTGAATTATTAGATTTTTTTTTTTATAATTATTAATTCTATATTTTTAAAAGACATATATCTTTTTATGAATATTTAGTTTACATTTAATATTATTTAATTTTTTTTGTATTCTTTTCTTTATTCATTAATATTTAATTATAAAAACGGTGGATCGGGTCATATATGATATATATATAATATATATATATATATTAATTATATTATTTATATAGAGAGAGAGAGAGAGAGAGAGAGAGAGAGAGAGAGAGAGAAGAGAGAGATACAGAGAGAGAGGAGAGAGAGAGAGAGAGAGAGAGGAGAGAGAGAGATTGAGAGAGAAAGATAAGATATAGATAGAGAGATAAAGATAAGAGAGAGAGAGAGAGAGAGAGAGAGAGAGAGAGAACTCTGAAAGGCAACAACATTTTCCGTCTGAAATCTACGGGAAAACATCGCCAATTTTGATTTAACATAATCGCTAATCCCCATAACCAAACACTCAGCAAATCAGATTATTCACGAATTTAGTTCTTGCCAAAAAAGTGGAGATTAATTCTAAAAATGCCAGAGAAGAAAAAATAAGAATATTTGTTTGTAAATAATTTCTGCTTCATAAGATTAACGTTAAGGAAGATAAGAAAGATGTTGAAACAGTAAAAGAGGATTTTATACAAACTACCAAATTACATTAACTGAAATAATGAAAAAAATATAATAAAATAAATAACGGTGCTTGGTATGGATAAGACAGTAAAGAAATTTAAAGAAGACAGATCGAAGAGGGGGATAGAAGATGATAATAAACAGGCAGAGGGGATGAGGGACATCAAATTGGATTACAAAGCTATTTATAAATGACTCGAGGTGAATTAGCTCCTCCTCTGCCCCTTACCCCCCCCCCCGCCAAAAAAAAAAAAAAAAAAAACTCTCCCGAATCTACTGAATTATTACTTTATCTTCGCGTAGATTAGATTACCGAGGAATGCTGTTGCGTCAGTCTACTTGCAAATCCACTTTGAGGAGAGCCACTTGTGCGCTAGAGATGGGCTTATATTGGGAATTTTCGAAGGTAAGATTGGCGAAGCTAGGAAGAAAAGAGGGGAAGGGCGAGGAAAGGGGTGGGAAAGAAGGGAAGGGATGGAGAGGGATGGGGAAGAAAGGGGGGAAGGATGGGAGAGGGGAAGGATTGAAGAAAGAGGGGAAGGGAAGAAAGAAAAGGGAAGGAGAGGGAGAGGGAGGGGAACGAAAAGGGGAAGGGGAAGAGATCGAAGGGTAATGGGGAAAAATAGAAAGTAATTCAAGGCAAGAGAAGTGAAATGAAAGGAAGATAAGGGATGGGAAGGGAAGGAAATGTTAGATAAGGGCTGATAAGAGGAGGGAAGGAAATGCAAGAGAATTGAAGAGGTAGGAAAAGAAGGGAAGGAGTGGGAAGGGTAGAAAAAGAAAGTGGTTAGGGAAAGGGAGAAATGGGAGGGGAAGGGAAAAGGATAGAGAGAATGATACAAAGGAAAAAGGTAAGGAAGAGAAGAAATGGGCGACTCTGAGAGAGGAGAGAAGAGAGAGAGAGAGAGAGAGAGAGAGAGAGAGAGAGAGAGAGGAGAGAGAGAGAGACGAGAGAGAGAGGGGAGAGAGAGAGAGAGAGAGGAGACAGACAGACAGACAGAGTCAGACAGACTGAATTGACAAAAACTGTGAGAAAAGAAATACAATTAAGGAAGAAACTAGGAAAAACGATTATAAGGCAGAGGGAAAGTAAATATAGTTAAAGTTTAGAAAAATCAAACCTCAGTATAAAATAAACGTCGGTTTAACGACAAGAGAAAAAGACAAACAAAAGTGGACAATATATAAATTTAAATAAAAGACGAAGAAAGTGAAGAAACAACAATGAAAAGAGAGTAATAATCAAAGAAAAAAGATGAAATGGGGACAAAGAAAAGAAACAAATTTTGCAGCAGCAGCAATACAATATATAAAAGAGACGGAAAAAAATCCGAAATAAAGAGGGGATTGAAAATCAAGAAATTAAAATTTCAAGACAAATAAAAAAGAAAAAAAAATAAAAAAAAAAAAAAAAACAGAAAAGAAAATCAAAAATACTGAAAGACACCAAACCCCCCCGGAAAGAGAAGGAGAGAATTCGAAGCAGAAATCAAGCCTTAAAAGAAAGCCTCACTTTGAACGGGGGATTCACTGGCAGAAGCGGTTAGCAATTACGAGTTGTCCGCACACTAAGCCGTGATTTGCTCTTCCTGCGAGTGCCAGCGGCGGGAGGGAGGAAAGAGGGGGGAAGGGGGAGGAGGAAGAGGCGGGAGGGAGGAGAGAGGGAAGGAGGGAGAGGAGGAGAGGGGGTGAGGGAGGAGGGATGGGGAGGAGGTGGGGAGGTGAAGGGGGGAGAAGAGGGGGAGTTAGGAGGATGGAGAAGAAAGAAGCAGGGGCGGTAGAGTACAAAGGGAGAAAGGGTGGGGAAAGAGTACCACAGAGGGAGAGAGAGGGGGGTAAAAGTAAAGAGGCGAGAGAAAGAGGGAAAGGTTGGAGGAGGAGAAGAGGGGTAAAAAAGTACAAGAGGGTTGAGAAAGAGGGGGGAAGTGTGAGGAAGGGAGAAAGAGGGTGGGGTGAGGTGGTAGAGGTTAATGGAGAGAGGAAAGAGGGAGTAGAGTGCTAGGAGGACGATGAAATGGCGGTGGGAAACAGAGGGAAGAAATAGGAGGAAAGCGAGAGAAAGGAAAGGAGAAGACTGAAATGGGGTAAAAGTTGGGTGGAAGGAGGTGGGGGGAGTAAGTGAGTGAAGAGGCAGGATACAGGTAAAGGGGAAGGGATGGGAAGACGCGAAATGTAAGAGATGAGNATATATATATATACGACATCGTAGCTGGAATGATAAGCACAAGAGAATCTCTGACCTGCGCTTCTGCTTGTGATTTGTTTGCTTTGTCTTGTTTGTTTAGAGCGATGTTTAGTTTGTTTGTGTTTCGCTGCACACTGTATGGTTTGTTGCTTGCGATTTTTGTATGTTTGCTTTATGTTTATAGTTGTTTGTGCTTGACGTTTCGTATGTATGTTTATGTTTGTTGCTTTGTGCTTGGTTTGTTATGTTTGTTCTATGTTTTAGGTTTGTTGTTGCTTGCGTTTGTTATGTTTGTTTATGTTTTGTTTGTTTGTTGCTTGGTTTGTATGTTAGTTTATGTTTTGTTTGATTGTTACTTGTCTTGTTTGCTTGGTTTGTATGCGTTTGTTTTATGTTTTGTTGGGGTTTGTTACTGTCATGTTAGCGTCTTGGTTTGTATGTTTATTGCATATTGTTTGTTGTTTAACTTGTTTAGTGCTTCGGTTATGTTTGAGTCCTGTGTTTTATCTCTTATCATGTTATGTAGTCTTCTTGTCTGTTTTACGCTCCTTTCTTTGCTTAAACTTGCACTACTAATATCTTATCTTCTTCCTGAAAGCGTTGTGATCCACAAGGACAGCGCCTACTATCTAATGAAATAATGCATTCCACTGACGCAATAATCTTTTTTATTACTTACTCCCAACGGACAAAAAATTAAAAACAAACTCATACCCCAAAACACAAAAGACATTACAAAAACAGTGAATCGGAAGATGAAACAATCAACAACAAAAAAGCAATAGATATAATAGCTAAGAACAGAATAAAGAAAGACCCAACCGAAAACAAAGAAGAGACAAAGAGGAGACAAGCAAAAAACGAAAGAAAAGAAAGGAAAACAACATGAGAAATCTAAAGACAAGAAGAGAAGAAACGAAAAGAACCGCAAAGAAGACAATAAAAAAAAGAAAAGAAAAAAGAAAAGAAACGAGAAAGAAAATATGAAAGAAAGAAAAATAATAAAACAAATAAATACAAGACAATAAAAAAGCAAAAAATAAAAGAAAGCAAAGAACAATAGAAAAGAAAAGAAAAATAAATAAACAAGACTAAATTAAAGACCCCGCCCCCCAAAAAAAAAGAAAAAAATAAAAAAAATAAAAAAAAAGCGAAAAAGTTCACAACAAGCGCCTCTGAAGCAGGTCTGCAAATTCCTTTCAAATTTCCTCTCGCCCCAAAAAAGCCTCTTTCAGCTCAAAGAGGAAATGGCAAAGATCGCGAAAAACACATCAACAGCATAATAACAAAGGCTCGTTTGCCTTATTAAGGGTGAAAAAGGCGCTTAAACGGGATGTAAAAGCGAGATGAGAGAAGAGAGAGAGAGGAGAGGAGAGAAAGACGGAGGCAGCGTGATAGAGAGGTGGAGGCGAGAGGGGGGGAGGACGGGGAGAGAGGTGCAGGGGAGCAGGGGGGTGAGGTCCCAGGGGAGGCCGAGGGAAGCAGGGAGGACAGGGAGGAGGAGAGAAGGGAAGAGGAGGGGGGAGACGAGGGAGAGAGGAGGGGAGAGAGGAGCGAGAGGGAGAGACGAGGGAGAGGAGAGAGAGGGAGAGCAGAGAGAGAGAGAGAGAGAGAGAGATTGAGACGAGAGAAGAGATGAGAAGATGACGAGAGAGGAGGAGGAGAGGAGAAGAGATGATCGAGAGAAGCTCGTGAGAGGGACGAGAGAGATTGAGCACATAGATGAGAGAGGAGAGGAATGCCTCACGTCCCACTCGAGAGGAAGAAAATCGATCACGCTACGAGAAGTAAGACAGCCGACACCGAGAAGCCGACCGCATCAGAAGACCCAGGATCGAGAGAGAGCAAGAGCCCAGGGACGCGGAAGGAATGATGAGAGCAGAGAGATGAGAGATCTCCGAGACAGGATACCGAGAACGAGTGAGCGACACGAGAGCCGAGAGGACGAACGAGCAGAGAGACGCAAGAGAGAGAGCGAGGTAAGCAGAGACAGCACCAGGACCGACCAGAACAAGAACCTGCCGATACTAAGACAGACGCAGACGCAGCGTCGACAAGAGAAGAAATGAAGAAAGAACGAGAGAGACAGAGACGAGCCACACAGAGAGAGAGACGAGAAAGAGACTAAAGACGCAGAAGAAGAGAAGAGAAGAGAGAGAGAGTTATCGGAGAGAGAGAAGAGAGAGAGAGATAGAGAGAATGAGAGCACGAGAGGAGAGAGGAGCACGGCAGAGAGATAGAGAGCCAAACGAGAGAGAAGAGTTTGAGACGAGAGAAACGTATTGCATAAATTTTCCAAGCAAAAGGAAGAAGGGCAGATGGTCACTGTTCTGTGTGAACTCTTACCTCGCGTGCGAAGGGAGGAGGAGTAGGAGGAGGAGAAGGAAGTGGATGGTGGCAGGAGAGGAGGAGGAAGTTGATGGGTGAGGAGGAGGAGGAGGAAGTGATGGCTGAAGCGCAGGAGGAGGAGGAGGAAAGTGATGGTGGAGAAAGGGAGGAGGACGGAGGAGGTGCATTGGTCTGCATGGACCAGGAGGAGGAAGGGCAGAGGAAGGATCGGAGAGAAGAGGAGGAACAGAGGAAGGAGGAGCGAGTGAGAGGCAAATAGGAGGCTATGTAGCGAGCCAAGGATTATGATTGATGATGATGAGATGATGAGGCAGGAGGAGCGATAGAGGGAGGAAGCGGAGGGAGGAGGAGAAGAGGAAGTTGGAGGAGAGGAAGAGAGCGGAGGAGGAAGAGGAGGATGAGAGGAGGAAGGAGCGAGAGGAGGAGGAGAGAAGAAGAAGGAGGCAGAGCAGGGGGAGAAGAGGAGGAGGAAGAGGAAGAGACGGAGGAGGAAAAGAGGCAGGAGAGGGGGAAGAGGAGGAGGGAGGAGGAGGAGAGGAGGTAGAACGAGGAGGAAGGAGGAAAAAAGGAGCCGCAAGGAGAAAGGTGGTGATAGCGTGGCTGGAGGAGGAGGGGAAGTAGGAAAGAGGAAGCAAGAGAAGAGTGGGAGAA
>NW_020868816.1:263709-265038 GCF_003789085.1 Penaeus vannamei
TCTCGTTCTTCTCTCTGTTTCTGCCTCTGAACAATTGTCTCTCTCGCTGGTCTCTCAAACAGGTGGTCTCTCGCAGTAATGTCTCCCTGGAAGCTGGTATGTTGCTTTGTGTTCGTCATCTGTTCTTATTCTTCTTCTTCTTATCTCTGTCTGTTCTTTTCCTATTTTCTCTTTACTCTGTTCTTCTCTTTCTTATCGTTCTTCTCTTTATCTCTGTTCTTTCTCTTTCTCTCTGTCCTTTCTGACTATTCCTCTAGTCACTATAAATACTCTATACCTGTATCTATTACTCTGGAATCTCTTGATCTTTTATGCTACATATCTCTCTAGTTCTTTACTCTTTATACTCTGTTCTTTCTGCTTTCTCTCTGTTCTTTCTCTTTCTCTCTGTCCTTATCTGCATTTATTTGTTCTTTCTCTTTCTCTCGTCCTTCTCTTTATCTCCTGTTCTCCTTCTGCTTTATCATCTGATCCTATATTCATGCGTTCTCCTCTGTTCTTTTCTGTCTTTCTCTATGTTCTCTTCTTCTCTCTTATTCTTCTGCTTCTCGTCGTTTGACTACTCCTGTTCTTTCTCTTTTCCTCTCTGTTCTTTTCTGCTTTCTTCTGTTCTTTCTTCATTCTCCTGTCCTGCTCTCTCTGTTCTTTATCTTTATCTCTGTTCTTTTTGTGTGTGTTTTAATTTGTGAATTATCTCTCTCTCACTGTCTGAATCTGTATTCAATTTTATTCATTTGAACAGATGCTATTAGAATCAGATTTATATTATAATTATTGATATTTATTTATTTTTCTTGTGTGATTCAATACTAATTGTTTTCCTGTGTGATTGGTACCTATCTCTGTTATTTTAGAAGAAGCTTGTTCTTATCAGCTCGACTGTCTTCATTCTTTATCTCATGCTATCACTTTCGTGTTCTTTGTTCTCGACTGTTCTCTCTATTCTTTATCTCTTGTATACTTCGTTCGTTGTCTCGACTTTCCTCTCATTCATTTCATCACTGTATCCTTCGGCTTCTTATGTTCTCGAGTGTTCTCTCTATTATTATCTCGAATCGTGTCGGTTCTCGATGTCCTCTATCTTATACTCTGTATCCCTTCGTGTATCTTGTTCTCGATTGCTCTCTATTCTTATACACAGTATCCCTTTCGTGTCTTTCTAGACTGTCTTCTCGTATTCTTTATCTCCTGTATCCCTTTACGTGTCTTTCTCGAATGTTCTCTCTATCTCACCAGTTATCCTCGTGTTCTGTTTCTAGGAACTTGTCGTACTCTTTCTTGTATCATCTCATTACTTCGTGTTCGTGTCTCGACTGTCTTCTACTTTAT
>NW_020868816.1:265973-275981 GCF_003789085.1 Penaeus vannamei
TTCTCCTTCTCCTTCTTTTTCATTCGTCTTCTCCTTCTCTCCATCTCTTTGTTGCTTGTTTTTCCTTGCTTTCGTACCTGTATATTCCTGTTTCCTCACCTTCTTCTTCCTCCTTCTCTCATCTTGCCTCCCCCCTCTCCCCTTCCCCCTCTCTGCCCCCCTCTTGGTTTCTCCTTTCTCCTCCTCACCCCTTCTTACCTCCTTTCTTCCTTCTTGTTCTCCTTCTCCTTCTTTTTTTCATTCGTTCTTCTCCTTTCTTCTCCATTCTCTTTGTTGCTCGTTCTTCCGTGCTCCTTCATTACTTTATATTCCTGTTTTCCTTCACCTTCTTTCTCCTCATTCTCCTTTTTCTCCTTCTTCCCCTTTACTCCTTTCTGTTCGTCTTCTCCATTTTTCTGCCCTTCTTCTCCTTTCCTTCTTTCTCCCTGTGCTCCCCCTCCTCCCCCCCTCCCCCACCACCCCCTGGGCCCACATGCGCTTCCTTTTCTCACTTGCCCCCCCTCCCTCTCCTCCATCTCCCTCCCCCCCCTTGTTTCACCTTTTATTCTCCCACTTCTCTCCTATTTCCCCTCTCGTCCTTCTCTTCTCCCTTAGTCTTCCTTAAATTTTCTCATTTTCCTCCGCTATTTCGCCTATTTTTTCCTCTTCCTCTTCTCAGCCATCCCCCTTTTCTCTTTTCTTCTCTCCACTTCTCTTCTCTTCTCTCTCTCTGATCTTGTCCTCTGTCTGTCTCCTCAGTCTCTGTCTGTCTGCCTGTCTGCCTGTCTATGTCTGTCTCTTCTCCCTCTGTCTCTCTGTCTCCTTGTCCTCCTCTCTCTTTCTCTCTTCTCCTCTCTCTCTCTCTCTCCTTCTCTCTGCTCTCTCTCTCCTCGTCTCTTTCTCTCTCTCTCTCTGGCGTCGGTGGCGTGCTCTCTCTTTTTCTCTCTCTCATCCCTCTCTCTCTCTCTCTCTCTCTCTCTACATCTTCTCTCTCTGCTCTCTCTCTCTTTCTCTTCTCTCTCTTCTACTCATCTCTCTCTTCTCTCTTCTTCTCGCTCTCTCCTCCTCTCTCCCTCGTCTCATTATCTGCTCTTTCTCTCTCCCCCGAGACCTCTCTCTCCCTCTTTTCTGCTCTCTTCTCTCTTTCGAATCGCCTCTCTCTTTCTCTCTTTCATGTCTCCTCTCTCATTCATTCTCTCTCTCTCTCTCCTCTGCTCTCTCTCTCTCTCTCTCTCTCTCTCTCTCTCTCTCTCCTCTCTCTCTCTCTCTCTCAATCGTCTCTCTATCTCTCTCTCTCTCTTCTCTCTCTTCTCTCTTTCACCTATACCCTCTCTTTCCTCTATTTCTCAGCAATCTTGGAACGTCTCGCATCCGGGCAAGACGGCCGGCTCCCGCGTGCCCTTCCCCCTGACCTTACCTGTCGACCTTTCACTCAAAAGGATAGGAAGAATAGAGAAAAATTAAAATAAATGGAGGAGCATAAAGAACGGTATAAAAGAGAAGGAAAAATCAAGAAACAAGAAAAGAGAAAGGATAGACAAGAGATAGGAGCCGAAAAAGAAAGAGAATACGAAAGAGAAAGAAAGGGAAAATATTACAGAGATAAGAGCGAATGAAAGAAAGAAGGTGAAGAGAAAGAAAGCAGAAAGAAGAAGAGATAAAGAGCGAAAGAAAGGAAGAAAAAGATAAGAAAGAGACAAGAAAAAGAAAGAAATAGAAAGAAAAAGGAAAGGAGAGATAAGAATGGAAAAAGAAAGAAAAAGCAAAGAGGTTATAAGAGCGCCATTTTCGTCATTCTTTTTCAAATTCCACCTTTTATTTTAGTTTTCCCCTTATTTCATCCTTGGCCTTTTAAAGATTTTTTTTTGTTTTGTTTTGTTTTTGCTGTTCCTCGTTATCCTCTCTCTTCTCTGCCCTCTGTCTTCTGTCTTATGCTCTCTCTCTATCTCGCTCTCTTTCTTTCTCTTTCTCTCTCACTTCTCTCTTCTCTTCTCTCTTCTCTCTCTCTCGCTCTCCGTCTTCTCTCTGGCTACTCTTCGGTCTCTCTCTTCTCTCTCTCTCTCTTCTCTCGTGCTCTCTGGGCATAGTCTATCTATCTTCGTCTCGATCTCTCTATCTACTATGCTCTCCTCTCGTTCTCTCTCTCTCTCTCTCTCTCTACTTCTACTCTCTTCTCTCTCTTCCCCTCTCTCCTTCTCGCTCTCTCTTCTCTCTCTCTTCTCTTCTCTCTCTCTCTCTCTCTCTCTCTCTATCTCTCTCTATCCTCTCTCCTCTCTCTCTCTCTCTCTCTTCTCTCTCTTTCTCTCTCTTCTCTCTCTCTCCTGCTCTCTCTCTCTCTCTCTCTCTCTCTCTCTCTCTTCTCTTCTCTCTCTCTCTCTCTCTCTCTCTTCTCTCTCTCTCTCTCTCTCTCTCTCTCTCTCTCTTCTCCACATTCATTCCCTCCTCCTTTTTGTCCCCTCACTTCACCCTCGCCCCCATTTCAAACCACCACATAACCTAAAACTTGATACCTTTATATAGCTACCAAACCATGTGTGTGTTTTGACCATTGGGGACTTACCCTTGACCCTTGCTTGATACCTGCTCCCCCACCCCTCTTTCTCTCTGTCGTCTTCTCCTCTCTCTTTCTCTGTCTCTGTCTTTGTCTCTCTTTCTGACCTATTTGTCTCCTCTCTCTTCTTTCTCTCTCTCTCTCCTCGCTACACCTCACCCCTCCCCTCCCTGCCCCCTTCTCTCTCTCTCTCTTTCTCTTCTCTCTCTCTCCTCTCTCTCTCTTCTCTCCTCTCTCTCTCTCTCTCTCTCTCTCTCTTCTCCTCTCTCTCTCTCTCTCTTCTCTCTCTCCCTCATCCCTTTCTCTTCTCTGTCTCCTTATACCCTCGTTCTTTCCCTCTTGTTCTTCTTCTCCCATTATTTCTTCACTTTCCCCCTCTATTTTTTCTCTACCTTTTTTCTTCCCCTTCTCTTTCTCCGCATCCTTTCCTTATCCCCCTCCCCCTACCCCCCCTCTTGACTTGTTCGACCCCTGACCGCTCCGCCGCATGACGAACCGTGCACGAGCGGCTTTACCTTTTCGTCTCTGCCCTCGTGCTCATTTCGCTCTTCTGCTCCTCTCTCTTCTCTGCCTCTCGCTTCCTCTTCTCTCTCTCCTCTTCTCTCTCTCTGTCTCGTGTCTCTGTCTACTGTTCTCTGTCTCTGTCTTCTCTCTCTCTTCTCTCTCTCTCATGCTCTCTCTCTCTTCTCTCTCTCTTCTCCTCTCTCTCTCTCTCTCTCTCTCTCTCTCTCTCTCATCTCTCTCTCCTCTCTTCCGTCTTCTTTCCCTCCCCTCTCCTCCCATTCAATATCTCCCCAACCTATCTTCCCTCTTTCTTCTGCTGCAGTTTTCTTCTCTGTACACATACCTCTGGTGGTCCTTCTGTCTTGCTAACCATCGCGTCTGTAATCCACCTTAGCCACAGCGAGCAAAATCCACCACAAACATTCGCTCCACAGACACATGAATCAAAGGTACAACCCATCACGCACCGCAGAAACTTACTCCAACCATCCAACCCTCACAGTTACACTAATTTCCCATACTCATTTTTTTCATAATCATTGCCTTTCTCAATCCTCATACTCATGCCTTATAACTCAGTGCCCTCATACTCATCCCTTATACCTTAATCCTCATACTCATCCTTTATTCAATTCCTCTATTCATTGCCTTTATAGCCATTTCGCCCTCAATATCACTTCCCTTATACTCTTACCCTCATACTCCTTCTCTCATTACACCTTCTCCCCTTATATACTCAATCTCTTCTACTCAATACTTATACACATTCTCCCATCACCCCATTCCCTCTATACGCAATCTCTATACTCACATACTCTCCTCACATTTCCCTTCATACCATTCCCCCTTACTCAATTCTCCCTATACTCACAACCTCTAACACTTTCCTCATACCCTTCCCTATCACTCAATCTTCATACTCAATACTTATACAACATTTCCTTCATACCCAGTCCCTCATACTCTCTCCCTATACTCCTTCCCTTTTTTAACTGAGTCCTTCCTCTATGCTCCCTCGCCCGTCGTTGCTGTGTCAGCATCTCTGTTCCCTACCCCGAAAACAACAGGTCAGTGAGGCATAGTGACCTGTTTTTAAGAACGGTTGCGTGGGATGGTGGTGGGTAAAGTTATGATGTGCGAGATGTGAGGGGAGTGGTGAGGGGCTGTTCAATACTTAAGGTGGGTGTGGGGATGCGTGTGAGGGGGAGGCGATTGAGGGGAGGTGGGTGGAGTAGGGGAGGAGGGGGGCGTTTATGTGGTGGGGACTGGGTGAGGGGGAGTGAGGGGGTTCTGGGGTCGGGATTGAGGGAGAGGAATGAGGGGAGAGGATTGGGTGGAGGGGTGAGGGTGCGCCCTGAGGGTTGAGGCTGCTATCGGTTGAGGTGAGGGGTGACGCGGATGGGGTGGTGAAGGGATGAAGGGAATGGTGGGGGTGGGGGAGTGGAGCGAGTGGGGTGTGAAGGCCGTAGGTGACGGGGGAGAGAGGGGCGGGGGTGAGGGGGTGAGGGGGTGAGGCGAAGGGCGAAGGGTGCTGGGGGTTGGGGAGGTGGGCGAGGGGAGAGGGGGTGAAAAGGGGCGAGGGTGGGAGGGAGGGGGCGAGGGGTGAGGGGTGGGGCACGCATCAGCTAATTCCAACCATGTTGTTTGCTTTGTTATCCACTCCCCTTTTCTATTTCCCTTTTTTCCCTCTTTTTAAAGTTGCGTATTTTCTTTTTTTTTGGGGGGGGGGGACTGCCTGTGCATGTTTGTCTTTTTCTCATTGTGTCTTTTTGTCTCTTTTCTCTTTCTTTTCTCTATCTTCGTTTTTTTTCTTCTTCTGTGTCTTTTTGCTCCTTTTCCTTTTTCTTTCTCTATCTTTTCCTTCTATTTCCTTTTTTCTTTTCCTCTTGTGTTTGTTTGTCTCTTCTCCTTATCTCCGTCTTCGTTTTCTTTCCTCTTTGTGTTTTTTTGCCTATTTTCCTTTTCTCTGTTTTCCTTTCTTTTCCTTCTTGTGTCTTTTGCCTATTTCTCTTTTTCTTTTCCTCCTTGTGTTTATTTGCCTATTTCTCCTTTTCTCCATCTTCTTTTCCTTCCATCTTTATTTTTTTTACCTCTTTTCCCTTTTCCATCATCCAATTCTTTTCCATCTTGTTTTTTTTTATTTTTTTTTACCTATTTCTCCCCTTTCTTCATCTCTTCCTTTCTTCCTTATCACCTTCCATCTCTTCCTCTTTCTAACTTTATATTTTGACATCTTCCTAAAAAGAAAAAAAAATACCCTGGAGGCACCCGGGTATTATGCCCTCCCGCGATTTGGCACCGGAAGTGTCAGGGCACTCCGCCGGAAGGAAGTGCCACGTGCGCAAGGAAAGAGAGGAGCCGCCCACTGGGCACTCGGGCGGCTGGGCACTAAAACACCGCCTGGCACAGGGAGTTGAGGGAGAGGATGGGGGTGAGGGTAGAGAGGGGGGGTGCAGGTAGCGAGAGTGGGGGGGGCGAGGAGGCGGGTGAGGGGGGAGAGGGGGGGAGAGGGGAGCGAGAGGGTGACGGAGGTGAGGGTGAAGAGAGGGTGGGTGTGAGGGGGCGGGGGGCGAGGCGGGAGGAAACAAAGAAGGAGGGAAACACATTTCTCTTTCTGTCTATATACATACACACAGACACAAAAATATGTATGTGTGTGTATATGTCTTTATGTAAATATACATACACACACAACATATATATATATATATATATATATATATATATATATATATAGATATATATTATATATATATATATATTAGATAGATAGATAGATAGATAGATAGAATAGATAGATAGATAGATAGATAGATAGATGACATTCATTTCATCTATCTATCTATTTATTTCGCTCTTCTCTCTCTCTCTCTCTTCTCTCTCTCTCTTCTCTCTCTCTCTCTCTCTCTCTCTCTCTCTCTCATCTCTACTCCTCTATATATATATATATATATATATATATATATATATATATATAAAATATATATATATATATAGTATAGAGAAGAGAGAGAGAGAGAGGAGAGAGAGAGAGAGAGAGAGAGAGAGGAGAGAGAGAGAGAGACAGTAAGACAGTAAGACAAAGAAAGAGGACAAGACAGACAGATACAGACAGACAGACAGACAGAGCACCCGAGCCAAACCAGACAAGACCCCAGCGCAGGACAGACAGACAGCCCCTCAGCCACCCCATCCCCCCAGCCCCCTTCAGCCCCCCCCCCCTCAGCCGACCTCCGCGCGGCCCTGTCAATCTCGATCCTCCGCCCCCTCCCCCCCCCCTCTCTCCCTCCCCCCCCCTCGCCGAGACGCCCAGCCACTTCTTACAAGACGACGCTGACGTTTACGGACCCGCCTTCGGGAGGGTCTCGGGCTCAATTAGAAGAGAGACCGTTTAATTCGGCCGGTCTCTTGGTCTCTCGGCTTGTCGGTTTTCTCTGTCTCTCATTTGTCGGCCTGTCGTCTTTCGGTTTCTTGGTCTCTTTGGTCTCTCGGTTTGTCGGTCTGTTTGGTTCTTTCGGTCTCTCTCGGTCTTTTTCTCTCGGTTGACGGTTTCTCTGATTTCGGCTTGTCGGTTTCTCTGTCTCTCGTTTGTCGGGTCTGTTGGTCCTTCGGTCTCTCTCGGTCTTTTTCTCTCGGTTTGACGGTTTCTCTTGATTTCTCGGCTTGTCGGTTTCTCTGTCTCTCGGTTTTGTCGGCCTGTCGGTCTTCAGTCTTGTCGGTCTCTGTCGCTCGGTCCTTCGGTCTCTCGGTCGGTTTTCTCTGGGTCTTCGGTCTGTCGTCGCTTGGTCTCTCTGTCTTTTTCTCTCGGTTTGTCGGCTCTTCGGATCTTTTTATTCTCGGCTTGTCGGTCTCTCGGTCTCTGTCTCTTGGTCTGTTGGAAGCTTGGTCTGTCTGTTGCTAGGTCCTTTGGTCTCTCGATCTTTTTCTCTCAGTTAGTAGGTCTCTCGGTCTTTGTCTCTCCGTTTGTCGGTATTTCTCTCGATTTGTCGGTTCTCTCCGGTCTTCTGTCGCTCGGTCCTCGGTCTCTCGCTCTCTGTCTTGGGTCTGTTGGTCGCTTGGTCCTTTGGTTCTCTCTCGCATCTTTTCTTTCCGGTTTAATAGGTCTCTCGGTCTTTTTATCTCGGTTTGTCGGTCCTCTCGTCTTTGGCTTCTCTCGGTTCTGGTCTTTGTTTCTCGGTCTCGGTCTCTCCGGGTCTCTCGGAATTTCTAAATACCTCCACGTGCTTGGCTAAGAGGTAAGGAGGTGGAAGGGGAAGGGGAAAAGGGATGGGAGAAAGGTGGGGGAGGGAAGGAGGAGGAGGTGGGGGAGGGGTGTGGAAGAAGGGGGGTGGAGGGAGGAGAGAGGATGTAAAGGAGGAGGAGGAGGAGGAGGAAGACAAGAGGAAGAAAGGGAAGGAGAAGGGGGGATGGGAAGGAGATGGGAAGGAGGATGGGGAGATAGGAAGGAAGGTAAAGAGAAGGAGGAGGAGGAGGGAGACAGAGGAAGAATGGGGAAGGGAAGGGAGGAGAGGAGGATGGGGAGATAGGCAAGGGGAGGTTAAAGAGAGGGAGGAAGGGGTAAGGGGAGAAAAGGGAAAGAAGAACATGAAAAATGTTTATTTCCCGTTTTTTTGTTAATCAGAAACATTGGTTTTTAAAATTAAGACATTCTGAAAACAAACAGGAATGAAAAAGAACAAACAAAACAAAAACAAAAACAAAAACAAAAAAACAAAAACAAAAACAAACAAAAAACCAAGAAAACAAACCAAAACAAATAAAAACGATTCAATAAGCTAGTCCACCTGTTCATTTACAAATCAACGAATATAAAAAAAAGTATATTTCCAACACCAAATAGACAAATGAATAACAAAAAGACAATGCATATACGAGAGAGAGACAGCGAGAGGGAGAAGAGGAAGAGCGAGAGAGGAGATGAGAGAGAGAATGGATGAGAGAGAGAGAGGAGAGAGAGAGAGATGGAGGAGGAGAAGAGAGAGAGCGAGAGATGAGAGAGAGAGAGAGAAGAATAATAAATATAATAAAATGATAAACACATTGTAGTGAACTCTGAAGTTCCCCTGTTCATTTTAATCACTTTTTATTAATTATTTTTAGCCTTTTCTAGGAGCCTTTTACCCGTCTATTTTCCCACTGTGTATTTGTATTTTTTTTCTGTATTTTTATGCCATTTTTTATCTGTTTAATATATATATTTTACCATATTTCGTTTATTTGTATTGTAATTTACCGTATTTTTCCTTTTTTGTGTGTTTACATTTTGCGGATATTGTTTGTCACATGTTTCACGTCCAGCCAATCACGAATCACCATCTCTGGAGGTATGTCACGTGACCCTTTTTACCGCCAATTTCGGCAGTTCACCTTGACCCTCGGAGGTGGATGGGACGCGTGGCCTTCTGCCTTTTTTTAACGTGTTTTTTTATTGTCCTATTTTCTTGTGTGTTATTTCTATTCTCTTAAGTGATATCTTAATAAACCCGGTAAGTGTGAAGAGTGTTTCAAGTACATCCCGTTAACTGATTTATACAAGAGAAAGGTATGCTCACTCGAACTACCGAACAAGTGGTTCACTACAACAACAAACAACAAATATACAAATTAACGAAAATTAACACCAACCAAACAACGAATACAACACCACAGAATAGAGACACAGACCCCAATCTAACGCATGAGGAGAGAGACCGGAAATTGATAATCAAAATTATCAAGAAAGAAATTGCAACCGGACTTGGTGGCATTTTTGATTGAGAAACATCAATTAGCGGGTAATTAAAGCCTCATATTTTGCAATACGAAAAAAAACGGGATTTTAAAAGGCATCGTGGAGTAGCGGTGGTTGTGGGGAAGGGGTAGGGGTAGAGGGGTAGGGGGGAGCTGTAAACTCTTGGTGTATAGATATCGTTTTTATTGTTTTTTTGTCTGTCTATTGTTAATCTGTATTACGAGTCTGTCTACACACACACACCACACACACACACACACACACCACACACACCGCACGCACGCACGCACGCACCGCACGCACGCACACACACACACACACACCACACACACACCACACACACCCACACCACACGCACACACACACACACACACACACACACACACAACACATATATAATAAATAATATTATATATATATATATATATATTATATATATATATATATAGAGAGAGAGAGAGAAGGAGAGCCAGAGAGTGAGAGGAGAGACGAGAGAGGAGATGAGAGAAGAGAGAGATTAGAGAAGAAAAGATAGAAGATCCTCCCTCTTTCCTCTTTCTACTCTTTTTCTGTCTGCTACTCTTTGTTTTCCTTCCCTTCTTCTTTGGTTTTACTTCTGTTTATCCTCTCTCTTCTGTTTCTTTTCTTTTTCGTTTCGATTTTCTTTTCTTCTCTTTTTTCTCCTTCACTTTATTTTTCTTACTTAAGTTCCCAGTTTCGTTTTAGTTTTGCCATTAACAGGTGTTATTTTCCTGAAATAATAATAATTAATAATATAAAATAAATAATAATAACTGTGCAATGATATAGAAGATATAAATGTGATAATCCATTAATGACAGATTTTATGTCGATAATAACAGAGTGATTAATAAACAAACTGGTTGGATTTAATCGATAATGACAATAATAATTGAATAATGATTAATGCATTTTGATAATTGATTGTAATGATAATGGATAATAATAATTAATAAGATAATAAATAATCATAATAAATAATAATAAATAATAATAATCATAATAATAACAGTGAATAGCCCAATGATAATAACAGCAATAAAAATAACAATAATAATGATGATAATAAGATAATAATAAAGAATAATAAATATGATAACAATAGTAGCATGATATAAGGATAATAATCATCTAGATAACAGTAATGATAATGATAGTAATAGTAGCATAATAACTAAGCGGATAATAATCATGGTGATGATAATGATAGTAATAGTAGCAA
>NW_020868817.1:10000-25000 GCF_003789085.1 Penaeus vannamei
GTGAGGGAGATGAAGACGGAGGGGTGTAGAGGAAGTGGAGGAAAGGAGTAGAAAGAACCCCCCCCCAAAAAAAAAAAAGACGATGCTAGAGAATAAATATGAGAAAATAGCCCACAGTACCGGTATTCATGCTCGTGTAAAGAAACGAGTAACATTTAGAAAAATTACCTCGAAAGTATAATCTCGCGGTCAACGCATGGAGTGTGAGAAGGGCAGGGGATAGGAAGGGGGGAGAGGGGATAGGAGGGAGGAGGGGATAGGGGGAGGAAGGAGGAGGGGATAGGTGGAGGGAGGAAGGGAGGAGGGGATAGGTGGAGGAGGAAGGAGGAGGGGATAGGTGGAGGGAGGAGGGAGGAGGGGATGGAGGGAGGAGGGGTGGAGGGAGGAGGGAGGAGAGGATAAGAGGATGGGTAGGGTAGGGAAAGGAGGGAAAGAGAAGGGTAGGGATTGGAGGAGAGAGGAAGGGTAGAAGGGAGAGAGAATGGAAAGGTGGAGAAAGGGGAGTCGAAGGAATGGCGAGGAGGAGCGAGTAGAGGGAACGAAGGAGCGGTGAAGGGCTGGGCAAAGAAAATAAGTAGTGAAGGGGTTAGGAGACGGGGAGAGGGGAGGGGCTGGGTTGGGGGGGGGAGACGGCCAAGGCAGTACTGTGCAGAAAACAAATGCGTAAGTAGGGCGGATTTGGAGCACAAGACAAGCTCCCCGTCCGCAATTCTACGGTTTTGCAACTCGCTCGCCGCTCGTATACACTGGCCGTCTATCGATATAATATCTGTCTTGTCTATCCATCTCTGAACGCTGCCTTGTTTATCTATCTCTTAATGCTATCTTGTCTATCTATCTCTCAATGCTATCTTATCTCTCTCTCTCTCAATGCTATCTAATCTATCTATCTCTCAATGCTATCTCATCTATCTATCTCTCAATGCTATCTCATCTATCTATCTCTCAATGCCATCTTATCTATATATTGCTTTCTACCCTATCTATCCTCTCAGACCTATCACCCTATCCGTTGCAGGTAGGCCTACATTTGCACCATCTACATAACTCGGCCTATTATTACACAAGCACCCACACCCTCCCCAGCACCTGGATTCGATAACCAATGTTTCCTCTTTAATCGCCGTCGCTTCTCTTACTTACGAAGCCCCTCAAGTGTCATCCTGGACGCCATATTTGTACTTTTAAAGAGATGGGGGGAAATGGGGGCACCGCTAAGATTTCACATCCCGGATTACGTGACCGGCAGAGTAAATAAAAAAAAATGATGATAATAGTGATGATGATGGTGATGATGATAGTGGATGTTGGTGGTGGTGATGTTGATGGTGGTGGTGGTGATGTGATGTTGATGGTGGTGTGTGGTGGTGGTGGTGATGTTGATGGTGGTGGTGATGCTAGTGATGATGATGATGAGGAGGAGTGGATGATGATGATGGCGATGATGACGATGGATTTGATTGACGACGCTTGTGTGTGAAAAGCAAAGTGTTACACGAGCTTGCGTTATCTACGTGAACTAACAAGCTAATCTATGTGAACCAAAAGGTTATAATGGAGCCTGTCTCAGGACCTAAAGGTGGGAAGGGCATCAAGTTTCACGCAAAACAACTTAAATAACAAAAAGCTAAACATAAAAAGGCCGATCATCATTTACTTATCTATCCAACCATCCAACCATCTATCCCTATCTATCTGTCTATCAATCCATCCATCCATCCTTATCATCCATCCATCATCTTATCACTCTGTTTATCCATCCATCCATCCTTATCAATCTGTTTATCCATCATCCATCCATCCTTATCAATCTGTTTATCCATCCATCCATCCTTATCACTGTTTATCCATCCATCCATCCTTATCTCTGTTTATCCATCACCATCCTCTGCCATCCATCCATCCTTATCACTCTGTTTATCCATCCATCCTTATCACTCTGTTTATCCATCCATCCATCCTTATCACTCTGTTATCCATCCATCCATCCTTATCAATCTTTATCCATCATCCATCTATCTTATCACTGTTTATCCATCCATCCATCTATCCACTGACCTCTCTACTCTGCACGGGACGACGTGGTCTTTCCCACGGAGTCGTCTCTAGCCATGACAGTCACATAACACGAAATCAATACGCGGGCAAATCATCTTCAAACAAGAGTAAAATTTACGATCCGGCTGCAATATTCATTTTCTTTCTTTTTTGTTTTTTTTATTCCTTTTTTTTTTATCAATCGAGATTAAACAGCCATGTACACACATTTTCACTCGTAAAAAAAGTCCGCGCATGCAAGCCGTTCACCAATCCATCCCCATAAAGGTATGCAAATCACGCTACTATTTTTACAGCCATGTTTTTTTTTCTTTCTTTCTTCTTCATTAATCCCCATTTTTATCCTTTTACTTCTACTTCCTCCTACATTTAACAACGAATGCACGACCTTCGCACGCGCAAAAGTGGCCAATAACGACGCCTTCCCCTAAATAGCCCTTTCATCAAAAACTCTTAATTCCACCAACGCATTGCCAGACCGGCCAGTGACGTGAATCGCCCACTTACGAAAGTACCTCCGCCATAAGCATTTCGTGGTGGGCGGTGGGTGGGTGGGGGGGTTAGTAGTAGTAGTAGCGTGCACGAACGTCGGTTACTCGAGAAATACTGTATATTTTCGGGTGTGGGAGGGTGTGGGTGGGTGGATAGATGGATGGACAGAGGGAGAAAAGGAGGGAAGAGGGAGAAAGAGGGCGAGGAAGAGGAGGGGACACAAAGGGAGGGGAGGGGGACGAAGGGGAGGGAGAGGAGGGGAGGAAGGAGGGAGAGAGAGTGAGAGAAAGAGAGAGAGGTAAAGCAAGGAGGAAGGGACGTAAGAAGGGAGAAAGAGAAAGAGAGACAGCCCCAATCCCATCCCCACACACACATCCGACCGGCGTTAAAACAGACAGCGACTGCGAATCCCCACCGACCCGAGGCGCTGCGGGGAAAATTTCGTCCCCGGCAACAACACGAGCCGTTCGACATTCCTCTCCCTCAGTCGGCACTCCCGTTCCGTCCGGAGGAATGGCAGTCTCTCAGCGAAGGCCGCCACAACACGTTCCGCACCCCCTCCCTCCCCCCTCCTTCTCTCTTCCTATCCCCCTCCCTCCCTCTCCCTCTTCTATCCCTCCCTCCGCTCTCAATCTCTCTTCTGTCCCCTCCTTCCCTCCCTCTCTTCTATCCAGGTGAGAAGCGCGAACGGAAAAGAGAAGGAATGAGAGAGAGAGAGAGAGAGAGAGAGAGAGAGAGAGAGAGAGAGAGAGAGAGAGAGAGAGAGAGAGAGAGAGAGAGAGAGAGAGAGAGAAGGGTGCCAGACAGTCGGAGCAAAAGAGAGAAGAGAGAGAGAGGAGGGGGGGGGCATAAAAAGAGGAAAGGGGATTTCAATGTTAGAAGACCAAATATAACCCGCGGGGCACACACTCCGGAGTTCGCAAGAGAGAAATAGCGGCTTGCCAAACTATGCAAAGACCATCGTCTCCGCGCCGCCGCCGCCGCCGCCGCCGCCGCCGCGCCGCCGCCGCCATCGTCGTCATCGACACTGACTGTTTTGAGCGCCTCCCCCCCCCTCGTCCGTCTCTGTGTTCCCTATCCCCCTATCCCCCCATCCCCTACTAATCTCCTTTTCAACTCGACAGATGAATGGGGAGGGGGGAGGGGGAGGGGAGACACACGAGCGCGTTTGATCTAGACGGGCGGCGGCGCGGCGGGCGGGCGGGCGGGCGGCGGCGACGACGGAGGAAGCTCAAGTGCGGAATTCGCCGGGAACGGTATGCGAGGGGGGGGAGGGGGAGGGGGAGGAGGAGGGGAGGAGGGGTGGAAGAGCGTCATCACAGAATGGGATCACCGTGGCGGCGGCGGCGCCCCGCGAGAGGCTCTTCAAAGGCAGACACCTCCCAGACACTTCAAAGGCCGATCCAAGACACGTTTAAGAGCGCGGAAAAGAGTTAATACAGGCCCCGCGAGCTCTTAAACTCGGCCGAACGACGGGGGGATGGGGCCGCGCTCGCTCTATCCCATCCTACCACATCAACGCCTATCCCCCCCCCATCCTATCCTAGTCCTTCCTATCCCAACGCATCCTTACAGTGACACGCGGCCTGCTCTGTCCCGGGATGAAAAGGACGATCGATAGGTGGTGGAGTGGGGAAGGGGGAGGGGGGAGGGGGAAGGGGAGGGGTGGGTGGGAGAGAAGAGAGGAGGAAGTAGGGAGGGGGGAAGAGGTAGGGGGAGGGATAGGAGGGAAGAGGGAAAGGGTGAGAAAATAAAGGAAAGACATAAGGGGGGAGAGAGAGAGAGAGAGAGAGAGAGAGAGAGAGAGAGAGAGAGAGAGAGAGAGAGAGAGAGAGAGAGAGAGAGAGAGGAGTACAAAAAAAAAAAAAATACTATAAGCAGAGGCAACAATAAGATGACGGAGGAGGGGAAACAGCCGTTAAGAATTTGCGGTCGAAAGAAATGAAAGAAAAGAAGGTGGGAAGGAGGAGGAGGGGAGGAGGAGGAGGAGAGAGGAGGAGGAAAGGAGGGGAGGAGGAGGAGGAAGAGGAGGGAGGAGGAGGAAACGGAGGAGGAAGAGGTAGAGGTGGAGGAAACGGAGGAGGAGGAAGTGCAGAATGAAGAGAAGAAGAAGGAAAGAGAAAAGCAGGAAGAAAGGAAGAGGTGGAGGAAAAGGAAGTCGAGAAAAAAAGAAAAAGAGCGAACGAAAAAGAGGAAAAGAGGAAAAAAAGAAAAAAAAAAAGAAAAAGAGAGGAGGAGGAGGAGGAGGAAAGGTGTGTGTGTGTGTTTGTGAGTGAGGGATTTGACGTAACCGTGGGAAGACCTTGCGGGCACTGGCGGCCAAGAGACACAGTTTTCCCCCTCAGCACCACTACCACTCCATCGCCGCCGCTACACTTCCACTTCCACTACCGCCGCCGCCGCCGCCACCAGCCCCACCACCATCTCCATCACCACCACCACATCCACCATCGCCACACCAAACCACTACCTCTATCCACCATCAAACCCACCACCTCCAAACCCCACCATCACACCCCACCAACCCCACCTATCTCCCCCACTACCCCCAACCCCCCACCACAACACCTCTTGACACCCATCCGTCAATTCCTGATCGAACTGCCCGCCGCTTGACTCTTCGCGTCCTGACGGGTGGTAACATCTCATATGCATCATAATGCCAACAGAGCATGGAAGGGGGAAAAGAGAGGGAGGAGCGATGGAGGGAGAGGAGGAGGGAGGGGGAGGGAAGGAAGGAGGAGAGGGAAGGAAGGAGGTGGAGGAGTGTGAGGAGGAGGGAAGGAAGGGAGGTGGAGGAGTGTGAGGAGGAGGGAGGGAGGGTAGGAAGGAGGGAGGAAGGGTGGAAGGGATGGGGTAAGAAGAAATGAAGGAAAAAGGGAAGGAGAGTAAGTGAGATAAAAGAAGAATAAGAAAAACTGGAAGACAGATAAGAACAGACAGACACACAAGATAATGAAACTCAAGAGAGCACATAAATAAAAGTGGGTAACAGGAATATCTAACGGAGAAATAGAAAAAAAAACAAAAAAAATCATCACAAAAAAAATAAGAGAATCGAGCGTCCACCTACCCCCCCCCTTTTACCCACCCCACCTCCCCCAGACGCACCCCCCGCAGTCCCCCAGACAAGAGGACGGTCCTAATAAACAAGCCTAATGACCAGGAAAGGCACCACCGCCCAGGTAACTCCGGCAGGAGCGAGCCCTTCCAGGTCGCCCCCACAGAGCCCCCTCCCCCGACCTCCCTCTACCACCACCTCCCCCTTCCCCCCTCCCCCAACTTCCCCGCTGCGCCAAGACCTACAACCATTCCTCGCGCGACGTCGCCGCTCCGGTGGACGCCGCGCGGCTGGTGGTGGCGAGGGTGACAAACACGTCCTGCTCAATGAGGTTTATCTCGTTCTGCCGTTCTGCCGCTCTCCTTCTCTTTCCTTTTTCTCTCTTTCTCTCTCTCTCATTCAACATAGAAATCGATGGTTAACGTTATGAAATTAATACGCTCCTCGTATTCATGTACCACTTCCAGGTCAGGAGAGTGCTTGCGAGAATCCCAATAATAATAATAATAATAATAATAATAATAATAATAATAATAATAATAATAATAATAACAATGATAATGATAATCATGAAAATAATGTTAACATCATCAACAACAATAATAACAATCATCTTTTTAATACTAACATTTAAACACAACAGTAAACATTAAAAAAGTGAAAAAAAAACACATTATCCGAAACAACTGCCGTGTCATGCTTGCGTCCCCGTGGCCTGCCTTCAGAGCTTTTTTATTTAATTTGCGAGTTGGTGCTTTCATGCTTGCGTGTGATGATTCGCATTTTTGTTTCCTGGAGAACCGAACAGGAGGCGATTATCTATGCAAGCAAATTAATGAAAAGGATTTCAAATGAATTCGTCCGACTTTCAACGCGTGAGCACAAAATGCATAAATTTAATTGTGTAACTTGACCGCTTAACTCGAAATTCAAAAAGACATTGAAATGGCTCCCAATAATGCAATTTGTGGCGGGCGAGAGGGATAGGATAATAAAGTGGAAGAAGGTGGAAGAAAAGAAAGGTGGAAGGTGGAAGAAAAGAAAGGTGGAAGGTGGAAGAAATGAAAGGTGAAAGGTGGACGAAGTTGGAAGGTGGAACGAGTGCAGAGATAGTCCATTGGGAGATACCAGAAGTGGATAGGAAAAATGTGGAACATGTGGAAGAACTTGGAAGATAGAAAAAGAATAAGCAAAGGGTGCAAAGTAGAGAAGAGAAAGTACGAAACCCTATTACAGGATTATAAAGTGTGAAGGCCAAAGCACAAGCACGTCAACACACACACACACATACACATACACACAACACACACACACACACACACACACACACACACACACACACACACACACATTTACACTTACACAGAAAAGGCTTCCACCGGCAACGACACCATGTGGAACCCATATGGCAGGGAGGGAGGGAGGGAGGGAAGGGAGGGAAGGGAAAGAAGGGGAAGGGAGAGGTAGGGAAGGGGGTAGGGGACGAAGAGAGAGAGAGAAGGAGACGGTAGGGGAGGGGGAGAGGAGACGGAGGGGAGGGGGAGAGGAGACGGTAGGGGAGGGGGGAGGAGGAGACGGTAGGGAGGGGAGGAGGAGGCGGAGGAGGGGAGGGAGGAGGGAGGGAGGAGGCGGTAGGGAGGGGGGAGGAGGAGGCGGGGAGGGAGGAGGGACGGTAGGGGAGGGGAGGGGAGGAGACGGTAGGGGAGGGGAGGGAGGAGACGGTAGGGAGGGAGGGAGGGGGGAGGGTAGGGAGGGGAGGGGAGGAGACGGAGGGGAGGGAGGGAGGGAGGAGACGGTAGGGGAGGGGAGGGGAGGGAGAGACGGTAGGGGAGGGGAGGAGGGAGGAGAACGGTAGGGGAGGGGAGGGGAGGGGAGGAGACGGTAGGGGAGGGGAAGGGGAGGGGAGGAGACGGTAGGGGAGGGAGGGGAGGGGAGGAGACGGTAGAGGGAGGGGAGGGAGGAGACGGAGGGGAGGGGAGGGAGGAGACGGTAGGGGAGGGGAGGGGAGGAGACGGTAGGGGAGGGGAGGGAGGAGAACGGTAGGGGAGGAGGAGACGGTAGGGGAGGGGAGGGAGGACGTAGGGGAGGGGAGGGGAGGGGAGGAGACGGTAGGGGAGGGGAGGGGAGGGGAGGAGACGGAGGGGAGGGGAGGGGAGGGGGAGGGAGGGGGGAGGAGGGGAGGGGAGGGGAGGGGAGGAGACGGAGGGGAGGGGGGGGAGGAGGGAGGAGACGGTAGGGGAGGAGGGACGGGAGGGAGAGGAGAGGAGACGGTGGGGAGGGATGGCAGGAGAAGGTAGGGGAGGGGGAAGGGAAAGGAGGAGAAGGTAGGGGGAAGGGAAAGGAGGAGAAGGTAGGGGAAAGAGACTGAAGAGAAGGTAGGGGAATGAAGGGGGAAGAGTCTGATTAGAAGGGAGAGGAGGAGGGAGGGGGAAAGGGAACAAGAACACACATGATTTACACATCTTTCCCACGTTCTGGGTCAGCAAACAAATCCACTTTACAAGCCAGTAGTGTGTCGCAAAGCCGCTTAAACAGAAGCAAGTACGCTAATTACCGTAAAGATGTGATTCCTATTAACAAAATAATTTACTGGAATCGCATAAGCAAAGAACAGATAACTGGCAATAATAACAAACATGAACAGTAATAACAACAATGATAATAATAGTAAAAGTAATTATAGTAATAAAAAAAAAATATTTGTAGAAGTAGTAGCAGTAAAATCAAAGATACCAATAACAACATAAAAACAATAACAAAACAACAACAATAAACACACTGTAGTAGCAGTAAAATCAAAGAGACCAATAACAACAAAAACAATAACAAAACAACAACAAGAAGCAAACTTTCATCTGTCTGAATATAAAATACAGTTCATTCCCGGCATAATTCTACTCCCTGATTGCAACAGAACCCCCCCCCAACATCCTCTGTTGTAATCGGGCACTTCATACTAAATTCATTACCTTGAGATCTTGACATGTTGCGGGAAAACGATAAACTTCTTTGACTTCGTATGCAAATAGCCGAATAAACCACAGGGATGGCGAAATGGGTGTTAGACAAGGGTGCCTTACTGATGGTGATGATGATGGTGGTGATTATTATTGTGGTGATGATGGTGATGATTATTATTGTGGTGATGGTGGTGATGATGATGATATTATGTGGTTGGTGGTGATGATGATGATGATGATGGTGATGATGATGATGGTGGTGATGATGATGATGGTGGTGAATGATGATGAACCTGACTGATAATTATAATGAAATAAAAACTTTAAAATGGCTTGATAAAGATATTGGAGAGCATTGAATGATTCAAAATGTCTAACTAGGAAAAAAATATCTAAGAGCATTTCTAAACAAATGGAAAGGCTAAAATGAGCAATACTGCTAGGACATAAAAATAAAATAAAATAAAATAAACGGAAATCTTCACCCCGTTAATAAAAACAAAACAAATATACTAAACTAAATGCAAGACATGACAAAACAATTTTAAAAAATAACATGAAATCTACAAATCATTCTAAAGTGCAATTAGAGGAAAGAGAATAGACCAAAACTCGTTTTAAAAATATCAAACGAAAACCTAAACACACACACACAACACAAGAAAGTCAAAGAAGAATAATAAGAAAAAAAAAAACAAGCGATTACCCCCTCTCCCTCCCCTCCCCCCTAGGTAAGCGGTGCCTGCAGGAATGCACGCTAGGCGCCCCCACCACGCGACAAGGGGCTGCACGCTCGCTTATGAGACATAAAACCCACTATGTGGTAAAGAAGGAGGTGGGGCTTTAATTAACTATTAGAACAGAGCGTCCTTGAAAACTATACACCCCCTCTCCCTCCACGAGAAAAATAAAAGGAAAACAGGTAACTAGGAATAGCTAGCAGCAGTAACTAAAATCAGGAACTAGTAATAACTAATAATAACCGGTAGTATTTGTACTCGTATTAGTGGCAGCAACTACAAGACGAATGTCAAACTCAACAAAATGCCTCAAGAACACATCGATATTGAACCAGGCGAAACAAACAAACAAACAAACACACATACACACACACACACACACACACACACACACACACACACACACACACACACACACACACACACACACACACAAAACCCAGAGGAAGGACCGCCCAAAAACTGATTACTTATGCAATCCTTGACACACAACCCGAGGGAACTCTTATAGGCTCTTCGGCTCGGTTCCAAAAGCTCTTTTAACCTAATCACCGGCGGGTTCGACATGCCTGATGCAATTTGAAACAGTGGGTTTTGAAGGTTTTATGAAGCCTCTGTTGGATGTCTTTGTTTGTCCATTATTATTAATATAAACTAAAGATATAAAACAACCAATTAGTCGAATTGTATTCCTTACCGATAGAGTCATAGGTATGTGAAGGTATTACAAAAAAAAAAAATACCGTTATCAATTTTAAAAACATCATTTCACATTTTATTCTAATAAAGCCACCTCGTGCTCCATTAGGGATGGTTAGTTTCATAACAAGAGAGCAAATTACCTTGTTGCGGGTTAAGCCTGATGAGTCTGCATCTTGTCTTTCATCTATTAACTTTCTAGATAATCAGAGCTCTTTAATTCCATTGTCCAATTTGGAGATCCGGAGCAATACTTCTTGCATATTTTCGAAATTGTGGTGGGAGGGAGGAAAGGGGAGAGGGGTTGTCAACACCACTAATCGAACTTCAATAGTTACATTTGCTCTAAAATAAATATCTGCTTTATCTTAAATTCATAATCTAAGATTAAAGTGGATGATTTTCCATGACGCTCTTTCTCGCAGCGCCATTGGACGAGGCCGATGACAATACAGCTGTTCTTGTTGATCCATCCAGGAAAACGGGAGTAAAACAAGGGAAAAAAGCGAAGTCACGCAATCTTCGGAAAACGTAAACAAAAAACAACGTCTATTTCTCCGGCGAGGAAAACAAAAACACTATCTCTCTATCACCAGTAGGCCTACACGACAACAACACACTCGCTACTCACGGCAGCGAACCACGACTCCAGCACAGCACGATACGGAGAACGCTGATTGGCTGGCGACGATTATCCGTTCCCCACTTGGAGACGGAACAAAGATAATCGCCGAACTGACCAATTGGGTCGTTTACAATGCAGCTGCGGACGATCGTTAGGCAGGGACGACCCATCACCTCAGGCTTGACAACCATAGTCTCGGTACAAAAGCTAAATACATTAGCATTTGTTACGCTGAAAAGACCGCGACTTCGGATAGCGTTTGCTTGATGTATTTATCAAATCTGTTCGTTAGAGGGAAAACGCCCGGGAATTTTACCCAAACATACCATTTTTAGTAGAGATTCGGAAATAAATGTCTTCTTACTTGCATTTGTAAGTTAACTACTGATATTTCTCTATTTATTTCAAAACATTACCATGATCTTCATTACATGCCGGCAAAAGTCTCGTAATTTTATTCAAACCAAATACATCCGAGATGCCACAATCACGACGCCGAAAAAATAACATGCTCAAACACCCGGCGCATCCAGCCCCAAGCACAGACAATTTAATGGTAGCATCTCCCGCCTCCCAACAAAGACAACTACGAGAAGAAAGCAACGAAACGGAATGAAATACTGTATCGCTAGGACTGAGAAAAACACGAAGCACTCGAATTTTATAAATAGAATCCCATTCACATGGCTCCATCCCCACACGAACTTAAAAAAACGAAAAAAAAAAATGAGAGATGGATAGTAGTGAACCCGCAAGAAACGTGGGGTATGGGTTCCTTGGTGCGCCCGCAAGGAAGGAGCCTCCCACCAAACGCCCAGGTGCTCCACAGCGCGCAAGAATTCGATTCATTCCACCTCCCTCAAATAGGCCATTCTGACTATTTGGCCGGCATCTATTGCTTTCGGTCGTTGCAGGATCGCACAGTCGACATTCTCCTTGAAGGACGACGCCGGAAACCATGGAGAGGGACATTTCGCGAAAGAAATGTCCCGTCAAATGATTTCGAAGCGTGTGGGTCTGGGCATTTGAGTGAAGACTAGAACGGCGCGCCACCTCGCTCGCTCTTTTCTTCATTTTCCTTCTTCCTCTCTCCTAATCCGAGTAAAGGTTATCTAGCTCCACTGTTACATTGCTACGCATTTATCATTTTTCTCAAAAAATAATTTCTTAATATTACAAGAGGGAAAACGCGAGAGCGCGGAGACATACCGCAAGAAAGCCAACCTCGCCGGGATGGCAACACAGTGAGGTGGACGGAAACAACAGGAACAAGAGATAGCGTTGATGCTGGATGTACAATAAGAGCATTTTTCTTCATAACAGGAATGCATCTTGGACAAAATCAACGTTAATCAATAATACAAAATTATCCATACGTGGCGATGATATAAATACGGGGCGGTTGAGAGGCAGCCGGGTTGGAAAATCAGAAAAGCTTTCGCAGTCGGAGGAAGTTGGAACGCTGCAGCTTCAGATCCAACATGGAAGTGATCATCATTGGGTGGAACAGCGACATTCTACAAACGCGTCTTCCACAAATATTTATCCCTGCCCACGACATTCATACGCTCCCATTCCTCCATACATTCAGAAATATCACCTAAAGATTTTATGCGGCCATATACAAGTGGTTTGCAGGTTAGGATGACTATGCATTCATACAGTAACTAATTAACGCACGCACGCTACCTCACTACACTCCAACCCTACAAGCGTGTAGCCAATTTTCACCTACAATTTAGTACAATTCATTAATTTCCTTGTTTACAAGAAAACGACGAATTTACAACTGACATTGACACAATAAATCCCAGACAGAAAAACACCTATTGCCAGTTAACAAACAAGTCAGCATCATACAGAGGACGATTATCTGTCCCTTAGTAGCTACACAGGCGTGAAATATAGGACTACAAAAATGCCGTTCCACCCCGAAATTGAAACGGAACACAGCCTGTAAGCAAACAAACGTTGCAAACAGCTCCTCGTAAAGTAGAAGACATGTGACCTCTTCTAATCTACCGTAGAAGCCCGGGAGAGAAGGAGTGTGGTTAGTGTAGGAAGACAAAGATGAGAGCATGGTCGTAGTTGGGTGGTCGGTCGTCCGTTGACTAGGAGAAAATGCGGCATTATGTATATCGCTTTCATACAACATCTAATTGGCACTGAATTAAAGCTATCATGTCCCTTTGTCACCTTGCTACCTCAAGAAGGTGAGCTGGTGGTAACAACCAGAATGAATGGTAAAATTAGACCGTCTATTTCGGTTCCGAAGGATTTTCATCTCCGCAGATAAATTTGTTCGGGTCTGAGAGCATAGATATAGCTATGTGGTCTTTCATGTTTAACAAATACATTTTTTAAAAATCTATTAAATTGGAGTGATAAAATAAAACTGGTTGATAATCGCCACTGAAAGATCTAACATATTTATAACTTCACCCCTGAGCTCTATTTTACTACACTTAATCGCTTGGAAAGTTAATGTGATCAAGCATGCTAAGCCTCCTGGCCTGAATTCCCACATTTACACCTAATTGCTTCTTGAAATATATATATATATATATATATATATATATATATATATATATATATATACATATACGCCGGTACATATAAAGATATACGTATGTATATCTCAGCACCTTTCGCCACCCCCAAAGAATAATAATAAAGTAATAACCCAAATAAATACAGCACAAGATTCTAAATGATAACCTCAATAATATCACAAGACAAGAAGCAAGATTCTGGCCACTGCTATCTTGAATAACAATTCAAGTTGTAATGAGAATTTGTTGAAATTACATTCAGAACACTGCAGTAACTAACAGGGTAGTATACTAAATTTAAGAATTAATCTTAACTACTACACTGTATTATAGGCAAGCAATAAAATCGATTCTCTATAGGAATTTGATTACTACTAATAAAAGCCTATACAGATGGAGAAGCTTTGTAATATTACACTAAAGCATAATCTATTTTTCAAAAAGGGTTCTGAACCATAGCTCACATTGGAATATAACGAAAAAATCAAAAGCCCTGTGTCCAGTGTGATAAACCCGAGACACAAGGGAGATTTCACAAATGGTCTGGCGTTGACTGTACCTTGAGAGTACTTGGCGACGGTCCTGAAAACACCGGAGAGCTGTTGAGAGCAGACATGGGTCATGACTCTCACAAGGTGTTCAGATTGTTCCATCAGCTGCTGCGTCTCCTTCCACACCTTTTCCACGCTGGTGCTTGGGGTCGAGGTCCTCGAGGTCCTCCTTGGGTTCTCATGGCGGTCCCGAAGGAGGCATAAATCCTTCACTACGGTACCGGACGCACCACACATCCTGACTAGCCTAGGCCTTATCTTATATATTTTTTTCCTTTTCCAGCGCTAATCAGGTTTCATAGTTGCACATCATAAATACGGGAGACCAATCACATCGTCCGTGGGTCGTTGGCACATGGAGGACCACATACAAACGGAGGATTTATCTTTTTCTGCTTTTCCTTCTTTGAATAAAAAATGAAAATAAAATTTCCTTGGGCAGGCGAAGTGTAGCCGTTTAAAAAATGGCAAAAAAACAAAACACTCGGAATCAAATGCACAGAAAATCACTTTCCGCCAGACTTTCACAACTTCCAAAAAACCTCTCCGCTGTTAAAACACTCTCGAGTTAATTTCCAGTATACGTATCTCGTATCCTATATTGAGTTGTGCACCATATCCATAATTGTAAAGTAGGCTCCTTACAGTTCTGCGCTAGAAGAGCTGTGGACGGACGAAACGCGCGTACGTCCACTCTCGACCACTACTCAACACATTGTGAGGCCGCGACGAGAGAGCCCGTGGGACCGTGGCGCGCCTAGGCCACCACGGCGACATTCGTGGGCCGCTAATTCATACATCTATTTATTGATGTTCATTGCGTAATATGCGGTATATCTTTTCTTCCGATTTCTGGGTCTCTCTGCACTGCGAAAAATAGCGATGAAGGGATTGGCACACATGGCGAAAAAAGGTACGGGGAATTTTTATGTGCAAGATGCATGAGGAAATCTATTACATGGGGAGGTTCATTGATGAAAATTTCGGCTAGCGTTAGGTAAAATTACAAGGATTCACCAAAAAATTCATATATATCCTGTCTATACAATATACACGTACGTACAACATTACAAACAACCTATACGACCTAAATAAGAATACAATTATTCAAATCGTGGCAAATAATAATTTTATTTCATTTTAAACAAATTATACGAATTCAATAGCCATTTTTTTTTTACCAAGGCCACGTGAAAAGCCTCTTATAATTCACTATCGTTTGGAATCACCACATATGGTCTGAAGCCTCTGTATGACGTAAA
>NW_020868817.1:27500-32500 GCF_003789085.1 Penaeus vannamei
GAGGAGAGGAGGAGAGAAAAAAGGGAAGAAGAAGAAGAAGAGGAGAGGGGATAGGAAGAAGAAAAGAAAAGAGGGAAAGTGGGGAAAGAGCAGTAGGAGAAGGGAGGGCGAGAGATTCGCGTCGGCGCAGGGTTGTGACGCAAGTCCTCGGAACTTGTCGCGTTATGTCCTGTTTCCTGTTTCCTGTTTACACTCGCTCGCTGTGACTCTGGTTTATTCTTCTCCCCCTCTCCCCCTTTTTTCTATTATGGTCAGGCTTTAGTCATAATGTTTACATGTTTGAACGCGGAGTCACGGCGCGATTACGGCAGAGAAATTCCAAAATGGCAAACGTTTTTAGCTCGAGGGTCTCGTGAGTTAGGTTAGGCCATCGTGCATAAAGGAATTTCGCTAAATTTATCCTAAAAGAAAGACGCGGGATACGATGACGTCATCTGAGGCATCTTGGTTACATCATTGTTAGTTAATTGAGCGAGAAAAGATTGCGTTGGATATATTCACGTTATAACTGGAAACGTAGATGAGATTGCACACACATATATACATATATAAATATATATATGATATATATATATATATATATATATATATATATATTATATATATTATATACATATATATATATATATATATATATATATATATATATATATACATACATAATATATATATATATATATATATATATATATATATATATATATATATATATATACATATATACACATATATACATACATACATACATATATATGTGTGTGTACACATATATGTCGAGATCATTATTTATTTATCATTTAAAAAGTCCGTTGGTTCTAATTTCAAAATGTATGTACTTCACTGAAACATTTTATATATATTTGCATATCAGTATAACATAAATTAGTGTTTTAACAAATAGACTAAATCACACTAATCATTTTTTTTTATGGCTTGCTTGTTTAAATGTTAACTATTAATTTGGGGGAAAGCAATAAGTTCGTTATTTCAACTTCTCCAGACAGTGGCTTGCTCTTCTCCCATACAGAGCTGTCAAGTGCTGGTATAAAAAGTCGTGTTTTACCCTGATATTATAGGCTAAAATGCTTGATAAGTGGATTAACTTAATTATGGAATCCCTTTGTATTGAACTGTGGTAATTTAGACGGCAGCTTGCTCTTATTTATTAAAGGGAAAGAGAGAGGGAAGTTATGAAGATTAAAAGGAAGGGAATGATTAATTTATGTCCAAGTAAAATCATGTAAATATACTGAGAGAATGGGTGTGAGGGTCTTGATTCCGTCTCATGTATATTTTTATTTTCTCCATGGTAATGATTATTGATATATATAATTAGTAGGCAAACGGAGGGTGTAATATAAAGTTTAGCTTAGGAATCAAATCAAGATAATAGTAGAGAGCATTCCTGGTTTTTCTTATTATAAGTGGAAGATTTACACTGTGATAAGCCACATAATTTTTATTATTTGTTTATAGTATACATAGTTAATGATTATGGATGTTTCTATGCTCATTGTATATCTTGCTGCACACTCAACAGAATAATGAACTCAATCCACCCCATGAGCCTTAAGACCGTTAAAGTCATGCTACCCATATGAAAATTAGGCAAGTCAAAATTGTGTTATTTCTCGAGATTTCCTCTAAATCCACATTCTCGTGTGGTGGCGACACTACCGGGGATTAATAACATCAATTAAATCCATGGTCATGTCGTGGGATGGAAATTTTGAAATGATAGTAAACAAATTAAGAATGTAATGACATCCCGGACATATTGGCAACAGAACAATATATTCAGTAAGAATACATTTAATCAATTTTGCATATGAAAAATTCCGACCTTTACACACACACACACACACATATATGTATATATATATACACACACTCGTATATATACATATATATATGTAATATATGTATATATATGTTAATTTATAAACATGAATGTAAATATTGTGTGAATGTGTGTACACATTGCCTCAACGATTGATCGTCATCAGTGAAACTATTTGAATACATAATGATGGATAAATAAATAAAGCAACGGACTAAACAAATCACAGCACGAGACCTTTTGTGAATGAATGACGCACTTCTGACGTCACTAACCGGACTGTTGCGCTGTTACGTCACCGTTTCCTGCGTGATGACGTCATTGATACTGGCATTGTGACGTCATTAATCTACCAGCCATTAAGCTTATTATGCAAATAGAGCAAACCCAAATTATCACCCTTCCCCTATCGCTATCTTCTATTCATCTATTCTTCCTAAAGAATACGTTGGCGCCATTTTCCGCGAGCTGAATGTAGTTTTGTGATGAGTATCATTCATTCACGCAGCATTCAGGCATATCAGCATACGCATTAGGGACCAAATGGCGGTAAATGTTTGTATAATATGGCCATAGAACCGAGCTTGCAATTGCAAATGGATAGCATGGCAATAACACACATTCCAGGCATTCTGCGCGAACAGGTATATGGGATGCACACACTCACATGTCGGCATTCCCACTCAGATGAATGGATAAGCGAATAAACAAAATGAGTATTACATAAATAGATCAGATAGATAAATAAATAAATATATATATATAAATATATAAATAAATAAAATAATAAATATATATATATATATATATATATATATATATATATATATATATATTATACACATATACACACACACACACACACACACACAACACACACACACACACACACACACACATATATATATATATATATATATATATATATATATATATATATATATATATATATATATATATATATATATATATATAATATATACTATATATATATATATATATATATATATATATATATATATATATATATATATAATATATATATACACACACACACACACACACACCACACGTCTATACATACACGCGCACACTTCCACCTCCTCTTTCATTCCTCCACCATACCTACATCTCCAACTGTTCTACCACCTCTCCTTTCACCACTCCACCAACACCTCCGCTTTCACTGGTCCACCTCAACCTGCTCTTTCACTTCCATTTCCACTAACTCAACCTCCACCTCCACCTCCTCCTTCACCACCACCCCCATTCATTCCATTTCCACCACAGCCACCTCCATTCTACTACCTCCACCTCCACCTCCTCTTTCACCCCTCCACCACCACCTCCGCTTTCACTCGTCCACCTCCACCTCCTCTTTCACTTCCACCTCACCCCCATTCACTCCACCTCCACCACCTGAACCTCCACCTCCTCTTTCACCCCGCTACCACCCACCTCCGCTTTCACTCGTCCACCTCCACCCCATTAACTCCACCTCCACCACCTGAACCTCCACCTCCCGCGCACAGTCCACCTCCACCACCTTCTCCACCCCCATTCACTCCACCTCCACCACCCCCTCCCACGCAGTCCAGCTCCACCACCTCCACCTCCACCTCCTCCACCCCCATTCACTCCACCTCCACCCCTCCCGCGCACAGTCCACCTCCTCCACCTCATCCACCCCCATTCATTCCACCTCCACCTCCACCCCCTCCCGCGCACAGTCCACCTCCCTCCGACTCTCAGCAACAAGTCCCATTTCTTTTTCTCGAGAT
The DNA here is from genome assembly GCF_003789085.1 of Penaeus vannamei. NCBI lineage: Eukaryota > Metazoa > Arthropoda > Malacostraca > Decapoda > Penaeidae > Penaeus > Penaeus vannamei. The sequence goes on from NW_020868817.1 coordinate 31,122, forward strand.
GTTTTTCTTCCTCGTGAGAAATTTTGGTAAACAATCTTGGTATAACGGTTAGACGTTATTATGTTGTTTTGTTGTTTGTTCTCATGTCTGGGGGGGGGTTAGGGAGGGGTAGTATATGTGGGTGTGAGGGAGGGGGGAGGTGTACATATGTAGGCGTGTATGTGCGGGAGGAACGGTGTACATGTGTGTGTACGTGTGAGAGGAGGCAGACGGCGTACATGTGCGTGTGAATGTGTGTTTGTGTGTGTGCGCGTGCGTGTTTGTGTTTGTGTGTGTTTTGTGTGTGTGCGTGTGCGTGCGTATCAGAAGAGAAAATACACTTAGGAAGAAAAAGAAAAGAAAAGAACGAGAGAAAATGAACAGGGGAAAGATGACTTGAAAAAACTGACTAAAATGAGGAAAACTAAAGAAAGACAGAAAGAAAAAAAGAGAAATGATTAGCGAAAGGGAAAAAAAGACATAATAAGACGAGGAAATAAAAGGGAAGCTCGAAAACAACGAAAGAAAGCCGAAGAAAACGGGAAAAAAACAAAAGAAAGAGACGGTGCGCACCTCGTCCATCACAAAGCCATTGTTTGATACTTGACAAACAATTAAAACTCTTTTGTTTTTGTTTTTGGGGAAAGTTTTCTTGTTTTTTTAACGTTTTTAATAAGTCACCTAATTACCAGTGGGGTTTGTGGAACGACGAAACTCCAGAACAACAAAAAACATAACTTTTCAAAACAAATCTCTGTTGTTTTGTTTTACTTACGAAAAGTTTTCTTGATTTTTTGTCACCTAAGTTTAGGTAAACGATGACTTAAAAGAGAGAGAGAGAGAGAGAGAGAGAGAGAGAGAGAGAGAGAGAGAGAGAGAGAGAGAGAGAGAGAGAGAGAGAGAGAGAGAGAGAGAGAGAGAGAAAGAGAGTGGGAGAGAGAGGAAGAGAGTGAGAGAGAGAGAGAAAGAAAGAGAGAGAGAGAGAGAGAGAGAGAGAGGAGAGAGAGAGAGAGAGAGAGAGAGAGAGAGAGAGAGAGAGAGAGAGAGAGAGAGAGAGAGAGAGAAATATATATGAACTTTATTTGTAAAAACTTTTAGGGCCGATATTTATTTTTTGTTCCTATTACTACATAATACGTAGATATTTTTAACTTTATTTTATGGTTTTATTGTTTAATGATATTGTAGGACAGCTTGCAAGAATAATTACTGATTAAGACATGATACAATTTAAGATAAAACTGATCTCTAATTAGTCAACAGAACGCAAAAGATTTTAGAAGTGATAAGATGAATATCATAACACATAATTGTATGTGAAGTAACAGTGATAACAATGATAGTAATATTATTCGATTACACAATGATAATGATGACATTGATATTGTTATGAGTATAAT
>NW_020868817.1:42500-45000 GCF_003789085.1 Penaeus vannamei
ATACAAAAAATCCATTAATCCTTAAGTATAATTTCGATTGTCCTATCATGTTTCACTCTTCAAGAACATATATTTTTCCTGCAGTCACATATTCATGCACAGAGTACAATGCATTTTGAAATCAGTAATAATTTGCATCTAACTACACAATGGCGAGCGATTTCACCTTAAATTTCAGTGAATGCAAGTACATTTTTTTCCTGGGACTTTCATACCATTGTTCTTGTGTTGTGTGAACTCTTTTGACCTCTTGTTAAAATGATTTAGTAAAAAAATAAGTTCAGTTCATGGTAGACTCATATAAGTCACATAATTCGATCCCGTTTAGGTTAATAATGATCAGCGCTGCATAAGTCCTTGTCTAACGTAGGTTATCAGGCATGTTGAGTGAAGATGGAGAGACAGGAGAGAAGGAAAGACAGAAAAATGCAAGATAGACAGAGAGAAAGAAAGATGATGGCGAAGAAGAAGAAGTATGAGAAGTCTGAGAAGGAGAAGGGAGGAGATGGAAAAGGAAGAAGAGAAGGAGAAGGAGAAATGGGAGCAGATGGTGAATGAGAAGAAGGGAAGGAAAGAGGAAGAATAAGAAGGATAAGAAGAAGAGGGAGAAAATAAAATCGTACTTATCATGTAATCAACTTTTCATATAACGCAAAAATCAATGTGTAGTAACTGCATGTCCCTATTTGGTATACATACCCACTGTCAGCACATAGAATATTTACCCCAAACTTAACATTTCTTCTTCAAGTGAAAGGTAAGATAAATAAATTTTCCTTTCTTGCGTGAACCTAAGGCTTATCGACTTGGTTCTTCGTGTTGGAACAATTATTTGGCCAAGTAGATTTCAAAAGACTTTATCTATTTTCTCTACTTAAACGACGGGCTATGTTGGAAACTGTGAACAATCTCCTGGCTATGACCTGAACTGTTTTACTGGAAGATAAATTATTTTTCTTGATGTGCCATTTTGGATAACCTTACACCCCCACCCCACCCATCCACACACACACACAAATGTATACACATACATGTATGCCAGAAATCTCTATTCTATTCTATTCTATTATATCCATTATATTTATATATATATCTACCATCGTGTCTTTCTCCATCTCTTCTCTCTCTCGCTCTCGCTTCTCTATCTATCTTTCTATCTGTCTATCTACCTATCTACCTTTCTCTCTCTCGCTCTCTATCCATCTATCTAACTATATATATATATATATATATATATATATATATATAATATACATATCTATTATCAAATTCATCTTTCCACTCCTTTCGCCCAGACATTTGGAAACGAAAACGCCCGAAGGTTCTCGTCTTTTTTAAACCCATTTCGTGGCCCTTTTCCTCCTCTTCCTCTTCCATTTCCATTTACTTTTATTGCTCCGTCTCCTGCAACAGTCAAGGTCAACTCAGGTCAACCCCCCCACCCGTTAGCAGAGGAAAATTTTCACATCCAGAGTTGAACGCCCAATCAACTCGAGGTCAAAGAGACAGCTTTTCTCTCCTTCACCTTTGACCTTGATCGTGTGGCGTGCAAGGTCACGGTTTATATGTGGGTCTTTTGATATCACCGTTATCGGCGATAAGGGAGGGAGGAGAGGGTCAACGTGTTTGTTGACGGAGGATATTTTATTTTTATTTTTTTCATCATTGTTTGTTTTATTTATAGGTTTCTATAGACTGTGGGGGAGTACGTATAAAAATTGATAGTAATTTTTCAAACACACGGAGACAAGTACACACTCACACTCACACACACACACACACACAGGCATACACACACACGCATTACACTCATACCCAAACACACACACATACAGTATAATATACTTGTTTTAAAGTACAAGAAGCTTATCAATGCCTCACTTGAGTGCCTCTCGCCCCGGCTTTTTCTCCCTGGCTACCAGCTGACCTACCGTTTCTCAGCGACCTTGCCTACCAGTTTATTTTACTGTACTTACCAATGTTGATTCAATATTAAGTTGCCTTTTATTGACTACACACACACATACATACATACACACATATACACACGCAGAGGCAGACCACAAACATACATGCACACACACACACACACACACACACACACACACACACACACACACACACACACACACACACACACACACACACACACACACACACACACACACACACACACACACACACACACACACACACAACACATGCACACAAACACACATATACATACACAGCATTTTTTATAAACTACGGATTTTTTTTTTATCATATAGACCAGAGAGAGAGAGAGAGAGAGAGAGAGAGAGAGAGAGAGAGAGAGAGAGAGAGAGAGAGAGAGAGAGAGAGAGAGAGAGAGAGAGAGAGAGAGAGAGAGAGAGAGAGAGAGCGCAAACTGTAAAAAGTACACCTTACACACGGCAAACTTTTAAAATACACATTAAACGGCAAACTGTTAAAACGCACACATTAAACACACAGAACGAAAATTAATAAACTGGAAGCC
>NW_020868817.1:65000-70000 GCF_003789085.1 Penaeus vannamei
GATAATAATGAATAATAATAATAATAATAATGACAATAATGATAATGAATGTAATAACAATGATAATAATAATGATGATAATGATAATAGTAATAACAATAATGCCATTACAGTCATTGTCCTTATAATCATCATCGCCCTTATCATTATCATTATGATTATTACTATCATTACTATTATCAATATTATCTTTATCATTGTTCTTGTTGTTATTATTGCTATTATTATCATCATTTCACTATCATTGTTCGTTTTATTATTTGATTATTATTACTGTTATTTCTGTTATAATTGTTATTATTACTGCTGTTACTATCATTATCATTATTATCATGTTTGTTATAAAAATCATTATCATCATTATGTTATTAATTATTATTATTTATTATTTATTATTATTATTATTTATTTATTATTATTATTATTATTTATTATTATTATTATATATTATATTATTATTATTATTATTATTATTATTATTATTATTATTATTATTATTATTATTATTATTATTATTATTATTATTATTATTATTATATTATCATATATTATCATTATTATTATCATTATATTATTTCCTTATCATATCATCATCACCATTACTATCATTATTAGATTTGTGATTATTATCATTATCATTGTTATTATTATTATTATTATTATTATTATTAATATTATTTATTATCATTATTACTATCATTATTATTATTAATATTATTATCATTATTATCATCATCATTATTATCATTAATATCATTACTATTATTGTTATTATTATCAATATCATTATTACTACTACAATGATTATCATTGATAGCATTATTGTTATCGTTATCATTATTGTCAATTATCATTATCATGATCATTATTAGTCACATTCTCACTATTATGTATATATACTATCATTATCATCACAAGTATTATCATCATTATGATTATCATCATCGATGATTGATTAATACATCATTATGATTATGATTATCATTATTATCATCGTTATGATTGGTATTAATATCTTTGTCATTGTTTTTATCATTATTGTTATCAGTTTTGTCATTATTATTATTGTTATCATTATCATTATTTATATTATTATTATCATATCATTATATTATCATTATTATCATATTTATTATATTATTATTGTTATTATAACTATTATCATTTTCGTTTCTCTTCTTCTTATTATTATTATCATTATCATTGTTGTTACTGTTATCATCATTATCATTTTCCTTGTTATCATTATCATCGCTATCATCATTAACATTATCATTAAGATGTTGCTAAATTGATCATAATCATTATTAAATTTATCATTGTAACCATTATTGATATTATTATTATCATTATTATCATGATTGTTATTACTACTACTGTTACTAATAATATTATTAAGATAATTATCATTATCATTGTTATCATCATTATTATCATATTATAATATTTTAATCATTATTTCTATTAGTTCCATCATTATCATCAGTTTTAATATATAATAATATTGTTTGCCTTCTATCTTTATTGTATTTATTATCATATCATGCATCATCAGCAGCAGTATTATTTAATCAATTCAGAGTTAATATTAATATTACTATTATTTATCATTAACATGTGACTACTTATACAATATATATTAGTATTCACAATTAATGAGTTGTGTTAATATGGTGACAGGGGAGACTTACTCGCAGAGAATATTGTGTTGTATCTATAATGACTATATTTTATATTAGATATAAATATCGTGATTTTTACTGCAATGATTTTACCGAGCTGAGCTTTTATATGACTCAATAGCCAACAATCTACGAATTAGCACTATTTTAAATATCTCGTTTTTTAAGATAGTAGTTATTTAACGTCGATTAGATATGCAAGGTAATACGGTTAGCTGATATAGTATAACGGTCTTCTCTTTCTTTGTCTATTATATTAAATATTTATTATATATTAATATATATATTAGTGTATATATACTATTATGTAATATATTATATATATATATATACTATATATTAGTACTATATTATAGTATTTATATTTTTAATTATATATATACACTACACCCACATAAATAATACATATATTATAGGGTTCCTTTATACCTTATATACTAATATCTACTACTTTCTTATTAGTATTCTATTCATACTTATATATCATATATATTACTTATATATATATGTATATATAGATACTCACAGATAGAAAAGTATATTTATATATATAGAGCCGCTTGGGTAGATTGGTGGTGTGGATGTGTGATAGTGGTGTGTGTGTGATGCTCGTAGTGTATATGGTGAGTGTGTGTGGTATAGACTGTGTAATGTGTAGTGTGTAGAAACCAAAAAAACTGTATAAGTAACATAATAATACTGGAGACTAATGATAGACATACGAGTAACTCTAACATATTTAAATACTATAATCACTAAAGATGCTTTTGTTACAATATGATATAATATATATATATATAATATACCGTTATCCTTATGTATATTATATGTATAATACTATACATATATTATATTATAAGTCATCTATATTAATATATATCACTTATATCACGTATATAATTTATACATATACTATAGTACTACATGCTATAGCTTTAGTAATGTAAATAATATATAATAAGTATATGATATATATATATATATTATATCATATATACAATACATATACAAATATAATATATATACTATATTCTATATATCTATATACCCATATTATATATTATATACTCACGCGACGCGTTAAGTAAATAACAAATGCACCAACTGCACACGAAAGCGAATATTTACCACAATACTCATCAAACACCCTGATATATTATATACCCTCTTACTGAATATTATTAATACTTATATATATACTATATATTATATACCTAAATTACCTAGATATATCATACAACATCTCCATTCTCACCGAATAACAAAATATAACAAATTACATGTACCTAAACTGTGAAGATAACAAATAGAAATATAAATATAATATTAAATACATATAATACAATACATAATATATATAATAGTATTAATATATATATATATAAGATAATATATATATATAATTATATAGGATATTATAACTAACAGACGGTCAACACATCACACACACTGCACTACACACACCCTCTACATCAGCATCACCTATCGACGACACACACCCGCTCCACACACACACACACACCTACACACACCACACACACACCACACACACACACACAACACACACACACACACCACACACACACACACCCATCGCACACACACACCACACACACACACACACACACAGCCACACACACATACACACATATATATATATAGGTATGCTAAATATAATATACTAACTATATATATATTTGGTATATATTTATATATATCTGTATTATATATACTATATATCCGATATATATATATTATATATAGTTTATATACTATGTGTGTGTGTGTGTGTGTTGTGGGTGTGTGTGGTGTGTGTGTGTGTGTGTGGTGTGGTGTGTGTGTGTGTGTGTTGTGTGTGTGTGTGGTGTGTGTGCGTGTTTATATATAGTATAGTATATATATATATATATAATATATATATATATATTTATATTTATCATACATACATATATATATATATTATATATATATATATATATATATGAAAATATATATATAGTATACTATATATATATATAATATACTAACTATAGTATATAACTATGATATACTGACACGACCCGTGATATAATAATTATAATAAATATCAGTTACAGATAAATAATCTATATTTATAAATGATGGTATAAAACACTAGTATATACTATATTATACTATAAATATATATATACATTATCTTCACTGCATCTATATGTATTATATACCTATCATCATTATAGATCACATTATCTCACTATCGTATACTATATATAGTGTATTTATATATATATATATACATCGTTACGTACTAGAGCCTAATAATATATATATTATATATATAATATATATATATATATATAGTATATTATAATATAATATATATTATGTATATTAGGAGAATACATATATAATACTCACATTTATATGTATATACATGCATAGATTATATAATATAATATATATATATATATAATTTAATATATTATATACTATATATACGTTACACACTATATATATTGTGTGTGTGTGTGTGCTGTGTGTGTGGTGTTGTGTGTGTTTGCATGTATATATATAGTACTATAGTAGGTAAATATATATGTATATAGTTATAATACTGTAGTAGTACATATATTATATATTTGTAAGTACTATTTAGGTAGTAGTATAAGGAGATATGTATGTATAGGGAAGCGACATGGTGGAGAGGTTTAAGAGATATTTATATATACATACCATATGTATAGCGTAGTATATAGTTATAGTAGATATAATTATGAAGTAGATAGAGAGAAGAATAATATGATATGGTAATATTTTTGAATGTGTGTGGAGAGGAGGGTGTAGCACTGACGCGACGCAACGCAGAACAACAGCAAGGGTGCAACAACGGACACGCAGACGACGCAGCAAATTGGGAGGAAGGGGAGGAGACCGCACAGCACACATAGAATATAGGTAGAATATATATAGTATTACTATGATACGTGTATAATATGTGTATATAATGAGTAATATATGAAATAAGTTAATAAGATATAGAGAAGAGAATATGGATATATATACGGTATAGGATAATATAATATTGATATATAGTAGTTTAGATTTTGTTAGTAGTAAGATAGGTATAGTGAGAGATAAGGGAAAGGTGACTGCTGCTTAATTGTATTTTTATTTCAGTGATAGATGGGCTGTTGCCAGAGATTGTATTATATATGCACGCCCGAGCGCACACACAGAGCAGCAGCGGAATTTCAATCGCACACACAACACCACACACACACACACAGATCAACCTACACACAAGCCAATTGTACACACACTCACACAGACTCCACACAC
>NW_020868817.1:90000-97500 GCF_003789085.1 Penaeus vannamei
TTATGTATACTTTTATTTACCTATACATATGTGTATGTATTTTTTGTTTATTCGTGTATGTGTACTTTTGTTTATCCATGTATGTATATACTTATGTATACTTCTGTTTATCCATGTATGTGTAAATGTTTATCAATTTATGTATATGTATGTGTACTTTTGTTTATCCATGTATGTATATACACGTGCGTACTTTTGTTTATCGATCTATGTATATGCACATGTGTACTTTGGTTTATACATGAGTGTATATGCACATTTCGATTATCCGTGTGTACGCTTGTTTGTTTTTGTTTATAAATCTGTGTATACGTGTTTATAACATGTTTATAAGGATGAAATCAAACACATGTGAAGCTTCTTCCTTTTACTTAACAGGAAGGGTCGATACATATATACATATAATACACACATATCAACATTATTATTTGTGGAAACAGAACACCCGTAAACTCAATAAAGTTAAACATGATCAAACATATACATACCTCTTTATTCCTTAAAAAAAATGGTTACGCAAATAACTTAAATATTTATATGTTTCTTTTTTTGGGTTTGAATGTGTTGTTCCAATTTTCCTGAACAACACCCTTTGCCAAACTAGGTATTTTGTACTAAGTGGCCATTATCAAGTTCGTAATTAAGAGATGGATCAATGAAAAATAAATAAAACCTTAGGGGGAACTCAGAATGTGAACTCGAAACAGGTTCTTCCACTACCGTGACCAAAAAAAAAAAAAAAAAAAAAAAAAAAAAAGAGAAAATACAGACCAATGAAAATACCTTCGAAAATTTCACAAACTTTACATCACCCTGGGAAAGTTTTATTTATTCATTTATTCAAAGTGTTCTCTGGAGTACCACAGCCACATCATTCTCCTCAAGGTTGACCTCGGGGCGTCGAGTGTGACCTTGAGGGGAGGAGTTAACAGGGAGCCTTTGACCAACCGATGAAGTCGTTGTAAAGAGAGGCCTTTGATCACGTGGTTTCCTGCGGTTGCACGAGGCCCCAGAAGCTTCACGACGGCCTGGCTCGAACCCTTTGGAACCGAGTGGCAGCAGATCGGAACAGGATCGCCGTCAAACGAATAACGAATTGGGGGAAAAAGAAGAGAAAAAGCAAGACCGTGTTCGTCCGCCATCCGTTCATCCTACTCCCAACACGCTGGACTCAAAAATGCGCGCGAAATTCAAAAAAAAAAAAAAAAAAAAAAAAAAGAAAGAAAGAAAGAAGGAAAAAGGAACGCAAATTCGCATCGTCCAATCAGAACCGAAAAACAAAGCGTTGTGTTTCAGCCCGTCCACGATTATCAAAATATCCCAATTTTATGCATTTATTTATATATGTTCTCTCACCCCCAACCCACCCCCCGCCATAATCATTATCATTAAAATTTCTAATTACAAAAACGTATCTATGTAACATATATCACGGTTAATATGAACAGAAACGGGTTTATAGTACAGCTGAGGACATATATCAACACGGTTATCATACTTTGCAATAGCAATATTGGCAGGTTTCTCTCAGGTGTGCGTCTTTCGCCTCCTGATCACCACACCAGGCGAGCGCGTGACATCGGGTGGCTGTCACGTGCCTCATGACGGTAGAGCTGTCACGTGCGACGCTGTCACGTGCGTCGAGCCACGCGCCTGGTCACGTCACGCCGGGTCACGTGACTACCCGCATCAGGTCAGGCGAGGTCATCACGTTTCCCCCGAGGTCCCGTGGCTGGCCCCCCCTACCCCTCTGCCCTCCCCCTATACAAAATCAGGGCCCGGGAGACAGCTGGTGTTTTAGTCAGGTGTTGCCCACGTGTCCCTCTGGCCAGTGGGGAATAATTACAGTTGAATGGGAATAAAAAGTTTTAAAAAACAGCCAGTGAAAGGAGAGTCTAGTCTAGGCCCGTGTGCCGTGGTGTCCGCCGGTTAGAAAGGCTGGTTTTTCTCTGCTTCATGGGTTCGTCAGCCGCCATTTTGCAGGCTGTTGGCGGCACAATCCGGCCTGGAAAACTTCGACACACTTGTATGAAAATGAATGCATAAATTAGTCATGAGATTGATGAATGAACGAATGCATAACGTAAATAAATAACATGGATAAAAAGAAAAATATGACGATGATTGAATTGTATTTATCGAAAGCAAGCCTTTCAATGTTTGTTTTTACATCATACATGAAAAATCCCGACGTAAAATGATTCCCAGAAAAAAAAACGAATTAAAGAATTAATAAAGAATATCATTAAGAATTCATTAAATTGACGATTGGATGTGCCTTACCTAGCTAGATCCCCCTACATTGTTCTCTGAAACATCTCTCACTAGTACACGAGAAGCAACTTACAAAGACTCATACACAGCTTTCTTATTGTATTTTGTTTCGTTAAAAACTCAGTCGCAAGTTCGAAAAAAGAACTCCCAAATGACCCTCTCGATGGTTCGATACGAACTGCTCCCTCTCGGAAAGTCGTTCCTGGGATGGGATCTGCGCCTCGGACACTCGCCACGCACACGGGACACGCACGCACACGCACACACACACGCAGACGGGTGCACATACCTGTACGTAGGCACACGGCACACAACACACGGGTGCACATACCTGTACGTAGGCACACGGGACACACACGCACACAAGCAGACGGGTGCACATACCTGTACGTAGGCACACGGACGCACACGGGGCACACTGGCACACAAGCAGACGGGTACACATACCTGTACGTAGGCACAAGGACACAGGAACAGACATACACAGTCGCATCAGCGTGTATTTACACACACATATACACACACGTACACGCATGATGCGTATATAAACATGGCCAACCTTTTTCGCAACCAAACTGGTACTTAAAGTAAATCGATAAAGATGAAGTATATAAAAAATACAATCAAAACTAATGCATTTTAACACCCCCTCTCCCCCCTCAAAAGAAAAAAAACAATCAAGTTTTCCGCAATCTCTTATTCGGGTCAGAAAATAAACAAACTAAACAACCACACCAAACCAAAGAAAAAAAAAATCGGAAACTAAGGACAAACAAACAAACAACAGCGTCTTTCTCCGTAATCATTCGAGTCGAGGAACGTCCATAGAAAATGCTTCACGTTTTCTTACGAATTTCCGCGCGGGGGCTCTCCTATTTGGCGAGTCGCCGCTCTCCGCTCCTCTCTCTCTCTCTCTCTCTCTCTCTCTCTCTCTCTCTCTCTCTCTCTCTCTCTCTCTCTCTCTCTCTCTCTCTCTCTCTCTGTCTCTGTCTCTGTCTCTGTCTCTGTCTCTGTCTCTGTCTCTGTCTCTGTCTCTGTCTCTGTCTCTGTCTCCTCTCTCTCTCTCTCTCTCTCTCTCTTCTCTCTCTCTCTCTCTCTCTCTCCTCTCTCTCTCTCTCTCTCTCTCTCTCTCTCTCTCTCTCTCTCTCTCTCTCTCTCTCTCTCTCTCTCTCTCTCTCTCTCTCTCTCTCTCTCTCTTTGCTTCGTTATTTTTGATCAGCCTACGAAATAATAATAATCATAGAAATAATACTTTTAATACAATATTGAATATAGTGATCACCGCATCAGATAACCTTATTACAAAGATGATGATGATGATGATGGCAATCCCACTGGTCATAATGATGATAATGATAGTGGTGAATTCAATTTAGTAATAACTGAATAATGATGATAACAATAATCATATTCAGGAGAACGCTAATAGAGGTGATAATGAGTATTAACAATAATAACAACAATAATGAAAATAATGATAACAATTAATAATAATAATGATAATAATAATGATGATAAAAATAATACTAAAACAACAACACAATAACAAAGATAATGACGATAACAAAAATTAATGATAAAGATAGGAACGGAAATGATGATCATACTAATAATAAAATTAATGCTAATAATAATAATGGTAACAACAATAATTATGATAGTGATTGTGATGATGATTCTGATAATAACAATAACAATAATAATAATTTAATATAGTAATAATAGATATAATAATAAGCATAAAAATAATGATAATGATAATAAAATGTATAATGATATGATAATGATGATGATAATGATAATAAAATGATGATGATGATGATAAAAAATAATAATAATGATAAAATAATAATAATAATAATAATAATAATAATAATAATAATAATAATAATAATAATAATGATAACAATAATAATAATAATGATAATAATAATGATGATAATAATAATAATAAAAATATATGATAATAATAGTAATGATGATGATAGTGATAATAGTAATGATAGTACTAACAGTGATGATGATGATGGTGATAGTAGTAATCATTACACTAAAATACTTTTATCTGTGGTCATATGATGAGTATCATTACTATCCTGTTGTCATTTTACTCATTATTATTATCGTCATTATTGTCTTATCTTTATTATTGTCTTATTGTTATAGTCATTGTCATCATTATCATTGTCATTAACCTCCTCCTCCTCCTCCTCCTCCTCCTCATCATCATCATCATCAATCATCATCATCATCATCATCATTATCATCATTATCATGATAATAATGAAAATGATATTGGTAGTACTAAAAATGATAATAACAGTAGTTATAGTGATAATAATGATAATCATAATAATAATAATAATGGTTATGATAACAGTAATAATAACAGTAATGATAATTATTATTATCATCATCAATATTATGATAATAACAATGATGACAATGATAATAATATCATTTATTATTATTATTGATATTCTTATTATCATCGTCGTTATCATTGCAAATTTTATTATCTTTACCTCTATTATTATTATCATCATTATTGTTATCATCGTTGTTATCATTATATTATTATTATTATTATTATTATATTATTATTATTATTATATTATTATTATTATTATTATTATTATTATTATATTATATTATTATTTATTATTATTATTATTATTATTATTATTATTATTATTATTATTATCATTATTATTATTATTATTTATTATTATTATTATTATAGTTATAATTATAATTGTCATTATCATAATTTTATATCCATTTCTATTATTTTCATCATTATCATCATAATAATAAGAATACTTATTACTATTGTCATTAATATTATTATTACCATTATTTCCATCATCCTTATCATTATCACTAATATTAGCATGGTTATTGTCATTATTATCATTATTACTATTAATATTTTTATCATTATTGTCATTATCATTATCATTACTATTATTTCTTTTATTATTATTGGAATTTTTGTTATCATTATTATACTTATTTTCTTAATTACCATCAACATCGTCATTATCATTGTTATCATCATAATCATAATTATTGCTATTATCACTATAATTGTAATTATTGTCTTCATCACCTTTATTATCGTCATTATTGTCATCATCATCTCTCTTCTGGCCATTATCATAGCTTTCCTCCTCCTGCTCATCATCATCCTCATTTTCATCAGCATCATTATCTTCATCATCACCATCTTGCTCATCATCAGTATTCTTCTTATCATTATTATCATTATCATTAGTCATTATCAATTATATCATTACTGTCATTATTATTGTCTTTTGTTCGTATAAGCATCATCATTATCATCTTTATCATTTAGATTTTCATTTTATGGTAATTATCATCATTATCATGATTATGATTATGATTATCATCATCATTATTATTATAGCTATTACTATTATCATTATTGTTATTGGTATTATTAATATTAGTATTGTTATTATTATTATTATCATTACTATTATGAATGTTATTATTAATGAAAATTACTATCATTATTATCATTATCATCATCATTATTATGATCATTATGATTGTAATTGTCATTACCATTACTCTCATAATCTTATCCTTATCCTTTTTTCATAATTATTACTATTATTTCATAGTTATTACCATCATCGACATTATTATCTTAACCATTTAACCATTGTTTCATCATTACAGTTATCATTATTATATCTTATTCTTATTACTAATATTACTATCATTATTGTCATAATCTTTCTTATTATTATCATTATCATTATTTTAATATAGTAATAATAATAAGAGTAATAATGATAATGATAATAATAATAATAATAATATAATAATAATAATAATAATAATAATAATAATAATAATAATAATGATAATAATAATGATGATAACAATAATAAGAAAATTAATAATCAATAATCATACTACTGCTAGTAATAATGGTAACAACGATGGTGATAATAATAATGATAATAAAAAAGTATTGGCAATGAATACAGCAATAATAAAAAAATAACAATGGTAATAATAGCGAGAGGAATGGTAACAATAACCAACAAAAACAATGATAACGGTAATGATAACAATGAAAACAATGACAATAATAATAATAATAATAGTAATAATAATAATAATAAGAATAATGATGATGATAATAACAATTATGGTTATAATAGTAATAACAAGAACAGTAATAAAAAGGATAATGATGATAATAGTAACTACAACTATTATTATCGCTTATTACTATTGTTATTATTATTATGATTATTATTATTATCATTATATTATTATTATTATTATTATTATTATTATTATTATTTTCAATTCTTTTGTCATTGTCATCATTATAATCATTATTATTATCATTAGTACAATTGCTATTTTTGTCATTATTAGTACTATTTCCATCATTACTATTATTATTATCATTATCATAATCATTATTATTTCATTGTTTCACTATCATCACCATTATAATTGTTCATGATCATCACCCTCATTATAAATGTTATTCGCATTATCATCATTGTTATCATTATCATGAAAAATACGTTTGTTGCTATTTATCATTATTGACATTTCCATCCTATTATAATCAGTATGATGCTTTTTCACTGATATTTTTCCTACTATTTTCACTATTACAATCACTATCATCAACGTCATTACGTATATATTTACTTTACATTTTTGCTTCCATTATCATTATCATGGTCATTGTTATATATGTTATCATCATTATCATTAATGTGATAATTATGATCATGGGAATCCTCATTAACACAATTAATATCGCATTTTCTCCAATCAAATTGTCTAAGGGAATCAATTTTTTATAAGATACGTTCAATAAATACATATTTTATTGATTTATATATAAAACCAGTATATCCTGTGTATATGAGCAATGCTAAAATCAGTATCTTAATGATCTTAATCATTATCATCATTATTATCTTAATTACCATCTTCATGACTATTTTGGCTATTATTATCATCAGTATCTTAACTAGCAGTATAACTGTTACCTTAATTACCACAATCTTAATTAATATAAAAAGCTGTCAGACACACACTCACCATGACTTGGCCTCTCTCCTTGATGAGAACAGTGATGAGAGTGCCAAGGGTAGAGTATAAACAAACAGACATATATGCACGTGATTCGACAGTAGGAATAATCATCATAAACTTAAAGAG
>NW_020868817.1:105000-106929 GCF_003789085.1 Penaeus vannamei
GGCAGCGGCACGACCTCGGAGACGCAGCAGCGCAGATGTTTTACGTGACAAGCTCAACGACTGCGCAGAAGGTCACAATGATTCCATAGTTAGCGCCCGTCGTCGGCTGCCTTTTATCTTATTCTATTTCATTATGATGATTAAACGAGGTCTTCGAAAAGCATAGAGTAGGAAGGCAATATCTATTCTTAATACGAATTAATTCTTTCTTGTCTGCTCTTCGAAGGAAACTTTGCACATTACAATAAGTCTGAAATGATACTGACAACTAGAGAAATGGAATTGCTTCACTCCATCAAGATGATCAAGAATGATTGAAATAATAAAATAATCTTTATTAACGATGACTGTTTTTTCTCGTTTCTTTGTCATATACTTTAATCTTTATGTATTCTTTATATCTCTCTCTGATTTTCCTATCAAGAAATGAGTAATCGGCACCCCCTTCGCAAGAACAGCTGATCAGCAGTAACAAATCTATACTTATAAGAATTCATTAGAGCTGGTATAATCATGATATGATATGTGGCGCATTTATTTTATGTATGAGGGTGGTGGGGGGAGGGGAGGGAAGGGAGTTGAGGATGAGGGGAGGGGTTGAGGGAGGGGGGTAGGGGGCAGGAGGGAGGGGAAGGAGGGGAAAGGATGGGGAGTGAGGGAGAGGAGGGGGGGGGGAAGGGAGGGAAGGAGGAAGGGAGGGGATTGGAGGGGGGAGGGAGGGGAAGGGGGGAGGAGGGAAGGAAGGGTTGAGTGAGGGAAGGGAGTGAAAGGAAGGGGAAGGGAGGGGAATGGGAGGGAAGGAGGGAGAGAAGGAGGGGAAGGACGGGAAGGGAGCAAGGGGAGGGAGGGAAGGAGGAGAAAGTAGTGAGGGAGAAGGGGGAAAGAGATGAGGATACGGGAGGAGGGTGAAAGGGGGAAAAAATGAGGGAGAAGCAGGGGAAGGAGGGGAAGGAAGGGGAAGGAGGGGAAGGGGGAGAAGGTAGTGAGGGAGGAGGAGAAAGAAGTGAGGGAGAGGAGAGGGAGGGTGAAGGGAGCGAGGGAGAGGGAAGTAGGGGAAAGAGAAAAGAGGGATAAAGGGGAAAGTGAGGGGAAGGGGTGGCGAAAATAGGGGAAAGGGAAAGGAGAGAGGGAGGAAAGAGGGTGAGGAGGGAAAAGGTATGATAAAGGAAGGGATGGAGGGGGAGAGTAAAAGGAGGGACGGGAGTGAAGGAGGGAAAAAGGGAAGCACGTAAGCGGAGGGAGGAACAGGAGGGAAAAAAGATGGGGGGGAGGGTATGGGGGTGGATGTGACGCCCTCCTACGCCCGCAAGAAGCAGCACTGATGTAAACCCGACACACACACACACACTCATGCATATGTGTGGCTATATGTGTGTGTGTGTGTGTTTATGTTTACATGTGTGTGTGTTTACATGGACGTGTCTACGTTTCCAAGTGTACATCTGTTTGTGCGCTTGTGTACCAGGTGTGTGTGGCTGTGTGTGCATGTAGACGTGCTCTTATATCCTCATACAAGTTGAAGCTCGCTCGTCCGTCAGCTTTAAGGATTTGGGAAGTGATTTCAACATAATGTGATTCGAGTGCCTGACCAGTGCCACTTGTCCAGCCGAGGCACCATCGCCTTCCAGCTGTCAACGCCTGACGCAGCTGGCTTGCAATGGTTGGCGCTGTTGCTACCGCCTTCCTGCTAATTCACCCATAGATAGGGAGTATCCATATATGCTTACGTATCTATATCTTTCTGTCAGTCTATCCATCTATATGTATATGTCTATATCAATCACTATCTATGTACACATACCACACACACACTATGTATATATATGTATATATATGTATATTTAAAATTAATATAAAAATTTTTATTAATAAATATTTTTATATATATATATAATAATAATATATATATATATTATTATATATAATATA
>NW_020868818.1:0-30000 GCF_003789085.1 Penaeus vannamei
GTGTGTGTGTGTATGTGTGTGTGTGTGTGTAGTATAAATACATACACATTTACCATCATCATCGTCGCCGTCAACGTTGTCACCATCAGTACTTCCATCGACCTCCTTCCTCCTCGTCTATCATCATCATCATAACCATCTCCATAATCACCATCATGATCACCATCACCATCGTCATTATCATCATGTCATACTCGAGCTGAAGAGAGAGTGAATGCCGAAAATATGTGCGTATAGGACTAATTCCATATATGGCAATTTTTTTATTCATTTATTTAAAAAAAAAATAGAATTGAAGTCTTTTATTCTTTTATTCATTTATGTAAAAAATTGAATTGAAATCGTAAATAAATAGTGAAAAATGCTCTCTCTTAAGTCTGTAGGACGTGTGTGTGGCGGAGCGGGCGCCGGGGCGGGGAAGGGACACGGCGGATGGAGGGCCTTCCTTACAAGGCTCTCGGGAGATAAGGGACGGCCTCGAATCGGACCGCAGAGGGATTCCTTGGTTTCTTTTAATGGTCTCTCTGGCGTAGTTTTTTTTTTCTAGTGGAGTTGTGATGATTTTGATAGGAATGGTGATGAGGATGATGGTGGTTAGTGATGATACAGTGGCATCGTCATCGAATTGCCATCACCATTCATCTTCTTCTTTGTCATCCCATCGGCACTACCATGTCATTTCCATGGTCAGTCATCTTCATTGTCATTATTCTCTTCTCTATTTTCCGTTTTTTGCTCGTTTCATCGCCGCCACCGACGCATTTTCTTATATAATTAGGTGGTCAGTATGACGCAATCGGCACGAATCACATACTTGTCATGTCACGATATATATTTTTGTGCTAAAGTAGAGTTCAGTACCAAAGTAAGTTATTTCGTAATCCTTTTACGAATGTGATGCAAACCCGACATTCAGCATATTTTTCACGTACTTGCCATGTCATGTCATATTATTAGTACAACAGTAGACATTCCTAAGCCGACACGCGGGGTCTTAGTCAGTGCGTGTCTGGGCCTCCATTGTCACGCCGGTCATGTCTCGATCACGCTTTTCCCGACATTGAGGTTGTCTTTGTTGTGGGATTGCTTTGTTGCAGAGATCGTGGTGCGTCTTTCGCGTCGTTGCTCGGGTTTTGTTCTCGCGTTTATGGCCGACGGATCCTACAGTCTTTACGTGGGGAGACCGTGGACGCGGAAAGGGAGGGGGGGAGGGGACAGGGGAAAGATGGAGAGAGCCAAGGAACGCCCTAAGCTCCCTCTTCGCATCCCATCCGAGGAAAGGCTAAGGACTTGAGCACCGACGTGTTGAGTCCTGTTGGGATGTACTTACCGACCTCTGCGCCGCGCCTCCTGACGGGGACTAAAGCGCCAAGTGGGATAAGGGGCCGCTCGTGTCCTTCGGAATGGCGATAAGAACGTTTGCAGATCCTGGACTGCATGGCCGCGGATGGCATGTGGGGGGGGGTGAGGGGGAGGAAGGGTAAGGGCGCCTGCATGGCTTATTAAGAATCTTGGCTGTCTAATTGACTGCTTAACTCCAATACGTTTTGCCCATATGGTCCGTGACTCACAAGTTGGCGATTCGAGAGGTGAACCGAGGCAGCCTTTGCTTGTTGGTTGCGTGTGAGATCGATGCGTTTGATCGGTCAGCTTGGCATTCCGAATTTCTTTTCTGTGGTTTGCGAAAAGGGAAGACTGGGAAATGAGGATAGGCCTAAGAAGGAAATGTCCCCGTGCTCTTGGGCTCGCATCCTCGGCTTCTGCTCTTCCACTTCGTATTTCCTTTTCTCTTTTATTTTACATTCGTCTTCATATTTTTCCTCCGCCGCTGTCATTTCTTTCACCTCTCCATTATCTTTTCTCAGGCATCATAAAGCATGTGCATTACACACTTGTATGCACACACACGCACACACACACACTCAAACCCACACTCTCTCACTCACTCTAACTCTCACTCTTACACTCACACCCACACACACACACACTCACTCACTCATTTACTCACTCACTCACTCACTCACACCCACACACACACACTCACTCACTCACTCACTCACTCATTCACTCACTCACTCTTTCACTCACTCACTCACTCACTCTTTCACTCACTCACTCTTTCACTCACTCACTCTTTCACTCACTCTTTCATTCACTCACTCACTCTTTCACTCACTCACTCACTCTTTCATTCACTCCCTCTTTCACTCACTCATTCACTCACTCTTTCACTCACTCACACTCACTCACTTTCACTCACTCACCCACTCTTTCACTCACACTCAGTCATTCACTCACCCTGCACACAGCATTCCTGCACATCCGCTAAGAGAGCAAGAAAGCTTCCTGAGCGAGGGAATGGCCACAGACTTAATTGTCGTCTGGCACAAGGGACGGATGCCAGGCCTTGGTTATGTGCCGTTTTTGACCCTCTGATGTGCTGTGTCCTGTGGGAGCCTGTTCGCCATTATGTCTGGTTCGTTAATTTTGAAATTGGGGAATTAAAGTACGTTTTTGCATATTGTTATTGTCGGTATTATTTCCGAGTGGAGAGCCCTTAGATCGGAAACCTTTGAAAGTCGAGTTTCAAAGCGCACACGACCGCTACAAACCATTAGAAATAGAATGGATTTCCCCCGCGTCCATCAGAGGATCGGGCTGTTAATGAATCCTTTAATATTTCACGATAGACCTGTGGGTGCGGATCCCGTCCACCGCCGAAATTTAATCAGCTGATCTCTAAGCCGCGGCCAACCCACGCATTTTTTTTTTATCGCACTATCTGAGTACTGTTGACAGACCTGTAAAAACCCGGGACGAGTTGTTACAATCGGTATGTCAACACAGGGTGAACTTGAAGGGCGGATGGACACCTTAACTTGGATATTGCTTTATTGTGTACGCTTTTTTTATACCAGTTGCCTTGAAGTGAGGGCTGTTCCTCTCTGTATAAGCCACGCGCTGCTCCCGTTATCCCCAGCACGAGACTCGCACATTTTGACGTTGATCTACTGACCACTCATTATGTAGGCTATTGAAGAGTAAGAATGGAAGGTGAGGCGAAAGTGGCTTCTTGGCTTCGTAGAACTCGGGTCAGCACTGAGCAGCTGTTTTCGACTATGATAAATGGATGCACGATATAAATATACTATTTGAATGTATATGCGGAAAAGCAAACTATACGCATTTGAATATATTGAATGGACTTGATAAAAGCTGTGATAACAACAGTAAATGTCAGTGACAAAATAGTTTATAATAGTTATTATATCACTGCAATATCTGTGATATCACTCGTAGGAATTGATAGCGATATTAAAAAAGGTCGGGTACAACTCTTATAAGTACCGAAGACCAATAAACAAATGCCGGTCTTGTATAACCTCCTCCTATGACGGAGGTAATAATAACAAGGCCTTGATTACGATTGTGTAGAACAGGAGAATGGCGGCAGATGCACCCCAGTACCCCTAACGGCCTCCTCCCTCCCTCTGTCCCTCTCCATCCCACCCCCTCTAGCTTTGTCTCCGCCTGGTCATCCTTCTTCGTCCTCTCTCCTTCTGTCATCACACCCTTCTGTCAGCCCTCCTCCCAGCGACCGACTTAATACAGCCGAGGTGACGAGTGTGTGTTTCGGCCTTGTTCTTTGGGTCTTTTATGATCCGTCTTTTAGTATCTGTTACCAGGCTCGTTCTCTCCTGCCCACGCCCACGCCCAACCCTATGTCACGTCATGGCGAGATGTAGGGAGGGTGACGTCACCACGTCGAGGGACTACCCTGAGGAGGGGAGTGAGGTCGTATCCCTATGTGGTGTGTGGATCTTCGCGGCTCGTTGCGAGAGGGCGTATGGGCGTATGGGCTCACGTAAGCTCGGCATCTCTGAATTCGAGGGCCTTAGTGCCGCTAGACCAGACACTAGACGAGCCCATTAGAGGCCGTGACGTCATCTGCGGGTGTGGGCGGGGTTGGGGGGAGGGCATGGGCATGACCCACATCCCCCCCCTTCCTCCCACACCCATAAACACCTACCTCACACTGGATTTCTTTATGGGGACTCAGCTGTAGTTACTGTACAAGATCGCATAATATTAGAGCAAATGTATAGGTATAAGCCTAACTCGTTTAATTAAGTGAAGAATGAGAGTTATGCAGGGGCCCTTAGGGGAGGAGGAGGAGGGATGATGGGGGAGGGGAGGAAGATGGATAGAAAGAGGGCGAGGGGACGAAAGAGGTTAGTTAAGGAATACGGGCGAGAAAGAGAGAGCTGGGCCGTGCCCGGACACCCTATGCTTGAACGCTGCTCGTCGTCGGGTACTTCACATATGTTACCGTCCGCCCCAAGCAGCATCCCGTCCCTAAATGCGTCGTGTGCGGGGTTCGTATTGCAAGCGATACAGCCGGTGCGATCCATCTTTTGTGATTTAAGGGGCGTTATTGTAAAGGTGATGGGTCGGGCGCTCCCGGTGCGGCGCTCAGTGCTGAATAATCGCCGCGCCAAAACGCTTCCCGTAAGCGCTCTGAATCGACCCCGTCCGCCGTGCGCGCCATCACCGTCTGTTTGGCTTTCCTCCCGGCCGCGAAACGCAAGGAGAGGTTGTACGCAAAGAGATCTCCAACCCTCTCGCCCACCCCTCGTGCGAGTAACCCAAGCCCGCGGCCGTTTGTGTACATTATAATGCAGGTTTATGCGTAAGGTGAGCCAAGACACTCGGGGCTTCAAGATCCCGGCTCCTTCAGACGTTAGTGGACTCCTCGAACTGCTTCAGGTCCACCGGCGACCCTTCCACCTTCGCGCCTAATTATAACACTTGAGAGAGAGGAAAGTTAGGGGGTTGGGGTGTTTTGGTGGCTGGTTGGGGGGAGAAGGTGGACGAGAGAGCGGGGAGGGGGTGTTGTTACAGCGGAGGCGGAAGGGAGGAGAAGGAAAACAGGCGGTGGCTGAATAAATAATCGTGGGCATAGGCGGGGTATCGCTAGGGGAGAATAATGCCGCAAAGCCCATTATCATCAACCGCTTTTAAACGGTCGTTTCGCGTGTCCTTTTGACTGAATGGATAGGGAAAGTGAGGAAGGGAGGGGGAATAACGGAGGTGGCAAGAGAACTGACAGGCAGGGTTACTCTGAACGGAGATCGGAATCGCATTGCATGACTGCATTCACATCGCCATGCGCTCTCATGGGGAAGCAGTAAAAACTAGTGATTCGTGCACGTTAACCTTATTTTCACAATGAAATTCATAATTGACATTTTTTTATATATACAGTGATTAGCAAAGGAATCAAAAGAGCCTCCTTGCCGCCAATAAGAGCATGAAATCAAAGAATTATTCGCGTGAGTTGGAACAGTGACAGTCAGGCAGTGGGAGGCGGCCAGCCATTGGCTGATTCATGACTCTTTGATATCTCAGCCGCCATGATTTCTCGCGTGTGCGTTTCTTCTTGGCCGCGGCGCCCTTGAGTCAAGACGGCGCTGGCTTTGAGGAGACGCGATGCTTGGCCGCGAGCGTCGTCCCGCGCGAGAGTGAAGGGTCTGGGGACTTCCCCGAAGCGGAACTGCGAACCAGGATGGTTGTTGGTGACACAGTGCATCCTGAAAGTGGTAGTGATGAGCCAGAGGAGTGAATGCGAGGCGATACGCGACACGGACCCAGTGAATTGTAGCGCGACGCGGTCCCTCGAGAGGGAGGGCTGAGGTAGGACGAGCGTCCTTCCGGCACCATGGACGCCAACGCCAGCGACGATGACGACGCCTTTGGGATGTTTGGCGGGTACGCGTCCCGGCCGCGGGTGCAGCGCTCCATGTCGCAGGTGGTGACGTCGGGGGAGCTCTTGGGCCACTCCCTCCCAAGCAGGAGCATCTCCGTCAGTAGCGCCCCCACCAGCATCCTCCAGCAGGACGAGCGGACGCGGCACAAGACAGCGGAGGACCATCGGCCCAAAAACGCCGGCGACCGACGTAGGAGCCTCATCGTCGAGGTCTTCGAATGGGCAGGAACTGGTGCGAGAGTCTGGGTTTTAACCACTCATGCTTTTAATACTTTTAATTGGCATTTTCATACCCCTCTCATTATATTTTCATGATTTGCCGCGTCAGCATTGATGTTTACCAAAATGCCCTTCACAGTTTTGCAAGCTTTTCATCAAGGTCATCCAAGGAACAGTTTTTCATGAAGGTTATTCAAGGAACATTTCATAAAGTCTGTCCTCCCGTTTCCCGTTTCCGAAGCACAATCTACCTCCATACCTTTTATTACCTTTCCTACTCCCTCCGGAAATTCCATTTATTTCTCTTTGACACTAAGTGAAATGACTTCATTCTTTTTGGCAGTGGCAGCTGACGAAGCATCTTTATTATTTTATTTATAAAGTCACTGCGTTATCACGTCTATTAAAGGCACTTGTTTTTTGTTTTTATTTCTCTCTTGGTGTCTTCTTGATTTGTAAAAAATTCATTTTAATTTGCTTTCAAGGATGAGAAGTACTGGATGTCATCATCCGCAATTGTCTCTGTGATAGGTCTGTGTGTATGTCTATCTGACTGACTGATGTCTGTCTGTCTGTCTGTCGTCTGTCTGTCTGTCTGTCTGTCTGTCTTGTCTGTCTGTCTGTCTGTCTGTCTGTCTGTCTGTCTGTCTGTCTCTCTCTCTCTCTCTCTCTCTCTCTCTCTCTCTCTCTCTCCTCTCTCTCTCTCTCTCTCTCTCTCTCTCTCTCTCTCTCTCTCTCTCTCTCTCTCTCTCTCACACACACACACACACGCACACGCACACGCACACGCACACGCACAGGCAAAGAGACAGACAGCCAGAGACAGACAAACAGATAGAGGCAGCACACCACACACACACACACACACACACACAGAGAGAGAGAGAGAGAGAGAGAGAGAGAGAGAGAGAGAGAGAGAGAGAGAGAGAGAGAGAGAGAGAGAGAGAGAGAGAGAGAGAGAGAGAAAGTTTACATATATGCTAATCGTGTGCTGTACTTACGTCGACGTAATTATCATACGCTGGAGGAGAGGTGACTAGTTGAGTGTTTACGTCGGAGATTAATTACCTTTTCGCCAGGTGGTGTCGTACTTCGCCGTTCCATTTCACAGGTAGACTGGGCCGCCCACCACGCCCACTTGCCTCCCTTTCCTCTTTCACCCACCCGTCCGCCTCTCCCTCTCCTCCTTTTCTTCCTCTACACCCACACACCCCTTCTCGCCTTCCTATATTCCCCTATTCCTATCCCTGTGCCATCTCCCTGCTGATTCCAGTCGACGCTGTGGCAGAACTTGGGGAAATTGTTACATTCGGACGATTCTCCTGTGGGAGTCTGGAGGAGCCTTCGACACCGCTCGCCGTTCTCAGACTCGGGATCGGATTCACACGCATTCACGCGCGCACAGGCGAACGGAGAGAAAAAGCCTGCGGACTGACGGACGGACTAACTGACTGGTTGACAGCGACTGACTGATTTGGGAGATAGGCGGACTGATAGATGGGATCAGACGTCTCTGTCATCTGACGGCACTATGTCCTGGGGCAACGTGCCTTGTTTTGACGTAAGGGAGGGGAGGGGAGGAAAGGGAAAAGGAATGGGAATAGGAAAAGGGGAAGGGAAGGGAAAAGGAATGGAAGAGGGAATGGGAATAGGAAAGGGGTATGGGAAGTAAAGAGAAGGGATGGGAGTTAATTTTAGTAGAAGATGAAGAAAATTGCGGGAAAAGCAGAGACTGCAGTGAGTCGAGAGAGGAGAGAGCAGATGATGGAAGGGGGGAATTAACGGAGAGGAAAGATAACGGAAAAGCAAGAAGGCGAAAACGAGGAGAGGAAAGGGTGTGCAGAAGGGAGTAGTTGCGTACAGGTGAGCTCACTCTCAGGTCGCACTCATTAAAATTCATGAAATGGTGAGACTGCTTCCAGCATAATCTGCGTACACGAGGCTCTCACGCCGCGCTTGAATTATTAATATCCTTCAAGCAGCGGAAGAAGTTATCCTCCTCTTGCCCCCCCCTCCCCTCCCTCTCGCCCGTCCCTTTCCCCTCCCTCTCCATTCCCCTTTTCCTCCTATCCTTTTTCTTCCACCCTTTCCCTCTCGTCCCCTTCTCTCCCTTTCCCTGTCCCCCTCCCCCTCTCCTCTCCTCTCCCCTCATCTCCCCTCATCTCCCTTCCCTTTCCCTCCCGTCCCCTTCTCTCCCTTTCTTGCCCTCCCTCCCCTATCTCCCCCCCCCCTTCTCTCCGTCCGTAACCCCTCTCCCTCCTCTTTCTCTCTCTTTCCCACCCTTCTTATCCCTCCCCACCTCTCTCTCTCTCTCTCTCTCTCTCTCTCTCTCTCTCTCTCTCTCTCTCTCTCTTCTCTCTCTCTCTCTCTCTCTTCTCTCTCTCTCTCTCTCTCTTCTCTCTCTCTCTCTTCCCCACTCTTTCTTATCCCTCCTCCCCCCCCCCCCCCCTCTCTCTCTCTCCCTCTCCCTCTCTCTCTCTCTCTCTCTCTCTCTCTCTCTCTCTCTCTCTCTCTCTCTCCTCTCTCTCTCTCTCTCTCTCCTCTCTCTCTCTCTCTCTCTCTCTCTCTCTCTCTCTCTTTCTTTCTTTCTTTCTTTCTTCCCCTCCTCACTTCGCATCCTAGACACTTCATGGCGGACGGTGAGATACCTGGGGGATCTTTGGCTAGATATGCGCACTTGCTAATTATGCATAAGTAGCCCATCCTTTATGCTTTTAATAACGCGATGTTTGTTTGCCTGTGGGCCAACACTTCAGGATTTTATGCCGCGCGATGGTTTAAACTCATGGTGGTGTATGACGGTCAGCCATTTACGAGCAACAGAATTATTGAGTTCATCTTGAAGGGTAAACACTGTAGGGAATATTGGAGATACTGGTTTGATTCGTGGGGAGAAGACTCTTTATGCATGTTAAACACAGGTCATTGAGGAGGGAAATACCTGTGTGTCGCTGCAGATCGTAAATCATTTACATCATTAATGGTAACTTTGACCCCTCTCATTAGGTAATGCGAGGGCAGTGTGTGAACGTCAGGTACGGCACATTCCACTTCCAGGGGTACAAAAGCTCCCTTGAATAGTTTATTATCGTTCGCTTTACGACATTGAGTGTTGCCGAGTTCCATTTGTCGTGAATGGGCAATGCATGTATGTTCACTAAAGTCAGCTGAATTCTGTTTATTGTATTTTACTGTTTACTGTTTACCCAAGAGCCCACGAGTGTCGGCGATCTCTGATGCCAGCAAAGCAGACGGAAGCCACCGACCAGAGGAACTAATTTACAAATTTCAAATGTATGAGATGTGTCATTGTATGATTGATTGTTAATGGGTGTCTTTTTTTCTCTCTTTCCAGGTTGATCGAGTCCGATTCCAAGTCCCTCAATTCTCTCTCGACGCAGTCTGTAGGCTCCGCCCAGGCGCCGGCCACTCCCGCAAGTCCTCAGACACGTCTCAGGTGCGTCTCTCGTCGGACTCCCTCATCCTCTGTCGACGAGCCCCTTCCACCTGCCCTCCTTCCCTCCTTCTTTTCCAACTTCTTTCCTTCTCTCCTTGCTTTTCTACTTCGTTCTCATTTTCTCCTTATCAGTGTTACTCATGTATATTCGTTTCGTACTTGTTGTCCGCAATTTCTACCCTCGTTCCATTTCTGTATTCTTCATTTCCGATTGCATATTTTTTATTCCCTAGCCTGCTCCCCCCACCCCACCCCCGCCTTCCCCTCTAACTCATCCCTCGCATGTCAGTTTCACCTCGCCCTTGCCATACACATTTTTATTTCTGATTTGCGTTTGGTAGAAAGACTTGTGTAAACCTTTTCCGTCTTTTCCATCTACCCTGTTTTGTCAGCATTTACATTTTATGATCTGTTAGAGAATGCATAGATGATTACATATACAGACTTACCATGACACTTGACACTTAAAATATACGCACGCGCACGCAGACACACGCGCACGCAGACACACGCGCACGCAGACACACGCGCACGCAGACACACACACACGCAGACACACACACACGCAGACACACACACACACGCAGACACACGCATACGCAGACACACGCACACGCAGACACACACACACACACACACACATACACACACATACACACACACACACACACACACACACACACACACACACACACACACACACACACACACACACACACACACACACACACACACACACACACACACGTGCACACACACACGTGCACACACACACACACATGTGCACACACACACACACATGTGCACACACACACACACATGTGCACACACACACACATGTGCACACACACACACATGTGCACACACACACATGTGCACTCACTCACTCACTCACTCACTCACTGGCTCACTCACTCACTCACTCACTCACTCACACACTCACTCACTCACTCACTCACTCACTCACTCACTCACTCACACACTCTCACATGCACACACACTCTCACACACACTCACATTCACACTCACACACACACATACACATTGATGTATAGACTGGAAAAATGGTTTGATATTAACTGTTAATGATATCTGTAATGTGATGATGTGGTTGCAGATTTCGGTGGCTTCTGGGGGTTCCGGGGGTTCCTCTGGCGGGGGTTCAACTGGCGGGACGCAATCGCAGGACCCAGAAGAGGACCTCTGGGGCAGTGGGTAGGCTGGTCAACGACTGGGAGACATGGCAGAAGAAGAAGAGTTTGCAGCTCAAGGTGGGTTGGACTCTCATGTTGGTATTTCCTTTCTTTTAAGGGAATTTATGTGGTTTGCATTGAAGTGTATTGTAGGTCTTGACATGAAAGAAGATGATACATATGTAATGGTTTATTTATTTATATTTTATTTATTTATTTTTTTTCATAGCTTTGTCATCAACATGCATATGTATAGTGTTTATGGCATTTTAATTTCATATATGTATATTTTATTTCTTTTATTAGGAGCTTGTGCGCAAGGGCATCCCTCACCATTTCCGAGGAATAACATGGCAGCTCCTCTGCTCGGCACATAACTCACCAGAAAAGGGCAAATATGCGGAATATCTCAGAACTACGTCTGCTTGTGAGAAGGTTTGTAGAATTTGTGAACGGCTTGTCCTTGTATGATAAGGAGTATCCCATTACTATGAAGTGCAGACATCTTAAGAGCTTTAATTTAGAGATAGATGTATTTAAAATACTCTCTCCATCATAGGTGATCAGGCGAGATATTGCTCGGACGTACCCAGAGCATGACTTCTTCAAAGAAAAGGATGGCTTAGGCCAGGAGAGTCTCTTTAACGTCATGAAGGCGTATTCTCTACATGACCGGGAAGTTGGCTACTGCCAGGGATCAGCCTTCATTGTTGGTCTCTTACTTATGCAGGTTAGTTTGGTGGTATTTTAGATACTGTATGCATATATTTTGTTTTCTGATTATTATTTGTTTTCCCTTAGGATAATTTTTATTACAAAGGCCAAAGTAGTTGTTCTGAAGCAATGAAATATTAAGTGTAAGTTTTGTTTAGAATGAAAAGTCAGTGACATAACCATATCCCATCATAATGTCTAAGCAATGTTATTCCTTAATGGTAGAAGTGCTAATTATGTAATGTTTGTTTCCAGATGCCTGAAGAGGAAGCATTTGCTGTTCTTGTGAAGCTTATGCAGGACTACAGGATGCGTGAAATGTTTAAGCCATCAATGGCGGAGTTAGGCCTATGCATGTACCAGCTGGAGTGCCTCATACAAGAACATCTGCCAGATCTTCATGCTCACTTCACCTCTCAGAGCTTCCACACATCTATGTAAGTGTATTGATCTTTTTTTTTTTTGTCATTTACTTTTTTTCATCTTGTTTTTCATGATGATTTACATGCAAGATTGATATTTTATGGAAGCAAAATACAGTTTCGTTGGCATTAATTGAGGACTTGTTACCTTGAACATTGGCCATATACATAAATAAGTGTCTTTGTTTTTCAGGTATGCCTCGTCTTGGTTCTTGACACTGTTTTAACAACTTCCGCAGCCACTGGCTTGCCGTGTAATGGATAGTTTCCTAGTGGATGGCATTGAAGTTATATTCAGGATAGCCTTAGCTTGCTTAACTTTAGGCAAGAGGACCTGTTCTGTATGGATATGGAGGGCATGCTCAAGTATGGGAAAAGCAGCTCTGATTTAACACATCTATTGCATCCTTTTGAGAATTTGTAAGAATTGCTCTTATGTCTTTTCAATTTCATTTTGTTTAATTTAAATACTTATGTACATTTCAGTATTTCCAACGAGACCTACCTGCCAAATTTGAGGCTGATCCGGAAGCCTATTTTTCACTAGCTTATTCCTACGTTATAATCCTAAGAAGATGAAGAAGATGGAGAAAGAATATACAGCTATGAAAACCAAAGAGCAAGAAGAGTTAGTAGAATTAAAGGTAAGAAAAACTGTGTTATTTAAGGAAGCATTTTAGTTTTACAGAAGAGACAAGGCAGTTCTTGTTGAAACGAATCAGTAAAATATGACTATCTAGGTGTGTTTCCTTTTTTTATTATAGACATTTTTTTAAAGTATGGTTCACCATTGCAGAGATTAAGAACAGAGAACAGACTTCTTAGGCAAAGAATAGACTGCCTGGAGGCTGAATCATCAGCTCTAGCAGACAGATTGATTCAAGGCCAAGTATCCCGTGCAGAGGAAGCAGAAACAACTTTGCCATTAAGGTAATATGGAGTATGATGTCTTCAAATTTTGCATACATTTTGTTTTAGTCAGTAGATATTGTAGCTTGTATACCTCTGGATGTGAATTTTCTTTCCTGGAGTAATTCATGATCTTTTCCTTTCTAGCGTGAACTAGCAGCTCTAAGACAGCATGATGGAGAGACCATGGAACACCTAAGAGATGCTCGGGACAAGATCAGAAAGCTCACAGGAATGATAGAGGAGGTATGACGTATTTCTTTTCTGTTCTTCAAGAAGTGCAAAAGGCTTTTGAGATGATCAAGTCTTTCCACTGTACATTTAGTTTTTAGGGGCCACCTTTGATTTTCTTCCAGTTTTTATCTACACGTGTATTGGGAAGAAAGATTTCTATTGACTAACTTTGTTCTTTGAAAGAAGAAAAGTAATGCAGGTAATTTGGAATAAGTGTTTAGAAAGCTTTCATATTGACCTGATATACAACAAAACCTTGAACACTATTAAGATAGATTTGCAACAAGTAAGTACATAGCCATGTCAATTGAAACCTAATTATGTGGCATTTATGGTGCATGAGTAATGTAAATGTTAAACTGTCAGAAGGCAGTTGATTTATACTTGTTATGTATGGTTGAACAGACTGTGATTTCTCTTTGTTTCAGAATTATTCTTCTCATGAATCATCAATGGCAGAACTTATGATAAAGGAGGAAGAACTTACTCAGAAGGAAGAACTTGTTAAATGTTTGCAAGAAGAGCTTGTGCAGGTGAGAAAACTGTTGCATCTCTTGTATATCTCAGATGGTATGGAGGTATCCCTTAATTGGTTGTTGGTGTTCATAAACTTAATTGTTTGCTAAATATCAAAGATCCATTGATTATGTGCAGGTGAGACTAAAGACAGCCGAGGCAGAGGCAACCATTCGTGACCTTCGAGCCAGAATCCAAGAGCTGGAAGAGGAGCAGAAGAAGCTGAGGGAAGCCACTCCAGACCACTCTGTGGCCCACTTGCAGGAGGAGCTGATTGCTGTGCGATTAAGGGAGGCTGAAGCTAATCTTGCCCTTAAGGATTTGAGACACAGAGTTCAGGAACTCACACAGCTGTGGACAAAGCATGTGCAGGTACTGTGCAGACTTGTTTTATTATATCTGGACATTGTTAAGTGATATTTGCAATGATGTGAAAGTGAAAGAACTGGGTCATAAAGAAATGGAAGTATGGCAATTTCTTCAGTATTTCATAATCAATCTTTAATTTACGACTTAGGATCAACATGGTGATAAGAGTGAAGCTGCCAAGGCTGATGCTACAAGCACACCAAGCAAGAAATTGGGTGGTCTCTTCTGGGACCGATCCAATGAAGCTGCAAAGCTTGAGGAAGAACTCATGACAACTAAGCTGCATGAGACTGCTGCTGTGGCAGAGCTGAAGGAGGCTAGACTAAAGGTTGGATAAGTCTGTTACATAAAATTTGAAATATTCATGGCTTTCAACCTTGTAAATAATATGTCAGAAATAATACATACACACATACACACATAGGTATTACATATAAGCAAACAAGTATGTATAAGTAACTCTGCTAACCACCTCTTTTAGGTTATGGAGCTTGAAACAGCTGTTCAGGTGTCCACAAACCAAATGAAGCGTCAGGAGGAAGAGAACAAGCGATTACAAGAGTCTCTTGACACTGCTGAGGCTACCATCCGTACCATGCAGTCACAGCTTGGAGAGCATAAGAGAAAGTATACTGACCTTGAGAGCCAAGTAAGTGTTAAGCAGTCCATATTTATTATTCTTTGGGAAACATTTAGTGATAATGAACTACTGATTAAAGTCAGCATAAGTATGCAACGTATTTGGTAGGGGGTTGATTTCAGAATCTCTGTGATATTTCAGATGAAGGAGGAGAAGATGCTGGCAAGAATTCGTGAAGCTGAGAAGTCTCAAAGCTTAGCGGAACTTACTCAGAAAATCTCCTCATTGGAGTATAAGGTAAATTTTTTTATATTTGAAAGATTGATTGCCTGTATCCTGTTACAAATTTACTTTAATTTATTGAGAAAAATTGTTGACAATTTACTGAAGAGAGAAGAGAGAATACCTGCCCTTTGAGACTTATTAAAATATTCTCTTATAATTTGAGGGTGTAGAATATTCAATTTTTTCATGCCCCATAATATGTGTGATGCTTTCAACAGAACCAAGAGCTGGTAACAGAGGGTGAAGTCTCGCGGGTAAGTGGGAGCGAGAGTGATCAAGTACCCCGCCTTCAGGACAAAGTTGCTGAACTCAAATCAGAGGTAGGGGACAAGTGGTTATTATTTGACTAAAACTCAGATGCAAATTCAGAAACAACACCAATGGTTATCTTGTTGTAATCAACCAAAAATAATCTACATTTTTATTTGTTTTTTTTTTTTTTGGAAATTATAAATTACCGCAAATTTGAATGTCATTATTTTTTGCCACTATTGGTGTTGCATGTAGAATTTTCACTGAGTGACAGGATTGTTAGGAGTTTCATGTCTCATGAAATGGTCATTCACAGAAAAAAAATCACAAAACTTGGTATTTAAAAACACTGCACTGCACAGTAATTATATATGATGACACAGGTTCTTGTGTTGATCTAATGTTGTCTTTAACAAGGTATGTATATGACAAATGCCTTTGACTTGATGGACTGTGAGAAAAAGAAGAATAAGTAATAGAAGAGAATGAAAGAAAGAAAAAAGTGAAATACAAGAACCAGCTACAGTTGCTCACCTTCAATTACCTGTCTCACATCTCCATGCTTATTGCAGCTATGATTCCGTCCTCACTAACACAGGCTTGACTTGCCACTTTCACCAGTGCTTCTCCACACAGGTGTGTGTTCTCCCATGAATATCACACCAATCTCTTTACAGACATTCAGTGACCCAAATATCATTCTGCTGCACCACAATGCAGTTAAACCCCTGAGCCCTTCTACAAATCCCTGAGTGATTTCATAAATACATCTAAACTCTGTCTCCATTTTGATGCTTAATTTGTCTAAAAATGAGGGAATAATGAGCAAAAATGTTTGGATTTTTCTCTCTATGGTATAAGTGTTAGTATTGATTTAATTTGCTTTAATTAGGTGTAATTTTGCTATATCAGTGGTTAATCCTCCCCATAAATGATTCTTTTAATCATTACTATATGACAAGATAAAAGCACAGGATATTAAACTTCCCAGTTTCACTTTTATAGTAATAGATGCCATGCACTAAGCTTTGCTTTTTACTGTCTCTGATACCATCCCAAGTTCAGCTGAAAATACTATTTCTACATGTGCTTTTGCCTGCCATTCCCATCCTTTGTGTTATTGTGGTTAGTTAGTTTACCAGGATGGTGATTCAATGTCAAACATCAAGAAAGTCAATGTTGTGTCCCCAACACCTTTTATGAAGGATTACAGAAACATTTTTGGAAGATAGTTTCAGAACCCAAAAATTTATGAGCTGGAGAAGATTTCTAAATTTCATTTGTTTTTTTATTTTCAAATGTATAGGAATATATATATTTTTTATGTAATACATCATTATATTTAAAAATGATTGATAATGTCCAAACAAACTCAAGAATAGAGAGAAAATTCTTTGGAAATTTTCTATGTAAGCATATTATGGATATAAAATAACATAATAACCCTTGGAGAGCTACACTGTCGTTATTTTTAAGTATAGTCTCAACTTGTGAATTATTCTTGTAACACACTGTACTAATTAGGTTCTAGTCTCTCTCATCTCATCACTCTAAAATGTGTTTTTTTAACACACTTGCACCCTCAGCCGACAGAGAAGTAAGGACAGCGTAAGTGCTTCGGCATTATAAAGTTTGCATGAACACAACACCAATAAATGTAGAAACACCATCTTGGTGTTCAATAAGCATGTCAGTCATTTTCTGCCTGGATAAAAACAATTCTTTACAGATTTTTCTTGATATATAATCTTTTTTTATAGAGTGATTCCTTGTATGATATATTTCTTTTGTGTGTTTTCTGGTTATTAATATTCCTTTAGAAAAGGAGAGATGATGTCACTTTTTTTTTAAGTGATGCATTTTATCTGTTTGTACATAGCATTTCTAATTGTATGGACTGGTTATCCAGTATTAATGTATATACTAAAAATGTTGCCACTGTAGTGCATGTCATCTAGAAAATGCTCCCTAAAATATGAATTAAATATATCTAAAATGATGAAAAATAAACTTTTACCTTAAATGTCCATTGCCTTGGTGTCCTTTTATTTTTGGGTAAATTTGGGACTTTTACACTTTTACATAAATGTTGGGAATTTAATGCATAATTAATTACACCCATTTAGTTTATGCATCATACTTGGCTCATTTATCATTTATCTTTTCTCATTGGTTTGCAACAGTGAGTTTTATGAACTTAGTTTGGAAGTACAAAAAAAGAATGTTAAAAATAAAACTACACAAACATCTCTTGGGCTTTGCACGCATACTCATTCAAGTGCACGATTAATTGTAAGAAAATTATTCTAGAATTGCAAGAAAATTTCCTGCATTAATTTTGTTCTTTTTCCCC
This sequence comes from Penaeus vannamei, assembly GCF_003789085.1. Taxonomy (NCBI): domain Eukaryota; kingdom Metazoa; phylum Arthropoda; class Malacostraca; order Decapoda; family Penaeidae; genus Penaeus; species Penaeus vannamei. The sequence continues at coordinate 17,271 of NW_020868818.1, forward strand.
CCACCTGTCTAAAGGACTGCCACCTTATGCAGCAATTTACAGTGACAGATTCCCTTTTGCAAGCATTATATCTTAATGTTATAAATGTAAGAACTGTACTTTAATTAGGACTAACATGTTTAGTTTTTTTAAATCATAGTAATACTAGTGTTACTGTGTGTAAATCATGTAGCTGTCTTCAATGTTTTGTTTTTTCTATTTAGTGTATGTGTATATTTTTTTATTATAATTTTTGGAAAACATGTAGATACCAGCAATATAAAAAAAATCTTGATTTTATGTGGCAACTTCTCTTTTGTAGTAGGCAGCAAATCATTTGTAATTATTACTGTGCATTTTTCAAGTTAGGCTATCCTTAAGTGTATGGAGCTTCAGTTTTACAAGAAGAAAATGCTATGAATCTTTGATTGAACTTTTCTTTGAATAGATAATGAAATTATATATGTTGAGGAAGTATACAACAGCATGATTATAAATACTGTTTGCTGATTTCAATAGTTTTGAAACTAATTATGTAGGAAAGTACAGTGCATTTGTATGTTTATTATATTTAGTTTGCAATTTGGTAAATTTAGATTTGATTTATGGGTCTATATTTTCATAATGTACCTTTAAATTAATAGGCTTGCAAAACATACATATGATGGACAAAATACACTATAAATGTCAGTGTATAACAATGATGTGTGTAAACTGGTTTTATCAGAAATAACATAAATCTCAAAAAAATGTAATTGGATCCTAAATTGTTTCTTTAATATGCAGATTGCCCGCCTGACTGCTATCAACCGCCGTCTCACACGCACTGTAAGCATGCAGAGACTGGATGTTGTAAGCGGTCCTGAGTCAGATGCTGAAGACACAGAAGATCTGAGATTAAACTTGGATGAGGTAGATTCATTGCCAAAGAAAGTAGACTCGGTTACAAGGGAAGAAAATGGACACATTGATTACCTAAGCGAAGAAGGCAGAGTGAGAATACCTTCTGTAACAAGTGACAGATCGACTCCCTCTCCAACTAGGGAGACTGTGGGCAGAAAAAAGTCCCAGACGCTTGCTGATGCTTTTCTTGAGCAGTTGCCAGAAGTGAGAAACTGTGATGATGCATATCAGAATGGTTCTGCGACTCACGAGGAGAGAGAAGCATGCTAGTGATTACTCTGACTTCTTTGTTGGGATCAGGATTAGATAAAAGCCTGATTGCTAGTGATATGCTACTGATGGAGTGGACAGCTTTAAACCATAACTTAGATATAAGAAACCCACTTTTTATTAATGTACATAAAGTTAGGGAAGGAGAGTCATATAATGAAACCAGTAGTCATTGAATTGTATTTTAAATCATTTTAATTTAAGACATCACAACCAGTCCTGGCTATAGGACACTAAATAACTACAGTTGCCATGTATTCTGTAGGATATTTGGCGACCTTAAAGACTAGTTCATCCATATAATCCCGTGGACCATGTCAATTAAGTGTGCATTTATGGATGTCTTTATACTTTCATATTTATGAGGTAATTCTGTGAATTAAGTATGATAATATGGGACATTATCATTTCTATCTTTTGGTAGGAAGTGTTTAGTAATCAAGTATATATTAGCCACTTTCCCCCATACACGTTGGGTATTTTTGACAAGTGGATTTAAAATCAAATTATCTAAGAAGGTTATCCAAGAATGCCAATGTATGAATTAAAGCCTTGGACTCAATCCCTACCAATGAGTCAGTGGTAATGTTTCCCAGATAGGTCCCCTTCCAGCAGGCCAGCAGGTCTTGGCTAGTCACAGGACTCAGGATGGCTTGGGCCAAGACATTAGTGGAAAATGGTGCAACTTAATTACATCCAACAGTGTGAACGTTCATTTCTTATTGTAATATAAATATTAGATGCAAGTCAGGAACGTTGACACAATTCTTGGGGATTCATATTAATGCCATCGAATTGTAGAAATAGTGGTTGGTTTGAACCTGGACTCTTTCTCTAAATTTGCATATTAATGTGACAAAGACCAAACTGTAGCAATAGGACATGCTTCACAAGTATTTATAGGCACAATCAGTGTAAATCTGTGATGTTTTCCTTCAACCTTCAACCTCACATGAGACTGATGGTTAATGAAACCAAAACAAATATATTTATTTACTTAGTTTTCACTTTTTTATGTACTTACATTTTGTATATATATATACCAGATAACAGTTCATTTTATTAATTATTTTAAAAAATTATTATACTAGTAGTCCATTATCCTTTCTCCTAAATACTGTGTGTGAGTGCATGTGTGTGTGTGCCAGCATGCATGTGTGTGTGCGCGTGTGTGCATGCGTGTGTGTGTATTGTGTACGGATGTGTGCGGATGTGTGCGTGCATGCATGAGTGTGTGCTGTGTGTACAGATGCATATTTACACACTCACATATGCATACACAAACAGATACACATGCATATATTTATATGCATAAGCATAAAGATGCATGCATACATACATATATGCACACATACTTAAACTGTATATAAAACCTCTTCATTCATTCTTTTTCTCACTTGTCTTCCTTAAACCATAGATGGGAGTGACAATCACAAGGTGCAATCCATTGGATTATGTTGTATAAGAATTTTCCTTTTGCTACCTGTATCATTTAATTTGCTGGAAATTAGGCTGTATTTTTTATTTATAGAACTAACTTTAAATATTCCAGAGGTGCTACATTCACGGATGTGATTGTGGGTTTGTCTCACTCCAGTACTTGAATGTTTGAAGGTTTACTTTAGGATTTTTTTCTGGTAATTTTCATCATTCAGCAGATGTTTTGCAGACTTGGCTGCAGTATTGTTCATGTGTAAATGCTTGTAAAAGAACAAATATAAGCTTCACACAGATAGCTCCTGTATGTATGTGGCTTTATCGTTTATTATCCAATCACTTTTAAAGCTGTAATTTGCAAGCATTCTAGATCTACAGGCACCCATCACTTAGTATAGAGTTTATTAAATACTCAGTATTTCCATACTTACAATTTACTTGTCATATCTTGGAAAGAAATTTGCTCCTACAATTTGGAATTAAGTGTAGGGCCAAATGTCTTTTTATGGATAAAGAAATTAGGTTCATGGCTAACTTGTTCTCAGTCTGTGCTAGTAAAAGCAATCTGAAAGTACCAATAGAAACTTTGATATTGAGTGTTAATTTATAAGTTTATTGATGAAGGAAGACAATATTTGTGCATATTAGGAAAAAAGAGAAAGGGACAAAGACATTCCAATGCGTTCCACCACTTGTAAAAATTTATGTTGAACAGCAAAGAATGATACTTGAAATAAAACACATTATCATATCTTTGCATTTTAATTCCACACATTATCATATCTTTGCATTTTAATTCCACACCTGCTGTAAGAAGAAAATATGAGATAAATCTTGAAAATATATTACACCATTAAATAAAAATATAGCTGAATTGAGTATTTTTATAGAGCTGTGTTGCAGATAATTATCATAGAAAACCACAAAGCCTAGAAAATTGCCGATTGTAGTTACAATTGGATGACTCCCCAACCACGATTGGGGGCTAAATTCTGAAACTCGTACATTTTAATTTTTTCAGTTGTGTAATAACCAAAATATGGGCATCTGGGTAACTTTATTGGTCTCTCACAGCTATCTTGTAGGTCTAGCCCACACAAACACTTATACACAGCATCAAGACTTCTTGCCTCCTCTTTGCTATGGTATTAGCTCTTATTCTGCATACTCTCTTGTCATTTTTAAAATATTATATTTGCCATTTGTTACGCTATATTAAGATGGTAACTGACTGTTTATGTTAAGCGGATTCCCTATCTCTCCTGCTATTCAACAACTCGATAACAATAATAACAATAATCTTTTTATTATTATTATTATTTATTTACTTATTTTTTTGTAATATTCAATTTTTCACAACATAACCTGCAATGCTGGTCAAGAAAGCTGGGATGAGATTCCTGTGCATGGAAATAGTGTCCTAACTGGAGCTCTTCCAGGCATGGTTCACGGAGGGTACATTCCACTATCATTTACAGTGGAAATAATACAAAGAGCTTCTTCCTAAAAACCCAGTGGCTGATATCCCTCCAAGAGTTTTAAGGACTCAGTAACAACCCCCTTCACCTGGCACTTGGTGACAATATCTCACTACATATTCTCGTCACCCCAGCCCTTAACCAAATTTTTCCATGATGACACATTCCATGTCACCCAGATCCAATGAGTTAATGCTGGATTTTTTTAGACCATTCAAAATAACATGTATATATGTGTGTATATAAAAATCATACTCTAGAACAATGTTTAATGTTTGAAACAAATATGTGCCAGACATCAAAGGTCATAGAGCACTATCGTATAGTATTGTGTCAGAAAGGGCAAAGATTACAATAAAATGTGTTAGATGTCAAAGGTTTGAGAGCATTATAGGATAGTATTAGTGAAAAGGGAAAAAACGGAGCAAATGAACTAGAGCAGAAATTAGCAGAAAGGAGAGAGTTAAGGAGGTAGGGCAACTGAGTGAATTATAGTGTATCAGTCACTGGGGAAGGTATAGAAAAATGTTCAAGGAAAAATAGAGGTGGGTTGTTGGTAAGGTAGGAGAAGAATCTGGGGAGAGGGGAAGGTATGGTAATGGAAAAGGAAAGGAAAGAAGGGAAGTAAATGATTTAGAGCAGAGATTAGTAAAATGGAAAAGGTTAAGGAGGTTTGGGTGGTTTGGATGGTTAAGAGGATGAGGTATATTGGGAAGGGGTAGGGGGGAATATGAGAGGGTAGAGCAACTGAGTGAATTGCAGTGTATCTGTGACTCAGGAAGAAATACAGACATTGTTCAAGGAAAACAGAGGTCATTGTTGGAGAAGTAGGAGGAGAAGAATCCAGGGGATGAGAAAGAGGGATTGGGGAAGGTGGTGAAGTATCAGTAGAGGGGTTTGGAGAAGGACACTGTTGTGATAGAGGGAATTTGTGGGTATTCAAGTGGGAGTGTTAGAAAGGGTGGGGTATGTTGGGAGGGTGTAGGAGGAAGGGAGGTGGAGGAAATTTGAGGATGAAGATGGATATCTGCAAACAGTTCAAATGTAGGAGGAGTAGGAACAAAGGGATTGGGGGGTGGCTGATGGAGCGGAGTGTTCTCTATGGGTCTTCTTTAGGAAGGTTTGGATGTCTTCAAGGGTTTCTGGAGGGGAGTTGGGTGAAGAAGATGGAGAAACAAATGTTCTCTTATGAGAAGGAGAAGAAATAGATATCTGAGGAACAGATGAAGAGGAAGATGTAGGAGAGGGTGGAGTGGAATGTTTAGGTTGCCTGGTACGACAAATAAAGTGAGGAGGAGGGGTAGGTATCAGGGAAGTGGTGGAGATTGGAGTATCTGGATTTGGAATGGAAAATGGATTTGTCTGGGGGATAGGGTGAGTAGACATATACTCTAGAACAAGATAATTCAATTCTTACTATGTATGAGAAAAACAAATGTATAAACATGCACACCATCTATGCATCAGAACTTGACAGGACAGTAAACACAACTGTAACTGGACAGTTTTATTAAGGGATTAAAGTAATTATCATAGGTTCTCTATGTCAACCTTCACATGATTATATCACAAATAATATAATCAATATGTATCATCCACAATTTATTTCACTGATTTCAATTAATGAAAGTTTACATGAACCATATAAAAACTGTCAACAAAAATCTGAGTATCATCACTTCACTATAATCTGACTGCATATTGTAAACAATGACAAAAATTACCAATTTACAGCCTAAAGGGAGAATTAGAAAATTACAATCACAAATTATCATCAAATATTAAGATATTGTTAATTCTTCTAACAACATTCAAAGACGTACTTCATTAAAATGAATGGGGAACATAAAAGCATACAGAACTTGAAATATTCTTGGAAAGATAACTGCAACAGTCCTTTATTATTGGAAATATTTATAACAATATCAATCATCTAAATACTTCATTTAAGGAATATCTATATACATAAAAATGGAAATGACTAGATATGTTTATAACACAATTTGCATCAGTAAACACAATGACCTGTATGGCTTTAAAACTTTTAAATTAGGTCATTAGTTTTTCTATCTTTAGCTCTGAATTCTGCTTAAGAATAGCATGATAAATTGCCATTTGTAAACCATGAAAGGTAATTTCATGTAAGCAATCTCTAATATATATACTATGACAGGCTTCTTGCATATTCTGCAATATCTTTTCTATACATTTGTGCAGCTTTAATGAAAAAACAAATATTGAATAATTTCTGCAATATACTGACAAAGAAAGCAGCACCACCAGGAAAAAAATAATGTTACTTCTCTGTATATAAATTTATACAAAAAAGGATAAAACAATATTGACTTTTGATTAAAATACTGCAGCATTTACAACTCAATAATAATACTGTATACACATAAATGAATGATCCAATTAAATCAACATATATAACCATAACAAAAAATTGTTCAAATGTGTCATCTTTTTTGGTACAATCACAAAAAATAAAAGGTAATTAAACAAGTTTGTCAGAATGTCATACTCTATCTATACTACTTAACAAAAACTAAATCAAAACAAAAGCCGTGACTATTGCTTTCCAGCTATTGTATCTCTGGTAACAAGTCATTGCAACACTTATCTTTGAAGCAAAAAAAAAAAAAAAAAAACAACAACAACAACAAATAAAAAACACTCTAAGATACCTGACAGAAGGTCTGACCCTCTTCAGCATTAGTTTTTATATCTCCTTTCAGCATGAAGTTCACTACAGCACGTGCAAGGTAGCTCTTCATTCCCATTTCAGATACAGTGTAAAGATAAGAAATGTCCTCTGTCACTTCCTTGCCAAGATCCTAGAAAGAAAGGCCTTACATGTAGGGCATTCAAGCTGGAAAACCTGTTGGTTAACATTAATTTTTCATAGTATTACAATTTAACTGAAATATTAAAACCTAAATTATAATTAAAAAACTCCAACCTCTTCCTTTTTTTGTTTTTCTATTTAAGCAAAGGTACTGAAGATGTTAGAGTCCTTAGATTGAATATACTGTATCTGGCAACATACAAAATGCATTTTTCTAAGAAAATGGCAAAAATATATATCACACAGGGACCTAGATGTAAAGGTGGGGCCTCCAGCTGGCTAATGTTATCCCTGATACTAATTTTCCCAAGATGGTTAGTATTACCTAGTCTGACACCATATTGATATAATTTACTTAAATGATGTTATTGTATAATTATCATCATTCCTGGCAGCATTACTCCTGTGAAAAATTGATGTTTTACAAACAGGAGGTGAGGGTAGGTTTGTATGTAGTGAGTGTGTCCAGTATCTGGGAGCATTCAGAATTTCTGGGCAGACAATTAAGATCAGGTGCTAGGTCATATGCTGAGTGCATACCAGAGTATGGACACTATAAACTAAATACTTATTTTTCCTACTGAAATGGATGGTATCTTTATATGCTGCCAAATACAGTACTTCTAAAAATAAAAATAAAAAACATGACACGCAGTTAATCCATTTACGACGGGTGTCCTATATATGAGACACCCGGAAAAATAAATATTGCTGGCCGTCCTGCCAGTGTGATGTTGGATCGGAGCTCACGCTCTGAATATGGCACGCGGGCAGATTCCGGACCAACCCTGCGGGCTGATTTTGTAGCCGCCCAGAAAATATAATTTTTGGCTTCAAAATATACCGGCATTAGTGCGGTTAACAGCCTCATGTGCTTGTGTCCTTGTCACAATTTGCACCATGCATATGGACATGTAAAAACTACTTTTGAAATTTGAGAAAAAAGTAAAAGCATGTCTGATTTATGTAAATTGCAAAATGAGCCTAAAATCTATATAGTATTATTTAACAAAAAGCCAGAGGTTGCATTCCAACCATATCCTAAGTAAATCCATAAGCTCTCAGAGAGTGATCAGTGATAAGTATAAGAATAAAACAATAATTATGATAATAAATAAAAACAAACCATTAAAATCAACAGCAACTATAATATCAACAAAAATTATACACAGACTGATAATCAACAACATCCACTCTTTACTATCTTACCTTCATGTACATCTTGAAAGCATCTCTAACTATCTGGTCCAAATCCACTGCATGTGTGAACTTGAGCTCAGGATTCCTCTCCAGAATTGTGGCAATGACAGAGATAAGCTGAAAATAATAGATTATAAGTACTAACCCAAATCACTTAAAATTTCAAACCCTTTTTTAGCTTTGTGATTAAGTAACTGCTGTTAGTGCAATTTTTATAACATAAAAATATGCTATAGATATTAACCCACTTACAATGGGATCTCATGATGCCATACATACTGCCCAAGGGAAAAATAGAAGCACAGCTCTCAATGCTCTTGGCTGTGGCATTAACCCCAATGATCCAGGTGATGTGACTATCCCATCATGGAAAAGTCTGGGTTGAATGCAGTCATCGACAAAATGGCCGTGGGCTGGGTGACACAAACTTGCTGCCATGAGCAAAGGTCAGGGTGACGGAAGAGACTCTACAAGTGCAGAGACCTCTTGGAGTATGATTTGACTCATTTGGCATTTAGAAAAGGGCTTTTGCATTATTCCCATCAATAAAGGAGTGTGGAATGTATTGTGTGTAAGCCATGACTGGGAGGACGCCATTACCTATGCTGCGCATTGTATTCCTATTATTATTATTTTTTTTTATGGAGTTACTTACTACATAGAAAAAAGGAGTCTGTGCAAGGAAAATTATCTATTACCGTCTGGATAAAGCAAGTCAAAAGACAAACATGGATTTAGAATATGGCAAAACTGCTAAAAAGGTTTATGCAAAATAACTCTGCAAAGGGAAGCACAGTCTAGTCACCGCTCACGAGTGTTTGTGCGCGCCGAGCATACGCACCCAGTACACCCAGGATATTTGCCACTTACATAATCCTTTGCCCGTATTTTTGTCCATGTGATTGCCGTGATGCAACCAGATCCAACGGGTCACTGATTGTTTAAGTCGTTTATTCCCAAAGTGGGTGGTGAGGCAAAAGGAGGCCATAAGGGGCAACAGGTGATAAATCTGAATGACAAAATGTCATAAACATTATGGCACATTATGTTAATGTTTTTATTATTACTTCTTTTTTAATAAGAAGCATTCAAAAAAAGAAAAAGAAGAAAAAAGAAAAAGGAAGTGTTTGCATCCAATAATGATAATAATTTCAGGTTTGGAGTGACAGGTTCTTTTGACTTATCAAATTATGGCTGTCTGTTTATTATGCTCCTAAACCCCCTGTATGCATGGAATGGATAGGGTTACCATCCACAGGCAATGCAGATTTTGAACACCAATCAACAAGAGTGCTAGATGAGAACACTACCGATGCACCACAAGAGGACATAGTGTGTATGAGCGGAAGTGGGGCGTACATACTAGAAATAACCTGAGTCTAGGGGGCACCAACCTGGACAAGTTTGGGAACCAGTGTTTAAGGTAATAAAGCTAATATGAGGCTTTAACCCAAAAACTGTGCCAGACATCTTAAAATGATATATTTTGAACTGCATATAAAATATTCTAAACAAGCCAGGCTAAAATCCCATGACCCTCAAGTGGCAATTTCATTCCTCTCTTGCTGACACCCTTCCAACCATGCTTTCGACTCCCCATGTCACTGGCCTTCTGGTCGTCCCCCTTCCCCCACATGAATATGTGATGCAGTACAAGATCCCCCCCCCCATCAACTGGAGCTCTACATATACCTCCTACATTTTATATCAATAAAAACTGTTTTCTAGAAAGTTGATTTTCTGATATTTATTGTACATCCAGGAGCAGTCCATAGGTTAAGGGAACCACGGGCAGAATTTTGTGAAAAAAGTATTTGTGGATCAATATGCAGGGCTCTCACATAAACAAAGCATTTCTACCTAATATTGATCCATAATTCAATGAACAAATGCTCTAAAATTAAAAATATGGCACCTTTTGGCATCTTACTATGTTGCAACACTCCTTAAACCTATATAAGGGCAAGGATCACACAAACTTTCTTCTTTACAGTTGCACTGAGGCAATCTGCTATTCTTTTATACATTTGTGATTCAAGGATAATTTTGAGATGTTTTTTGGTTTGCATGATATATCATAATACTTATATTTATACTTACCATTCTAATATTCTATTGTTACAATAACTCTACATGATACATCAATGTAGAGTAATTGTATTATCATGTAGAGGAAAGGAAGTGAACACAGATATATCTACGAAAAGTGTAGCTCGGTGAGGCAAACCGAGAAAAAGAACCGCAGTCTCTTTTTGGTAAACTATCTTAAAACAATAGCTTATTGGACATTCTTTGAAATAACTGTTGGCTCTTGAATGATCTTTATGGGGCTTACTTCATTTCAATGAGTAGTAACATTGTGATTTTTTGAACTGTGAAGACTTTGATACTGCTGTTTTTTTTCTGTTAGAAAAATAAACTAGACTGATTGTTTTTTAAGTCAATCTTTCTAAACATTTATTTACCTGGAAAAAATCCTGATTAAACAAGGTTTCTCTGCAAATCTTTTCATGAACCGCAATCTTTGGATTACATCTGTTTTATACTGTATATTTTTGTTTTCAGATTGAGTTGTGAATCTGACAATACAGAGTCTGCTCAACAAAAATTGGCTATCAACTACATCATACTTTGTAAAAAATGACATATAATGTCCTCAGAAAATGTATCTGCATAAAACGGGATAATAGCAATACAAATAGAAGGCAAGGAGTCTTGATATCAAACAGAAATGTGTGAGTTGGCTGGCCTATAAGCCTCACACCTGGGAGTATTGCCACTTAAATAAACTTATTCGCTGGATTTCTATTTAACTATGTGCTCCAAGGAACCCAGATCAAAATAAACAAACAAGTGTTTAGTACACACAATTTAGGGCATTCCCGACTGTGTGTGAGATTGGGACATCATTCTAGTGTAAGAGAGACTAACCATGATGTGATAGGATGTCAACCCTCATGAATGGGTTGACACTAGGATGGAATACGTATATGCCCTGTCCACTAATTATTATAATAATAACAGAGGTAAATTACTAGGCCTTCTGATCCCACCTACTAACCGCATTCCTTCAAACTTCATAAAGAGAAGATTTTATTACTATCAGTACTATTTGTAACATTGTAGTAAAAATGCTGTGAATATAAGTAACAACATTAACAATGACAACAGTAGTATTAGAAAGAAAAAAAAGAAAAAAAAAGAAAGAAGAAAGAAAGAAAGAAGAGAGAGAAAAAAATCTCGCAAACTTAACCCCAATGATCCAGGTAACATAACCATCCCATCATGGAAAAATCTGGTCCCAGGGAATGTGACACGAACTTGTTGTCATGAGTGAATGCCAAGGTGATGGAAAAGACTTGCCACAAATGCACAAACCTCTTGGAGTATGATTAGACTCATTCGGCATTTAGAAGGGATTTTTGCATTATTCCCATTGATAAAAGAGTGTGTAATGTAATGTATGTAAGCCATGACTGGAAGAGATCCAGATCCAGGGAGGATGCCATTTCCATGCTCAGAATGGTATTCCTGGCTGCTGTCACAGGCAGTGCAGGTTGTATTACGGAAATTGAAAATTATGAAAAAATAAGATATATGACACAACAAAATGTATATTTTTTTCTCTCCCAAAGTTATTTACTACATTGAGAGATGATATGGAGTCTGTGCAAGGAAAATAATCTATTACCATCTAGATAAAGCAGATCAGAAGATAAATATGGATATTGGAAAATGGTAAAAAAAGCTTAAAAAGTTTATGGAAAGTAAATTTGCAAAGGGAAGGCACAGAGTCTTGGAACCGCTCAGAGTGTTCGCATGCGCCCGGGCCTATGCACCGCACACCCAGTTTATGCGTTTTAAGACAGCTTATGAAACCCACTGCCCATGTTTTCAGCCATGTGGTTGCAGTGACGCAACCAGATCCAACGGATTAATGAAAGGGATAAACTTATGTAGTCAGGTAGGTATGGCCCAGTAATTGATTCAGCAGTGAGAAACCATCTATGTGTAAATAATACTGACAATATAAAACTCCAGTGGACAGTACATGCATATAGGGCTAATGAGTAAAGAACTAAATGTACAAATTAGTAAATAAGGGTATGCATACCTCCACAACAATCTGTCGGTATTCTGGGTGTTGAATGCGATTCAGAAGAGACTGAACAGCGAGGGCAAAGTTGAGATCACTGTGAGACATCTCTGTGAGCGTGGGCTGCTGAGGCAGTGTGTGATCAGTAAGATGAACACCTCCAGGAGTTTTGACAAGGATGTGCCACACCTAAAGAAAGAAAGAAAAAAGGTAAAAACTTTTAAACACTGCTTCTCATTCTCCATTTAAAATAATCAAAAATGTATTCAATCTCCACTTCAATATCTTAATCATCGAGCACTGCAGAATCCCAAGGAATATCATATATATTAGCTGACCAGAAACTCTGATATCTCAATTTTGTATACTTTTCATAAAATTTCTAGGAGTTCTACCAAGGCATCCATCAATAACCCTGACTTGCTGTGGAGTTAATCTGAAAATACATAAATACAAAACAATCACTACATGAGCCATACTGGACACAAAAGAGCTAAAATATCTATTATAATTACAAAT